>CM036658.1:2344961-2739961 GCA_020746105.1 Trogon surrucura
TATTTGTCCTGGACTCCTTAAACACATTACCTGGAAGAGTTCTAAACTGTGGAAAAGCTAAGACCAGACATCTGCTCCAAATTTTGGAGCTGTATCACAATTATAAAATGAATCTAGAAAGTTTGTTTCTAGAATGTTGAAGAAGTTACCTGAAATGCAACAGGGAAGTTCAACTGGCAAAGTGTCCTTGGTCTCTTAATGTCATAAGAAAACAGGAAAAAAACATAGGAGCAAAAATCTTATGAGGGTTACATTTTGATTGACAAGTAACATTATGACTGTTACTATAGCAGAGACCTGTAAAACTGTAATTATTAGCCTGTCAACTCAGTTGTTACTCTTCATTAAAAATGAATATGAGGGAACAATTAATCTCACATCTTCAGCATCATTAGGCCATTCTGTTACTGCAGTTGTGTGAAGTTCAAAATGTCAATCTTCAGAAAATTGTTACTTTATATTTAAGACTTTCCTTTCCTTGTTTTGATGATGTGCTTAAAGAGCAGCCTTTAAGACTGAACATATCCCAGACAAAACAAAATTTTTGAAATTGAACTAAGGTTGGAAGTACCATCTCAGAATGTAAAATTTAACACTGAGGTCTTGAGTATCTCTCAAATCAGGTCTTGCATACCTTATTTCACTGCAAGGACTGAAAATGTCAGAATGTTACTGATAATGTAGAAGGAGCTTAGACAACTGGGCTACCATGTATCTTCCTCTGCCTTCCTTATGTTTAACTTCTAGTTGAACCCAGTGGCAATGGGGGAAATTTTGCAAACCCGGAAAATTTGATCATGTTGCTCCAAATATGTAGAGATAAAAATGAACGTAGCTCAGACATCAAACTTGTGTGTGTCCTATAACAACTACAGAGTATTGTTGATTAAATGGATTAGTCTAATCATGCAATGGATATAATTGACAGTTTCTAAGTATTTTTTTTTCATCTCTTCCTGAACCAGAGAACAATGGCTTTTTTAATGATTCCCAGAGACAGGCTGTCCTTAAGAGCTTATTTAAGGAAATTACTTTGGCCATTGTTAGTGGGAGGACCTGGGGCTAGCTGAACTGCATGCCATGACTAAATGGCAATTGTTTCAAGAAATTAAGACATATATAAAGTATTCTATTCTAAATAGTTGCACAAATAAGGACTTAGTCTTCAACTGATTACAAACTTTGACAGACTCAACAATAATCTACCAGCTCGTTCAGGAAGACAGAACCTCTCCTCATGCCATTGTCATTGTATGCCATTCAAATAATTACAAAATGTCCTGTTTGTATGCAGTACAGACTGGTGAAGGCAGACTTCAGAACTACATCTATGTGGAATTACTTACACCAAAAATTCCATAAACTGGAATCCCCACCAAGTTTTGATCAGAAAAACATTTTGAACAAGTTAAAAAGAAATGAAGCTCAGCTGTCTGTTAAAATACCTTTAAAATTTATTCAATTCAAGAGTCCATTCTCATTTAACTCTTCGGGAAGTTAAGGAGTCAATTCACCTTTTCTGTCAGCTAAAGAAACATCTATAAAGAAAATAACTGAAATTGTTTCCTCTGTTCAACAGATACTACCTTCCATGAGTAATGTTTGAATTATCTGAAGAGCTCCTGAAGAACAGAGAGAGTCCTGCTATGACTGTATACATTAGTCTTTTGTTCCTGGTGTCTACTTAAAAAGCGAACTATTAAAACAGAAGCCAAACAAACCTTTCTCTGTCAGAATGGCAAAACACTTCAAGTTCACTCTCATCCAGATGACACACCAGATAGGTTTTAAGGTGTCGAATGCAAGAGCTGTCTAGACACCATTTCTTTCTCCAATAATATACATTCAAGAGAAAAAAATAATAAAAAATAATTGCTTTGGGAAGGCTAGTCTCCCATGTGTATACATGTCTTTCTCAGACAAAAAAAAAAAAGAATTTATCTATTCAGCAGAAGTACCAGTATTATTCATCCGAAAGATTTTGATGTGTTGTATTGACATGAACAGATAAAGATGATCCAAGTTAAATTTCTCAAAGAATTTGAAGTTCTCTGTTCACTGAGAAGAGAGACAGAACAAAATAAATATTCTCATATGATCAGGTAGAAGAAATTTAATAGTAATAGCTCTTCTTTCAGGATTTTTAAAGGAAAAAGTCCTTAATAAATGCTTGCTAGAACAGGATACTCTGTAGAGGTCCTTTGCTTTTTACAAACCACACAAATGTTGTGCTGAGTGACATGGGTTTGTGGTGTTGAAATGGCTAGGACAAAGGTTGGACTGGATGATCCTGAAGGTCTCTTCCAGCCAAAACTATTCCATGATTCCCTACAGTGGGCAGTTCTTCATTCTCCCAGTCCCTACATTTGTCTTCTGTGACTTCGGATGCGTGGCTGGAGCATTTGCTCTTTAAGACTGAGACAAAAACATCATTGAATACCTCCACCTTCTCTGTATTCCAGGTAAGCAGATCTCTCATTTCTTCCTGTAAAGGGCCTAAAACTTTCTCCAGTCTTCCTTTCTTCACTGACATACTTATAGAAAATTTTCTTGTTGCCCGTGATGTCCCTGGCCAGATTTAATTGAACCAGGACTTTGGCTTCCTAACCTGATCCCTGACTTTTTTTGTCGGTTTGTCTGTATTCCTCCCAGGATACTTGTCTTTGCTTTCACCCTCTACTGGATTCTTTCTTGTTCCTGAGTTTGTCTAGGTGCAACTTGTTCAACCATGGAGGCCTCCTGGTGTTTTTCGCTGACTTCTGTTTCTCAGGATGTGTCACTCTTGAGCTAGGAGGTGATTCTTGATCCTACAAAGCTGATTGCT
Organism: Trogon surrucura; assembly: GCA_020746105.1. Taxonomy (NCBI): domain Eukaryota; kingdom Metazoa; phylum Chordata; class Aves; order Trogoniformes; family Trogonidae; genus Trogon; species Trogon surrucura. Next base: position 2,347,786 of record CM036658.1, read on the forward strand.
TTATGGGGCCCCTCTTTCCTAGAGGGCTTAATCCCACGATACTTTACTAAGGAGATCCTTGAGGAGGCTATGACGGACAGAAGGTTTTATTTTTTTGCTTTGGGTTAGCAGCAATTTAGGATTTATTAATATTTTGAGATAGATTAAAAAATAAGCACCTAATGAGTAGCCAGTTTAACAGGATGATTCAATGAAATTGGTTACAATCATAATGGTGGCATAAAGATTTGAAAATGATGAGGGTTACTCGAAACTTTAAGCAGGGTTATAAGCATGGATTGCAAATCACACACAGGGACAAGCAATCTAACCAAAAATTCTAGATGAAATTATGCATGTGTGCACACACACAAACACATAGAGAGGCAACATACAGAGAGGCTAACCTATGAATAAAATTTCCTTTCCAGGGAATTTCCTTAATGACTTACTTTTTATGTGCTGACATTCATCAATGACAGAAACATAGAATCCTAAAATTGTCAGAGTTGGAAGGGACCTTAAAGATTGTCTAGTTCCAACTCCCTGCCACGGGTAGAGACATCCCCCACTAGATCAGGCTGCCCAGAGCCCCGTCCAGCCTGGCCTTAAAAATTTCCAGGGATGGGGCTTCTACCTGTTCTCTGGGTACCTGTGCCAGGGTCTCACCACCCTCATGGGGAAGAACTTCTACCTCACGTCCAATCCGAAATAATCCATCTCTGGTTTCAATCCATTCCCTCTAGTCCTATCACTACCTGACATCCTAACAAGCCCCTACCCAGCTTTCTTGTAGCCCCCTTGAGATACTGGAAGGCCACAATAAAGTCTCCTCAGAGCCTTCTTTTCTCCAGACTGAAGAACTGCAACTCTCTCAGCCTGTCTTCATAGCAGAGGTGCTTCAGCCCTCTGAGCACCCTTGTGGCCCTTCTCTGGACATGCTCCAGCACGTCCAGATCTTTCTCATGCTGTGGGCTCCAGAATTGGACACAGGACTCCAGGTGGGGTCTCACAAGAGTCGAGCAGAGGGGGAGAATCCCCTCTCTCACCCTGCTGACCACACACCTCTTGATGCAGCCCAGGACACGATTGGCTTTATGCCCTGCAAGTGCCACTGACGGCTCATGTTGAGCTTCTCGTCCACCAGTGCCCCCAAGTCCTTTTCTCCAGGGCTGCTCTCAAGCCAATCACTGCCCAGCCTGTATTGGTGCTTGGGATTGCCCTGACCCAGATGGGGGACCTTGCACTTAGTCTTGTTGAACTTCATGAAGTTGGCCTGGGCCCACCTCTCCAGCCTGTCAAGGTCCCTCTGGATGGCATCCTTGCCCTCCAGTGTGTCAGCCGCCCCTCACAGCTGGGTGTCGTTGGCAAACTTGCTGAGGGTGCACTCAATGCCACTGTTCATGTCGCTGACGAAGATGTTAAAAGAGACTGGTCCCAGTACTGATCCTTGAGGGACTTCGTTTGTCACTGGCTTCCCCTTGGACATGGACCCATTGACAGTCACTCTTTGGGCACGGCCATCAAGCCAATTCTTTATCCACTGAATTGTCCATCCCTCAATCCCATATTTTATCAGCTTGGAGACCAGGATGTCATGTGAGACAATGTCAAAGGCTTTGCTCAGTTGGTGAATCTTGTGAAATCAGTCAGGCCTTTGGACTACCAGCAGATGATCTTTCAATCCCTGTAAAATCTACCCTGAGAGGCAGGGAGATATTGGGTCACTCAGCCCACTGCACTCTGGGAGAGCTCAAAGGGTCTCCCTTTTGGATCGCTATTTATAGGGTCTGATAACTGAACTTGGTCATTTATGACTGGCTTTGGTCATTCATGCTGAGTCACTCCGATGTAACAGCACTAGAGACAATACGATGGGAGTTTCTCCCAAGGCATTCAAGGCTTATCTTGATGTGCCTCTCAGGCTGCAGATGTCTCAGGTGGCCAAGAGTTGCTCAACACTCAAATCTTTGGGTACTCAACACCCAAATTGCATGAGATAACAATGCTCTTGCCATCAAGATAGCAGTACAATGTGACTTATTCTGAGATGTCAAAATGGCTTTGGACCAGCTGCACCATCACAGAGGCCAAAGTCTGTTCTTTTGGAGACCAGTGTAACAAACTTGTTGTGCACCCTCCTCTTGAAGGATCTTGAACTCAAACATTTCATGGATACTGCAGTAAAGACTGCTCTTGAGCTTTGTGCTCGATCACTCCTTTTTTTGGTGAGAACAAGATCCAGCATAACAACTCTCCTGTTGGTTACTTGGAAAGGGAAGTTGTCATCAATGCATTCTAGGAACTTCCTGGTCTGCTTATGCCCTCCTGCATTGTCCCTCCAACAGATATCACGATGGATGAAATGCCCCATGAGAACCAGGGCTTGTGAACTTAATGTCTATGTCATGTTTGACAGCTGAACCGGAAGTTAAAGAAATTAATCTGTGATGTAAATATAATTTTCTGAGACCGAAAACAATATTAATGGAGATGAAAGTAATAATGAACTGAAAATCACCTTATTTTTTCTTTCTCTGATGATGCAGTCAATAGCTCCATGCAGGTGGATTTGAAATGGTTTTTTATCTGGATTAAAAAAATACTGTTATAGATGACTGATGTGAAAACAAAGTAAAATAAACAAAATGTAAAGACAGAAATCAGTACTTTTTGCTTTCTACAAAAATAGAAATGTAAATTGCAAATCTCTACCTCATAGTGACTATGCAAGATTATACATGTTGTGCAGCTTATTTAAGATCAAAGTAGTAGGAGGTTGATTTTTCAGAAAGGAATCACAGGTTATTTTCTTTGACAAGTATTTTTAGACTGAATAACATGCATATTTACAGAATGTGACTATTGTTTGTCTTTGAATCATCACTGAATTAAATATATTCATAAAAATACTCATTTTAAAGTATTTTTTTTAATAGTAGGCAAATATTTGCTGTTAAGAATAAAATATTGAAAGGGAGTCAGGTGAAGATTATGCTAAACTGTACTTTCTTTATGGCACTCAGATCTTGCATTATTGTCCGTTCCTACTTTAAAGCACAGGCATATTTCTTTATACAATTCAAGATAACCTACTTTAAAGCACAGGTATATTTCTTTATACAATTCAAGATAATCCTTAACGAGTGTGAAAATCCGGTGTCCAATTTATTGTTGTCTAAGCCATTTTAAATACAGCTGAAATTCGACTGAATAGAGAAATGGATCGTGTGTCTGTACCTGAAGAATCTTGGAATGTTTGTATTGTTTCAGATGGGTTCAGGCTTTCTCTCACTTGCCTTACCCCAGGTGTTCTGTACGTAGGGCTTTACATTTTAATGGAGTGCATCATCTGTGAACCTTTTTAAGAGTGAGAAAATAAAAAAAAAAATCATTAGTATCACCCACGTGTTATTCTTGGGTTTTTTGTTGTTTTTTCTTTTTATTTTTTTATTTTTACAGAACTGATGGGAACGTGTGAGGATTTTATGGTAAAAAAAATGTAATTCTTCCATTTGTGTTAGTTTACCATGCATCAGCCTCATGTCTTGTGCTGGGGATGTATTACAGAGGATTATTCTTGATGAGCCTGGTAAATTACAAGGAATTCCACATGAAAGGCTCAGCAGATAGTGAAATTGATTTGCATGCAATGTGAAGCAAGTATGAAAAATCCAAGCTGATAATGAAAGAAAGTGGTTATGTCTCAACAACAAGCTAAATTTCAGCTAAATCCTTCATAATGTTATAGTGGTGCAGATGGGTTAGTACGTATGAGTTAATACTAATAACAGATACCTCATTGCTCTCATATTTATTTGTAATTCCCAGCACAGTAAGAAATGAAGTATTTAGATTAGATGTGTATAGAAGCTACATCTTTTAATTCTTACTATCAAATACTGTATACAGTATTAATTTGTAATTTATTGATGCTCCCCTCTATTGAACTTTTTGTCTGTTTGCTTGTTGTTAAGCTACTGAGATAAATGTAATAAAATTATTCTATGTCCTTGCCTGGTTAGTAAAATTGAGATCAAAATGAATAAATGTTGAATTCTCTGCTAATAAATACTTCAGTGATGCTTGCTATGAGAGACAGGATTACAGCTTTTGCCTTATTAGAACAGGACCATTCAAGTTTGAAATGTATAGTTATGGGATTTGCCAGTTTAATATCAAATACACAGTATGAGTCAACAGTGCATGGCAATGGAGATTTCAAAATAAGGCAGGAATTAAGAATACAGTTAACCATTCTATAAACTTGTGTTTGTAACTGTATGTATTTCTTAATTTGAAGAGAGTAGATGTGGGCTATTCTGGGAGTTTTCCTCTCAATTTAGTAATTCATGTTTAGGTTCATACTGATTCTGAGACAGACTCTCAGAAGTAATGTTTTTAAAAGTAATGTAAAGTCATGTTTGCTCATCAAAAAACCCTGGAGAATACTCAAAGGCTCTGTTTTATGGTTTATTTTTTCTCCCAATAATATTAGTACACAAGCTAATAGTAGCCTGTATCTGACATTAAAGTATTTGTCCAGAGTGATTAAGTACATTTTTTAAAAGTTCTTTCTTCCTCAGTAAGAAGTAAGGACTTCCATATCTTCTTGGGCAAATGAGGTGGTTGTCCAAGGAAAGAAGTATAAAAGAGTGGAAAAAGAAAATCTCATAAGGGAAGGGAAAAAAATCTTTGAGAAAGTAGCTGAAGTAGGAAAAGCAATAGGAAAAAAAATAGTAACTGAAATGAAGAAAAAAAAAATGAATTTAAAGGGGCAAAAATATCTATTGGAATAGAAACAAATTAAATTTTGCAACACAAATTTATCTTGAATAAGATGTGGATGAAAGAAGGGAAGGTTGAAGAGGTGAGATGATAAGAACTAGCAAAGGAGAAAAGTAGTTTATGAGGAAAGGAAGCAATGGGTTTTTTAGTGGCAAACGAAGGGGCTAAATTGAAGAAAGTCACTGAAAGTCAATAGGACAAGAACAATTAAAAGGAAGATAGAAGAAATCTTGATGGTATATACTGTATGGAAGCAGTAACATTTGAGCAAGGAATATTCTATCTTCCAACAGCACAACTGAAGTAGAATTAGCTGTGGTAAAGGGGGAAAAAGTTGTTTTGCACAAGAGGAAGTCTTTGTGAAACAACAGAGACTTCATAAAATCAGTGAAGATTCTTTTCTTAAACAAAAGTTTCGATTTAATTGGTTTTTCCTCCTTAGTGAAAGGGAGCCACTTCGCAGTTGATTTGAGCCCTTCAATATGCCAGCCAGAGACAGCTAAGGTGATAGTGGAGCTCTGGTGCCTGCAGGTTTACAAAAGTCGCAATGCTTTTCTTCCAAAATGAACTTATCCTTTTTACTTCACAGTTCTGAGTGTCATAAGCTTGGAAGAGCTGTTTACATTTCTAAGTTACGATAAAGATTGTGCTTTGAACTGTTTGTGTATATATGTTTTTGTCCTATCATTGCACATCCCTGAGAAGAGCCTGGCTCCATCCTCCTGACACTCCCCCTTGACATATTTATAAACATTCATGAGGTCACCCCTCAGCCTCCTCTTCTCCAAACTAAAGAGACCCAGCTCCTTCAGCCTTTCCTCATCAGGGAGATGTTCCACCCCCTTCATCATCTTCGTGGCTCTGCACTGGACTCTCTCCAGCAGTTCCCTGTCCTTCTTGAGCTGAGGGGCCCAGAGCTGGACACAAGATTCCAGATGGGGTCTCACCAGGGCAGAGTAGAGGGGCAGGAGGACCTCTCTCGACCTACTAACCACCCCCCTTCTAATACACCCCAGGATGCCATTGGCCTTCCTGGCCACAAGGGCACAGTGCTGGCTCATGGCCATCCTGCTGCCCACCAAGACTCCCAGGTCCCTTTCCCCTACACTGCTCTCTAAGAAGTCATTCCCCAACTTACACTGGAACCTGGGGTTGTTCCTACCCAGATGCAAGACTCTACACTTACCTTTGTTATATTTCATTAAATTTTTCCCTGCCCAGCCCTCCAGCCTGTCCAGGTCTCTCTGAATGGCAGCACAGCCTGCTGGGGTGTCAGCCACTCCTCCCAGTTTTGTGTCATCAGCAAACTTGCTGACAGCGGTCTCTAATCCCTCAAACTTTGCTTTAATCTTGAGTTTCCTACTTCTCTTTGAAAAGGAAATAACTTTTTTAATGCAGAAGGAAAACTAATAAAGAACCCGTATTTGCTCTATAACTAAACCTTTTACTTAGAGCTTCATTTCTTGAGAAAACAATTCCACGTCCTTCAAGCTTCTACAGTAGCTTGCCTTTTGAGGCAACTTCATTACGAAATTTCCTTCTATCCTCCTCTTCCTATGTCAGACACTACATTTGAGCTTTTAACTTTTACTTTTCCTGTTTCAAAGAGTTTGCTAGGCTAACAACTGTTTATTCCTGATGTTTCTCTTTGATGTACCATTTGCTTCTGTGCTCACTAATTTTCAAGCAGCAAAATCTGCCTTCATGTTTTAATTTGATTTAATCAAATAAAACTGGAATATCATTGGCCTTGATCTTTGGGAGGAACTGTTCCTGTGTAAAGTGAAATGCAAAAAGTAAAACTTAAACCCAGTCTGGTACAGCAGGGAGAGGAAAAAGAAAAGACTCCTGATTATACTGGGGTTTTATGTATTTCTCTCACTTTTCATAATTTTCAGTAAAATTATTTTTTCCTTCTACAAATATATACATAAAATATATTGATCTGCAATGAGAACTGAAAGCTTCATCGTTAATGTTCATCTTCAAATTTCTGAGAGCAGAATGTGACTTGCCTACGTTGACAGTACATAATGATAAAAGGGTCTTCAGTAAAATGGGCTTCCTATGACTATAAAATTGAATCATAGAAACGTAGAAGCATAGACATCTTCAAGGTCATTGAGCTCAATATTTGTCCTCCCCTATCAACACCACTAAGCCCTATCCCTCAGCACTAAATCTACCCATGTCTTAAACACCTCCAGGGATGGCAACTCAACCACCTCTCTGGGCAGGCTGTTCCAGTGCCTGACAACCCTTTCAGTAAAGAAATTCTAACCTGAAATTCTAATCTGAAATTCTAACCAGAAAAGAATATCTAACCTGAACCTCCCCTGGCACAATTTAAGGTCCCCTTGTCCTATCAGTCGCCACTAGAGAGAACAGACCAACCCCTGCCTCACTGCAATCTCCTTTCAGGTAGCTGTAGAGAGCGATGAGGTCTCCCCTCAGTCTCATCTTCTCCAGGCTAAACAGCCCTAGAACCCTCAACCTTTTCTCATACAAAACATGCTCCAAATCCTTTCCCAGCTTGGCAGCCACCTCTGTACCCTCTCCAGCACCTCAGTCTCCCTCTTATAGTGAGGGATCCAAAGCTGGACACAGGACTCGAGGTGAGGTCTCATCAAAGTTGAGCACAGGGGCATCATCCCCTCCCTGCTCCTGCTGACAGCACCATTCCTGACCCAGGCCAGGATGCCGTTGGCCTCCTTGTCCCCCTGGTCCCACTGCTGGCTCATGCTCAGCCACTGTCCACCAACACCCCCAGGTCCCTCTCTGCTGAGGAGCTCTCCAGCCACTCCTCCCCAAGCCTGTAGCGCTGCTGGGGGTTGGTGTGGCCAAAGTGCAGGACCTGGCATTTGGCCTCATTGAATTTCATGGAGTTGACCTTGGCCCAGTGATCCAGCCTGTCCAGATCACTCTGCAGAACCTCCCTATCCTCAAGCAGATTGACACTTCCACCCAGCTTGGTGTCATCTCCAAACTTAATGAGGGTGCATTCTATTCCCTTGTGCCCATCGATGTGGAGTGGCAGGTCACTGACCATCTCCTCCTCGACTGTGGGTGAGGACATTTTTCTCCTGGCCTCAGTCTCTTGGTTTGGGGAGTTGGCTTCCCTCAGTACAAGGGTTTCTGTTACTAAAGGCAAAGAAAGCATTAATCACCTCAGCCTTATCCCTGTCTTTATTTGCTGTATTTCCTCCTGGGTCTGGTAGGGGAGAAGGCTCTCCCTGGCCTTTCTCATGTTGTTAATGTATTTATAGAAACTTTTCTTGCTGTCCTTTACCTCCAAAGCCAGAATAATTTCTAGCTGGGCTTTGGAGCTTTTAGTTATCTCCCTGCATAACATAACAATATTCTTGTACTTGTTATGAGTGGCCTGCCCCCTCTTCCAGAGGTGATAAACTCCTTTTCTCCCTGATTTTCATCCATGATAGGGATAGAACAGATTATGACAATCTTCTCAATCGACATCAGAGGTTGCCAAGACTTTCAAATACACTACACTTCAGTGAAAACTTGTGTATTGGGTGTACATGGCAAGGTTGTGGTAACGGGGCTGGTTTCTGTGAGAATACATCAGGACTTGCCACCATGAAAAGAGAACCTGGTCCAGCCAGTTCCAAGGTGGACCTACTACTGGCCAAAGCTGAGTCCACCAGCAACGTTGGTAGTGCTTCTGTGATAACATATTTGAGAAAGACTAAAAAATGCTGTGCAACAGCAACTGGGAAAGAGGAGTGACAACATGTAAGAGAAGCAAATCTGTGGACAGGAAGGTCAGTGAAGAAGGTGGAGGAGGAAGTGCTCCAGGAGTGCTTCTGCAGCCCTTGATGAAGACCATGTGAGGCAGGCTGTGCCTCTGCAGCCCACAGAAGACAACAGTGGAACAGATACCCACTCTACAGCCCCATGGGAAAGGCCCACGTTGGAGATGCTCATGAAGGACTGTACCCCATGGGAGGGATCCCACTCTTGAGTAAGGGAAGAGTTTTAGGAGAAGGGAGTGACAGAGACAACATGTGATGAACTGACTGCAAAATGATTCCCAGTCCCCCTCTGCTGCTCAGGGAAGGAAGGAAAAGATTTAGGAATGCATTTGAGCCTGGGAAGCAGGGAGGAGTAAGGGAAAGTCAGCTTTAGTTTTGTTCTTATTTCTTACTGTACTGATCTGTTATAATTAGTTGGCAACACATTTCATTATTTCGCTCAGGTTGAGTCTGTTTTGCAGTGAGAGCACTTGGTAAGTTACCTCTCTCTCTTTACCTCAAGTCACAAGATTTTAATTGTATTTTCTCCACCCTGTCCTGCTGAAGAGAAGGAGTGATAGAGCAGCTTGGTGAGTGCCTGGTGGTTAGCCAAGGTCAGCCTACCAAAACTTGATTTTTAGTCTTTTTCTGATCATACACATCATCCTTTCTGATGGAAGATTATAGCTAAGGAGTGCATCCATATGCTGTCTTGAGTATTTCAATAATTAGCAATTTTATCATTAAAAGATCACAATCAATTAGCTTACATTTTTGAAAAAAAATAAAATTGAAGAGGCAACTGTGTGCAGAAATGTCCTTACCATTGAAGAAGGTGAAAATTAACAACAAAATATAAGTTGATAAAACAAAACATGGAGATTGCACAGTTTGCTGGTGGTGAATTTTCACTGAGATGACCTTTAAGAAGTGCTGATAAGAGGAAAGTGCTGCCCAGTAAGTGTTATGGACACCTTATGTCAAACTATTTATAAGCACGCCAACAACAGGAGAGTTTTTGATGGCTTCTGTTTTAAATAAATTGTGAAACAGCTGGACATATCTCCTGCAATTTTGGCCAAAATAGATAAATGCAGATTTATTTAAAAAAAAAAAAAAAAAAAAAAGAAAGAAAGAAGCCCTTGGAAAAGTTCAGAAATGGAGCAGTGCCTCCAACATGCAGAGAAATATATATGTTGTCTGGCCTGTATATGGAATATTGCAAGAAGTTGAAAGAAGTTTTGAAGACTTGAAGCAGCCCTCATGGAAGCAAACTATGGGACCTTCCTTCACAGGAAGTCCCATGGCCTTCCTCCCTTCCAGTGAACATCTGTGGAGCTGTCAGGCTTGTGTTCACAGAGATGGAGATGAGAGAAGAACAAATTATATTAAATATTAATGAACTTCTTATTGGTAAATACAGGTAAAACAAAACATGATTTAGACAAATAAAATGGAACGTCGACAACGTTTGTGTACTTTTATTCCAGTTTTTACTCCTGAAAATATTTACTCAACTCTGCCAAAGTTCTTGTGTCTCTATCTCTTCATTTTTTTTAAAAAAAATAAACTCTTAGAATCAAAAGTGTAGATCAGAATGGTAAAGTATTTGCTGCCCTCTCTTATTCTCAAATTTAATTAAACAGCAAATCTTCAGGGTACACCCTTCCAGTCCATGAAACTCTGCTTTTGAAAGCTGCTCACACATGCTAGACAGTGACAGTCATCTGTCATAGAAATTTTCTCTCTAAATAGTTTTTATAAGAGTGTGCTAATCATATGATTATTTATAGGTTTGTTTGTAAGTAACAAGGTTACATAGAAAATTACAAAACACATTTTAACATTCTTATGCAAATTAAAAATTATTATCCATCACCTGTGTAGCAGAAAGATATTATTACCAGCTTATGTGTAACTTAAATAAACATCTTAAAATGCAAAGGGACTTCCATCTCACCTAAATTTTGGGCATAGATATATATCTAATCATCTGAGGAGAGGGATGAGTTCCTAAGAGGAGTTCTGTCTTCTGAACAGAGCTGACATCCAAAAAGGATGTTGAACCTCAGTAGCGAGGAGGACTTTCTCCTAATAAGGCTTGTGCAGAAGTCATCAAAAGGATGCCACTATTGTAGTTCTTGGGGCAGTATCCCAGGTAGGTAGTGTTCTCCTTCCTCCAGCCCCAAAACATGACTGAATAACTCTCACAGAGTTCCAGACCATAAAAGGTGCTTTCTCTAAAGGAGCTAGCAAAAATAGTAGTAACCCATGCTTCATGCAAACTGAACTCACATTCTTTGATAAAGTTTTAGGCTCCACTTTTTTTCTTTTCATCCCAAGGATTTAATTTAAAATACTCTCTCCACATTTTATCTCTTGTACTTTAGAAAGACCATGAGCAATAAATCACTTAAGTGATCTATTGAAAAAGATAGAACTGGAAGGGAAAGGGGGCAGGGGCAGAATGATGAGTTATTAACTGATTCCTTTAGGTTATTGCCTGGTTAGCTCAGTGTACAGTAAGATTCATGAGCCAGAAGACAAATCCAAATACATTGTACAAGACTAAGAACTCAAGCTCAGTTACCTAAAGGTATATCCTTATGGACATACTTGATGAATGTCATCATTCTAGTATGGTGAAAATGGGCTTGAATCATTAAAAGTCACTTCCACTTTATTTAGCTATCTTGATGAAATGTAGGACAGATCCAGTCCTCAGCAGTCACCTGTTGAGAATTGTTCAAGATTTCCAAAAATTAACTTTTGACTACTGCATTTACAAGCAATATGCATCTTGCGTCAGAAGATGTTGCCCTTAATGTCAAAATCTACATATTAATTGATTTCTACACACTTATCAATGTACTTAGGCAAGACTCCTCTTGACGAATAGTTAAATGTATTTCCCAAAGACAGAATGAAATCTAATAAAATAAAAACTAGTTGCAAGATTTCTTCGTGCCATTACTGCATGATGGGAGAGAGATCTGTCATGGATGAATCGCAGGGATTTAACGGTGTTTTTTAAGGTAGAAACGCAAGGTAAGTCAAGATCTGGCTCTTGGCTGCACCTTAGATGAGGCCATGCTGCAGTGATTTAGAGAAGTGCTGAGCTCCCTGCCTGCTTTGACATAACCCTGTTACAAGGAGAGTCACAGATTGATGAGTGGTGCTGACAAAGTGCGGGGGAAAATCCGATGCTGACACCTCAGAGGGCTGAGCTGGGAGGGCAGTTATGTGAGCACAGAAAAGCTGTTTTTCCAACACTTCTCACTGCAAAGTGCCAGAATGCTTGGCTAGTAGGATATAACAAATGTCTTTGTGATGGTCAGGATGAGATTTGTTCCCCGTGCAGCTGTTTAAGGTAATGTAACTCATATCATCTGGGCTTTCAGTTCCACACAGATCACACCGTATGTTTCCCACAGCAGAGACTAATGCACCAAATTCCAGAATAAGTTTATTTTATTGAGTTATACAGCAGTAGGAACAGCTCAGGCTGAGTGCCTCTGAGGAGGGACACTGAACAAAGAAACCTCTGGGCAATTATACCCTTACAATCAAGATATGCACCTGCCCCTCAGGCATTCTCCATGAACACTTCACATGCCTTCTGGTCCAATAGTGATTTCTGGACTGAGATCATCTAACAACTTTTTGGGTTCCTTCCCTGTCTCGAGGCAGGCCATTAACCCATATCGTCAAGTTGCAGCTTCTGCTGATGGTTGTAGCATCCTTATCCTCTGGTTTGCACTGGCTCTGGATACTCTCTCTTGCACAACTTAGGTGCAAGCACCTCTAGGGGAAATGTCATCATCTGCAACGTAAGGATTCAGCAAACTTAGCTACTCTTCTAAGTAAGGAATACTATTAAAAACTACATCAAACTGCACAGCATTATGCTGTAACCCTTGTGTCCTAATGCTAAATGATTGACTCTGAGTGGTTCATTCTGTTTAAAACTTAATTACTCATGTTAAGCAATCTGTGTTTCTCAACAGTGCACATAAGCTTTCCTACTAAGCTGCCCAAACCCCTAATTTATCCCTCAATTGGTGAGATTTGAGCACTGTGTGCGTGACAGTCTCAAACAGAAGATATGCGGCAGACTCTAAGTTCTCTAAAACTGAGGAACAAGAATCTTAACTGCCATTTAACTTTTTTCCCCTTTTGCTTGTTTTCCTTAACATTTCCTGTTTTGATTGAAAACAAGCCCACCTGAATACTGGCTGATTGATGCGCCTTCCCTGAAAATTTCCTAGTTGTGGCCGTGTCCAACTTTATAGAACTCTTCAGCTGTGCAGCTCTGTTGTACTGTGAGGAACTTATGCTCCTGATGTGAATACAGAATACAGCATTAGCAATAAAATCAGCCTAAGCAACTTGGGGGAAAAAAGAAAAAAGGATATGTAGCAATGAGTTCAGGTGCCATAGAAAACGGACAATAACAGCAAATTCATCCTGTCTGTGGATTATTAAAGTTGCAGAAAATGTTGTCGATGACAACTAAGGGTTTCGATCCTTTAGAATCGTAATTTCTTACGAACTGCACACCCCCAAAAAACAGTGGGAAGGAACTGAATCACGAAATTAAACGGTTAAGATTGTTTGGCAGCATATTATACTTTAAGGAATTTATTTAGTATGAATCATAGAATCACAGAATGTGTCGGACTGGAAAGGGCCATTAAAGGTCACCTAGTCCAACCCCCCTGCAGTGAGTAGGGACATCTTTAACCAGATCAGGTTGCTCAGAGCCCCATCCAGCCTGACCTTGAACGTCTCCAGGGACGGAGCCTCCACCACCTCTTTGTTCTGGTGTTTTACCAGCCTCATAGTAAAGAATTTCTTCCCCATATCTTCCCTAAACCTACCCTGTTCTAGAGTAAAACCATTTCCCCTCATCACTACACACCCTTGTAAACAGCCCCTCCCCAGCTTTCCTGTAGGTCCCCTCCACGTACTGGAAGGCTACTCTAAGGTCTCCCCAGAGCCTTCCCTTCTCCAGGCTGAACAACCCCAACTCTCTCAGCCTGTCCTCGTAGGAGAGGTTCTACTGCCCTTTGATCATCTTTGTGGCCCTCCTCTGGACCTGCTCCAACAGGTCCATGTCCTTTTTGTGCTGAGGGCTCCACAGCTGGATGCAGCACTCCAGGTGGGGTCTCACCAGAGGAGAGTAAAGGGGCAGAATCACCTCTCTCGACCTGCTGGCCACACTACTTCTGATGCAGCCCAGGATGTGATCAGCTGCAAGTGTGCATTAGTGGTTCACGTTCAGCTTTTCCTCCACCAACACGCCCGAGTCTCTCTCTGTGGGGCTGCTGACAAACAATCTTTAAAGCAAACATTTACACATGGTTTTTACCCCACGACTTTTTTACCCCTTCAAAATATCAGTGTAAAAATATTTGCGTAACTAAAACATGAGCTGAGTATAATAACCCGCATAATGGGGATGGAGACTCAGAGAAGCTTGTTGCCGCTGAAGTTATGTGTTCTCAATGAGTTTCCTTGCAATGCAAAATTTCGGAGAACTTGTATGCCAAATTTCTAAAAAACATTATATTATCAGAGCCAAAAGCAATTAAAGACCTGTTAAACGGTTTGTTATTTGCAGTGTGGATCCTTGAAACCTGGAGCAGGGTGCAGCCTCCCAGTGTCAGTTACCAAACAGAAGAGTAGATCTTTATTCCTGCCATGAGGAAGTGGCAACCTTACTGCCATTATATATCTCTTGTGGCTACCATTAAGTTAGTTCATATCTACTTCTCTTTACAATAACTCCTTTTTCAGAGCGCGTCTTTCTCAATGATATTTTATATGTCATAATGCTCAAGAGTGAAGGTTTTAGCCTCTTCCCCAACATTTATTTGAGCAGCTGGCTTCTAAGCTTGATGCAGGCAGGTATTAAATGGCCCTTTAGGATTGTATTTGAAGATTTGAAGCATTATTTTGTTTTGTCGAAATCATGTTGTCATTCCATAAATACCTCTCCTCTTTTGTCATTTTGGCTACAGCAGGGAACATCATAAATGACTTCTTCTTCAGTTAACACTGGTTTGTGTTCCATTGGAGCCACTAATGCTCTCAAAAAAATTGTACTTCCAATTTTTGACGTCCGAGACTGATTCTTTGTGAAGCACCCAATGAATTAAATTTCAGTTTATTGGCACCATCTTAACTTTTTTAGTTCAGTTAAGCTAACAATTTTCCTTTTCCTCCGCCTCTGTATGCACGCATTTCTACTGTGCAAAATGTTTGAAATTACTTGCATGAAACCCCACTATCTTAAAAACATGTCTCTGCACCTAGATACTGACAACGAGATTTATTTCCGTGCATCTTTGTTTGCTAAGCTGATCTGCTCTGTGCGGTAGTAGTATTCTGAAAAAAAAAATATGAGGGCAATTGTTCATATTTGGGTTTAAATGCTTTAGCAGTTACTGTTTCAAAACCCTTTCAGAAATCTGCTGGTAAATCTTTGCACTGTGAAAGCATTACTGCGGATTTGAACATTCTGTGCACTTCTTCGTACTTGGTGTACTGCAAAAACAAAGGGGAATGAGCTGGATTTTATTTAGGATTTTTAGAGCTTTGTTAGATTTGAGTTATTGAGTGGGTGGGTCATTTTACACGTGGTGAACAAGCCACTGCTGCAAAAAAATTGTGTTCTTTTAACTTACAGTTCAACTTTGCTCACTTGATACTTAAAAACTGGGGGTGTAAATCAAAATAGACGTGTTACTCTGATTTTAATCATATTTATGCAGGTACAAAATAGTACAATATAGTTTAGAGAATAGTGATTCATAAAAGAATTTCATGTGGAATTAAACAATGGTAAATTTATACAAATCATTGCTCCTATATTATGAAAAAGAAAAAAAAAACATATTCTAGAACAAATTCATACTTTTCTTATGCTTCTGTAACTTTGGGCAACTTTACTAGGGAGTGCTCTGTTGAAGACCCAGGCTGCTTTTACTCCTGAGCAGGCAGATGGTAAAACAAGGTATTGTCAATGATTACTCACCTAAAAGTGTCTCTGCCCAGTATGTCCTTCTGAGAGATGTACTGTCATAGCAAGTCTATAGTTTTCCTCCATAACCTGCAAAATACATAAACTCACAGAACTCACTTTATACATGAGAATAAAATGTTTCTTAAATGATTTTTAATGTCTCCAAAAAGACAAAATGGAAATAAATTAGCACCAAAAAAATGTGCAAAAAAAAAAAATGTTGCTGTTTCATCAGGATCTATCAATTTTCTATCAAATTTTACATTTAAGCAAATCATGCACTACTTACTGTCCCTTCTGTCATTAATTCACCCACAGCATTAACTCAACAATCAGCTTGAGGTTTGCCTCTGTCTTTGTTCTTTGCCATTTTCTTCATCTAACTTTCATAAATAAATGTATTCATAATAATGTATTCATAATTGTATTCATAAATGTATTCATAATAATGTATTCATAATTCACATGGTATTAATAAAATTCAGTATTTTTTCATATCATAGAATAATGGTTAAGTAGAGAAATAAAATAAAAAAGTAAATAAAAAGATGCTTTATAACTTAGTTGATTATTCTCAAGTAATTTTCAATATTTTTCATGATGCTACATCCACAAAAAAACCCTCTTATTTTCCTGCTGTTACTCTGGAAGAAGATAAGAAGCAGGTATATTTTTTCAAGTTGCTCATTTTTGTTTCCGGTTTAGTGATCTTGTAGTCAAAATCAGTGTGAAATTTTAAGGTTTAGAGCACTCACAATGAACAGAAAGCATCTCTTCGCAATGAAGATAGTTGGAGAACATCCAATACATACAAATAACCTCAAAACAGAGAACATCTTACATTTTCACCTCCGCTAGAAAAACAAATATGGTTTGTGACATATAATTACTATTCTTTAATCTAAATCAATATAATTGCACTAAACATAATTAATATAATTTCTGACTTTTCTATAATGAGAGTGATTTAACCTCCTCAGCTGTCATGGACTAACCAGTTAACAGGATGTCAAAATACGTAGTTCATTGCAAATACTGCAAATACTACAGTAAATTTTCTCTTTACTCAAAATTGAAATTTAATAAAATCTTCTTATATTTTTCAATAATAATTTGGGACTACTTTGTTTGCTAACTTTTGGAAAATTGGAAAGTGTTAGACCAAATTTTAAGCCATGATTAAATATTAACGGCGTCATAAACCAGTATCTCTTGACTTCAATTTCCTTGTAAGCAAGGAAACATCATTTGGTAACTCTATCCCAGATTTTAACAATGCATCTGTAACGTGCTTCATAACGTAAAATCTGTTGATGGTGAGAGAAGCTGATTGGTTTGTATCACAGAAAGTATTTATGATATTTGTGTAATACTGAGTAATCTGTAAAAACAGTGACACATTATTAAATTTCAAAACACTTCCCAACACGAATGAATGTTTAGTCTTTCTCAGTGGATGTGTATTTGACAAATTACACAATATTTTAATGACTGCGTGATCAGTGTTTTCTTTGTTAGCTGTGACAAAACCGTTTTCAAAATTATGTTGTCACTTTGTCTGCAGCTGCTGCTGTATGCAAATGACACATAAACATGTTTTAGTTTTGCTCTCCGCGTGTTATACACAATACATTCATCAAAGAGTGTATTGTCCTCAAGATAATCCTAATTCACTTCATAATTTTGTTTCACAACATAAAATTCAGTTTGGTGTTCACAGATCAAGACATAGCTTTGAAGATGAAATTAGTATTTTTAAGCATTTTTGGAAGACATCTACTCATCTTTCTTTCTGTGATGTATTTAGTATAACAATTAAGATGCTCTTAACACCAAATTTCTTCATTTTTAACTGTTTTTCTCCTGACTTTTGAAAGATTTGTTGCATGACTCATTGCATGACCTTAGGGAATTAAAAATCCTAAATTAAATGTTCATATTTATGAATCTTGTTTATAATTTTAAAATGTCTCTGATAAGTAAGAATTATTTTTGTTCTGAACCCAACTTCTGTATAATATCAGCTATTGTCTTATACAGCCTAAGGAAGTGAGACAAGAAAAAATGGACTGAATAATGGGTTTCCAAACTGTAAGTCACACTTTACTGAAAGTTTTGAAAAAAATGAAAATTCAAGGAAAAGGAAAGTTTAAGAGTACGGTATGGTTCCTGAGACGTGTAACTTCAGCAGAAGACTGTGAAAATGAAGTTATCTTTGAGTTGTTTATTTAGTTATTTATTTTCCTGAGTTTAACTTGATGGTTTTGAAATGCACGTTATTGCACATTTAATCCCTTCATCAGACAACTTAACTGTAAAGAATATTCCAACAATGTGAAAATTTATCTACAGCTTAAAAATTTAGTCTTCTCTGAGCTGGTGTTCGTTTCAGTGTAGGAGAAATCTATGTAAACATGCATGGACCCTTGCAGTCACCTCCTAATCAGTATCAGTTTAATGCATGGTGGTGGAAAGAAATTACACTACTGTTATTCCCACTGATGACAGAGTCCTGTCACAGCATACTCAGCCTAAGCACTTGCTGCAGATATTGTGATTTCCTTTCAAAAAAAAAAAAAAAAGAGAGCAGTCAAAGACACTGGAGATGAAGCAGAAATTGAACCATTATTAGTGCATGGGTCTTCTGAGTCACTGTCAAATCTTTCATTTATTCAGCCACACAGAACTGTGGCTTCCGTACTAGTCAATAAAAATCATATCTGGAAATAAGCCAAGTGAGCAAAACATGAAATTCAGTATAATTGAAAGTACACAGGCAACAAAAGCTTAGTTTTTGACTTGTGATGTTGCCTATCATAATTATGATTGCAGAAAGAATTTGTCTTTGATTTACACAGACTTTTCCAGACAAAATCTGTGTTTAGCATCCCCGAGTTTAATAAAGATCACATAAGAGGCAAGTACACTAGAAAAGCTGGGGAAAAAAAAAAAAAAGTCTATCTCACCTTTCAAGGTCCTTCCACAGATTTTTTAACAAATGACAAAAGAGATAGAGTCAGACAACTGCTGCAACAGATAGGAAATTCACAAATGTTCCCAGCCTTTTTTAAACTCATTTTAACCATGAGCTACATGATTTATTTCAGAGTAACAGGATTAGTGAATATCTTTTGGTTGGCAGATGTAAAAAAACCCTCCATAAACCCATTTGTCACTCCTAGGTGGCAACTGTAAAATTATCTGCAATGGGAAAACAGCCTATGGAGTAATGGATGAACACGATACAGAAATACATTTAGCCAAGTATTATATCTGCATCGATGCTCTTCTGACAACAAGGACACTGAACACAGAGCATTGGAGCTTAGATCAGCTTAGACACCTGGCCTGTGATTTCTGTACCATATAATTCAGTATGGATGATCCTCTGATAGGGTGCCACTACAGGAATCTTTAATGAAAGGAGTTCAAGACAAACCACTAACGGGAAAGATGTTCATCAACACTTTTATTTTCACCTCACATAAGGTTTGTCTACCTGCAGTGAAGCCTAGATGTACCTGGACAAACTGCACATAAAGCTAGCTCAGGTCCTGGAAACAACCTAGCTAAAGCAGCACTGTCTTCCAGAGGATCTCTGTCCTGTGTTAGCTGGATTTCTCCAAAGCCTTTGGCAAGGACTAAAACAGCCAAAACACTAGAGAGTACTATCAGCAAGTTTGCTGATGACACCAAGCTGGGAGGAGTGGCTGACACACCAGAAGGCTGTGCTGCCATCCAGCGAGACCTGGACAGGCTGGAGGGTTGGGCAGGGAAAAATTTAATGAAATATAACAAGGGTAAGTGTAGGGTCTTGCATCTGGGTAGGAACAACCCCAGGTTCCAGTATAAGTTGGGGAATGACTTGTTAGAGAGCAGTGTAGGGGAAAGGGACCTGGGAGTCTTGGTGGGCAGCAGGATGACCATGAGCCAGCAGTGTGCCCTTGTGGCCAGGAAGGCCAATGGCATCCTGGGGTGTATTAGAAGGGGGGTGTTTAGTAGGTTGAGAGAGGTTCTCCTTCCCCTCTACTCTGCCCTGGTGAGACCCCATCTGGAATACTGTGTCCAGTTCTGGGCCCCTCAGTTCAAGAAAGACAGGGAACTGCTGGAGAGAGTCCAGCACAGGGCAACTGGGATGATTAAGGGAGTGGAGCATCTCCCTTATGAGAAAAGACTGAGGGAGCTGGGGCTCTTTAGTTTGGAGAAGAGGAGGCTGAGGGGTGACCTCATTCATGTTTACAAATACATAAAGGGTGAGTGTCACGAGGATGGAGCCAGGCTCTTCTCGGTGACAACCACTGATAGGACAAGGGGTAATGGGCTGAAACTGGAACATAAGAGGTTCCGCTTAAACTCGAGAAGAAACTTCTTCTCAGTGAGGGTGACGGAACACTGGCACAGGCTGCCCAGGGAGGTTGTGGAGTCTCCTTCTCTGGAGACATTCAAGACCCGCCTGGACACGTTCCTGTGTGGCATAATCTAGGCATTCCTGCTCTGGCAGGGGGATTGGACTTGATGATCTTTCGAGGTCCCTTCCAATCCCTAACATTCTATGATTCTATGATTCTCTGATTTCCAGCTTACCAGTCAGTACAGACATATTCGAATCGGAGAGCAGAGGATGCTAAACTATACTGGGGTGCTCCTCCACAGCCTCCCGAAATGCGTCGGTGTCTGCAAGAGGAGGCAGCGATGTGTAGCTGCATTGCAGTCGGAACAGACCCATTGAATCTGTCTGCACTGTTTGCAGTCCCACTTCCACACCAGCAGCGAGGAAAAGCTCTGCAGTCTCTGGCTGTGGCGCGGTGCTACAGGCAGGGAACAGCCATGTCACCAGGCTCCAAAGCTAACAGTAGTGCAAATAGTCGTGCAAGTGAGAAAACAAATTTAGTCCCTTAACATCTGAGAAACTTGCCCTAATGAAAGTATTCCTAACTTGAAAACTGCATATCTATAATGCTTAATTTAAGAAAATTTAAATTTATTTTTTTTTCTAGAGATGGTTAGCATAATCTTTGGTTGCGTCTCTGTATAACCTTTCCCCTGTCTAGCTTTCAATAAGGGAGGGACCTTTTTCTGAGGAAACCATGCTTAAAATCAGCTTAACTGCAAGAGCAGGAACAAACATTTCCAACTTTTTTACCATCTGTGAATTCAGAGAAGATTCCTCTTCCTACTCTCTCAGACCACCCTTGATAAGACTTATTTTAGGAGGTTAGTAAAACATTGAAGAGGATATAATCTTTTTTTTTTTCTGTATGGCCTATTTACAGCAAGAAAACTTTATTATGGAATTGGCTTTCTGGAAAGGAGTTGATAATTTTAATCTTAAAGTTAACAATTTTCATATAATTTTAAGCACAAACAATTTAAAAATGTATTGCATTTCCCAACATTCTTTGCTGTGCTATGAATACAGATAGTCAAATGCACTCCCATTTGCCATAATTTTCAGTTTGATTTCTAAGGACTATGATAATTTGGCCTGATCTTTTTTCTAGTTCTGTCAAACATGTAAATTTTTTTAAAAATCCAATTGAATACATCTTTTTCTAAAAGTGTACCCCAAACATATCAGTATGTATATTTTTATGTTTCCAGAAATTTCCCTCCAAAAAGTGAACTAAAAATTTGATGAGGATGTACTTCATGTAGCGGTTTAACTAAGTGGATGTAAATGGTTTAACTGTGGTTTATTTACATGAATAGTTCAATTATTATATTTACCTGTGTTTCCATTGCCATATATTCTTTGATTTCCAGATCCATATGAGGAACTTTGCTTGTAACTGTGTTTTGAAATAAGAAACATGTTTTAAGAGTCATTTTCTGAACGTGTTATTAAGAAACAAGAGAGACATTCATAGCCAGAGCATTTATATAAAATTTGTTAGATATTTGGAAGAAATAATGAAAATAGTTGAAACAGAGGAAAGAAGATGAATCATATTCCTTTGTGAAAGTAGAATAATCTCTCAGAATTCATGTCTAGCTACATTTTTGGATAGAAGTGGCAGATTTGTATTTCAGAACTTCTGGTTGTAACCATGACATGACAATACTGGAAGTTGTTTGTTCTTTTTCCTTGACAAATAATGAGACCAGATTTTTGTACTGTATAAACCACGTCATAACTTTTAAGATGCCTAATATTTTTAATTATTAACCAGTCACACAGAAACTCAGTTGCAGTACATCATCCCACTGCTCTATCGTGGAAGAGCTTAACTGTTGTTCCGCGTTCACCTCGCTACGGAAAAGCAAAGAAATGCTGTTCTCTTTGGCAGCTAAGAGATACTACTTTCCCATTCTGTGTTTTCCATCTTTTCTATCTCTTTGTCAATGAGTAAGAGATAATTGTAAGTGATCACACACTTAATATTTGAGCAGCTGGATCATATGGTATGAAACTTCTGAGAAAATGAGTTCATTTATGATAGGAAAAATCTCTTTCCATGCTGCTACTTGATCATACATACTAAATTTTTCTTCTGTCCCTTTCAGCAAGAAAGGTGAAATACAGCTGCTTAGGAAAGGTTCTTCCATGGTGAGATGATATAGAAAAGTGGGAATCCAAGTTTTGGACAACTACACAAACAGAAGAAACACTGAATTAAGATACCCCTTCATGATGTGGCTTCTCTCTGGTACTGAAAGTGAGGAGTGTCTCTCTGGCTTGGCACAGGCAAACTGGTACAGGAAAAAAAAAGGTTTTTAATTTCAGTGTACTGAAATTAAGGATCTTTAACTTTCTTTCGGGACTGTTGAGACCGACATTTTCTCATGAAATTGTAAGATACAGCAGTGTAGTGTGCAGGAACTAAAAGGTGAATCAAAGGAATCATTCCTCCAGAGAAAAAAACTCAAGCATTTCTCATAGGTGTCATAATTTATATGGGTTTACATATACATGTACCTTTATTGTGTCACAAAATGGCTCAGTGCCTAAAAATGAGGAGAGACATGCCAAAGCAGAGGTTACAGACTCTTGATTTGATACATTGGTTTGGTTTCTAGAAGCATTTAACTAGTAAAAATCAATAAGGCCTCTCCTAGAAAACTTTCCCTGATATTCCTGGATATGAAAAACCCAGTCTTCTTATTTAGAAGAACTTCTTATTAGTTTTCTTCCCTTTTTTTTTAAACAACATTATCGTGCCAACAAATACCCTTGTTTGAAAAGCAGCACTTAATGTGTCACAATCAAGGGAAAACAAACTGAGAATAAGTTCATATAGACTCATGCAAACAGAAAATAAGCTTTCCAACCAGTTAACAATTAAAGAAAGACCAGACGCCTACCTTACCAATAATGATGCTGGAATTATTTCTCTTGTTAGTGTGAAGTCCAGCGGACAGACAAGAACACATCTATGCCAGTGGTTTAATGTGATTGAAACCTGGAAATATTTTAGTTACTATTATCAGGTCTCATCATCATCATGGTCAGGCTTCGCGAACGAAGATCTGGGAAGGGCTCTACCCACACCTGCTACAAGCGCGCTGGTGACTAAAAAGGCTGATGCGGGATCGGCAAGTCCGGCTGCAAAAGGCACAGATGGAAGTCTCCTTGGGCGGTATTGGCGAGGCACGGCTCTTTCTGCGTTGTCTTTTCTCCTCGAGTCTAATTCTGCATGAGTTCTCAAAGGAGGCAGCAGCGTTATGGATGGTGGGTCTCCACGCCTCCCGACTGGAGGCCGGGGTGGACCCCTGCTGGCAGTCAGTATGGCCCAGACCGAGGTGTTGTTTCAGAGAGTCCCTGTGTCTCCTCTTTGTGGCTCCTCTGCTGCGGCAGCCGGTGGCGAGTTCACCGCAGAGCACAACCTTGGGGAGGGGTGATCCTCCATCCTGGAGACGTGCCCTGCCCAGCGCAGCTGCGTCCTCAGCAGCACGGACTCAGTACTGGTGACCCCTGCCTGTCCAAGGACAGTGACATTGGTCACACAGTCAGTCCAGTGGCTGTTCAGGATTGTACGGAGGCAGTGCTGATGGAAGCGTCCGAGGAGTCGCAGGTGGTGGCAGTAGATGACCCACGATTCAGACCCACACAAAAGAGTAGACAGTACAATGGCTCTGGAGACACTGATCTTTGTCCTTTTCTTCAGGTGTTTATTGCACCAGACTCTTTTATGGAGTCTTCCAAAAGCTCTGTGTGCCTTTGCTGACCTGTTGTCTATCTCTTTGTCAATCTCACCGTCCGAGGAAATGATACTTCCTAGGCAGTTGAACTGCTCTACTGGTTTAAGCTCTGATTTGCCTGTGGTGGTGTGGGGATGATGGGAGACTTCCTGAGGTGCAGGTTGGTAAAGAACTTCTGTCTCCTCAAGCTGACTTCCAGCCCAAAAAGCTCAGCAGCCTCTGCACAGCAGGATGTTAAGTGCTGCAGAGCTGCTTCTGAGTGAGCAACGAGGGCGGCATCGTCAGCAAAAAGCAGCTCGAGGACAAGGTGATTCAGGGTCTAAGTGTGGGCCTTCAGCCGCCTCAGGTTGAACAGGTCACCATCGGTACCATAACGGATGTAAATGTCGTTGTCTTCATTCAGGTCTGCCGTGGCCCTCTGGAACATCGTGCTGAAGCAGATTGTGAATAGAGCTGGTGTGAGAACGCAGCCTTGTTTCACACCATTGGTTACTCAGAAGGACTCAGAGAGTGCATCGCCAGATCTGACCTGGCCGTGCTGATCCCCCTGTAACAGGATAATCACTGTGAGTAACTTGGGAGGACATCCTGATCTTTCCAAGATCTGCCACAGGCCTTTTCTGCTCACAGGGTCAAAAGCTTTGGTGAGGTCAGTGCAAGTCACATGGAGCCCTTTGTTCTGTTCCCTGCACTTCTCTTGCAGTTGGCTGAGAGCAAACACCGTGTCTGTGGTGCTCCTGTTGGCTCTGAAACCACGTTGGCTTTCAGGAAGAAGTTCATCCGAGATAGCTGGTACTAGTCTGTTCAAAAGGATTCTTGCAAGGATTTCACCAGCAATAGAGAGCAAAGTAATGCCTCAGTAGTTTGAGCAGTCTGATTTCTCTCCTTTCCTCTTGTACAGGGTGATGATGACTGCATCACGGAGATCTGGTGGTTGTTCACCTTTTTCCCAGCAACGCACAAGGAGCTCGTGAAATTTAGCTTGGAGTGCTTGGCCTCCGTGCTTCCAGACTTCAGGTGGGATTCCATCAATCCCAACTGCCTTGACAGTTTTCACCCGCTGTAGGGCCTTGAGGGTCTCTCCCATAGTAGGGGCTGTATCCAATTCGTTTTTCACTGGTTGTTGTGTAATGTGCTGAATTGCTGAGCCTTGGACTACACGGTTGACACTGAAGAGAGTCTGGAAATGTTCAGACCATCGATTCAGGATGGAGGCTTTATCTGTGAGAAGCATTTGGATGTCTGCATTTAGCAGCTGGCTTTGAACATGGTATGTGGGTCCATATACTGCTTTCAGAGCTCATAGAATCCTCTGTGGTCACCTGAATCAGCACATGGTTGAGTCTTTTCTGCTGGGTTGATCCACCACTTGTTCTGGATGTCTCAAAGTTTCTGCTGGAGCCTACTGCATGCAAGACGAAAGGCTGCATTTCTGACATGGCGAGATGGCTGAGGGAGGTGTGCTTGGTGAGCATTTCTCTACTTTGTCAACAATTCCTGGATCTCTTGATTGTTTTCATCAAACTATTTTCAGGTCTTTACTGCTCCTAATTCACTAGGTTACCACTCCTGTTAATCAGCAGAATGTGTAAAGTAACAATCAAAGCAAAAACCTACAAAACCTCTTCTGTTGCTATCTAACAAGTTTTCTCAGTAGAAAAGGTCAAGTAAGATGATGTTGATGGCCAAGTGACATTAGAATGAAGTGGGAAACAACTGCCTTGTTTATATTAACGGAATTAGTGGGGAATAATTCCTTTGCTTATTCCTTCTGCCGCCTGAACAATAGGCCCTGCCTTGTGCTATTTAATGTTTTGTCTGTAGTCTTACGACCACTGGGCTTTTACTGAAACTGTGATTCACAAGGTGCTATGTTAAGAGTCAAGCTGTTGATACATTTATTGAGCAGTCTCGATTCCATATTGATATAGGCAAGTACATTCTTGTTAGTTGTACAATACAATAATTTTTCTAGTTTACAAAATCAAAAAAAAAGAACTCTCACACTATGGAACTGAAGACCTAATACTTCACTATTCGTAGCATTTAATTTGGCGATCAATGACTGATATTTCAGGACAAGGTCAATCAATGAAGACAAGCAAATGTAAAGGGTGTGAGATTTTATTTAACTCTAGAGAAATAAAAAAATTCATAATAATGCCAGGATGTGTGCTAATTTGAAAAACGGTGGTGGAAGTTTCATAAAACACTAGAAGAGGAGCACTGGTTGAACCAATGGGCTGAGCAGCTCTACAAAATTCTCTGAAAAAGTGTTCACAAGTAGATGCCTACAGAGAGTTGCAAGAAGAGAGCAAGCACTTTAACAACCGCCTCTTGATATCTCTCCCAATCTTTACAATGTGTGACAGGGACTTCCTGGGTCTGAGGTGACTTCTCTGTGCTCTATTATTCTCAGTGCGTTCTTTCTGCTGCACAAAAATTGCTAGTGCTTTGAAGATGAACAGCAGAGGTTGTCAAAACTCAGGATTGATCTTCAATGCCAAAGTCTCTTCCTACTTTAAGATATTTTGGCTGAATCAGGAAAGAAGAATGAAGGGAGTAAGTTCTTTGATATTGATGTCCAAAATGATAATGATTTTTAAATTTTAATAATCATCATGCAAAAAAAATAAAGATTATGTAAGCCTTATCACAATAGTTTCAGTGTAACCATGCAAAACAAAAGTACTGAAATATTTAACTAAGTGTAACTAGAACATTTAGACAATAATTATAGCATGAATCCTGTTTTGTTTTTTTTAAAAAAATTAATATTACTATTAGCATTATCTTGTGAGAGACAGCCATGTTCCACAAAAGGTTTAATTTAGAAATGTTGCCTATTTCTAGTAAAAGAAGCATAAAAGAAATTTCCAGACCCTGAAGTGAAAAGCTTTTCTCCCCAATGGCATTCTGCATTCCATTACAACGACTTTATTTGCTTTAATTTATCTAAACAGTAGTTAACTACTTTTTTTTTTTCTTTCTCCTTATTAAAACCTTTTCCTTCTCTTTTTTTTTTTTTCTTTGAAGCATGTTAATATACCACAGGCAAATGGAAAGTTTTTCCTTTCCAGTGTCACCATGCATTGTCTTAGCTTTAAAAACCAGGATGCTCTTGTACCCATTGACTCTGCCTTTAGGCAAGCAGTATTTCAAAACTTAATATAATTTAGTCGAAGTTTGAGTGAGGGTTAGAGATCTCAGAGGTGATTCCTTTTCACTCAGTGGTTGAAAGAGGAAAAGTGAAACAAATTATTGCCCAGTGAAGAAAAGAGTGACACATGAGCTCAATCATTATCAGACAACAGAGGCTCCTCCTGAGGAAGATGGAAAGAGAAACGGAGGCTTTATACTTGCCAACAACAGGATAAGATTCTATTCTGTTCTGACTGAAATTAAACAGTCTGTCTTCATTTTCTTGTTGGGGTGGCTGGCACTGTATGCTTCAACAGTACCTAACTAAACAGGGGATTTCAATACACCAAATAATATTGCATTTCACAGTTTGGTTAACTCTTTCATAATTATGAATACACCACACACAAAAAAAGTTTTCTTTTCTTGTACTGTTATTTTCAATAATGGTCCTAAATTATTAAGACATCAGCTTTTTGATAAATCACTGTCAACTATTATATTTTTTTTTCCTCCAAGTTAGGTAATATATAAGGCTAGTACATAAAATTTGTGTAATTCATTTTAAAAAAAATAGTCTCTATTCGTGATTTTAAACCTTTCATCTTACAGGTTGATAATATCATCATCACTACTACTACTACCACTGCTACTACCACTACTGCTACAACTACTGTGACAAGTTGTTGCTAATATAGTGTCAAAAGCATGGTTGTCTCAGGACAAACTATAATTTCAAACACAAAGGCAGTCTTTATATAAAAATTAGTAGTGTCTTTAATAACAGGAAAAAATACTAGAAGAAAAATCACTTCTAAGTTGAAATTTGGGCACTTTTATTTTAAACCTAGAAGGTTTTTGTAGCAATAACTGAGAAAAATCTTAATGGCTCATGACATGCAAGGTCATACTAACAATAACATTTGGTCATAGCCATTCTGCACTTAGGACTATCAGGTTATTAAAATTATAAACTAACTTGTGGCCTTATAATTAGATGTATATGAAATAAAATTATCAAAACTGTTCTTATTATTCTCAGAAGGTTAGTAAGTCTTTAGATTCCTTCCTCCCTGTAACGAGCCTAAGTTAACAGTGGAAAGATCTTCTGTGTACAGCTGAAATTTCTTAGACATGCTTCTGGTACACTCATGACTTGCAAACTAGTTAACAATTGTTTTAGAAAAGTTACAGGACAGAATCTTGCATTACTTTAAAAACTAAATTTAATTAATACATCATAAACAGGACGTACGGAACATAAACACAGTAGAAACTGACTACACCAAATCATTTCTTAGACAAGACAGAAGACAAAAAAAATAGTTCTTTTTAGCAAAAGCTTTCTCACTCCCTTTTAAAAAAATAAATTGCAACTGAAACTGAAATTAAGAGTTTAAAAGTAGTTTTCCATTTGCCTCCGACCAGTGCAGAAATACTTTCAACAGTAAGAAAGTCAGCAGATGAGATAAACAGTGAAGTTCTTAAACTTTAAATATGAGTAAGGCCTCACGGCACCCAGTAGTAACCCTGCCAAATGCATGTGGATTTATTGTTAGATCACTGATGGTAGGTATGTATGGAAGGATCATATCAGTAAAAGGTTAAAGCCTGAATTGCCCTCTGTTCCATCAGTATGGTCCACAAAGTCAGTGTGATTAGCGTAATGTTATCTCTCTCAGAGCGTTGTAGACGAGTTCTTGGACACTTTACAGCATGCACTAAACCACGCTACGCAGCAGAGGAGCTCATTTCTTCCCTACGTGTGGGAGAATAAGTGTGCACAGAGGTTGCCTTTCTCACGCTTTCACACAAAGTGAGGGATGGTACCACGAATCGGATTTAGGATTTCCCTGGCACAGTGGAAGCCCGGAGTGCAGGGGTAGTCCCGGGTTATGATGCACTGACATGCTAATCCCAAAGCAGCACCATGTGAGGATGTGAAAAATGGAGTCAGATCAGACAGAATGGACTCACAAACACCTCTTTAATGAAACATTATTAGAGAGTAGTGTAGGGGAAAGGGACCTGGGAGTCTTGGTGGGCAGCAGGATGGCCATGAGCCAGCAGTGTGCCCTTGTGGCCAGGAAGGCCAATGGCATCCTGGGGTGTATTAGAAGGGGGGTGGTTAGTAGGTCGAGAGAGGTTCTCCTTCCCCTCTACTCTGCCCTGGTGAGACCCCATCTGGAATATTGTGTTGCAGTTCTGGGCCCCTCAGCTCAAGAAAGACAGGGAACTGCTGGAGAGAGTCCAGCACAGGGCAACTAGGATGATTAAGGGAGTGGAGCATCTCCCTTACGAGAAAAGACTGAGGGAGCTGGGGCTCTTTAGCTTGGAGAAGAGGAGGCTGAGGGGTGACCTCATTAATGTTTACAAATATATCAAGGGTGAGTGTCACGAGGATGGAGCCAGGCTCTTCTCGGTGACAACCAATGACAGGACAAGGGGTAATGGGCTGAAACTGGAACATAAGAGGTTCCGCTTAAACTCAAGAAGAAACTTCTTCTCAGTGAGGGTGACAGAGCACTGGCACAGGCTGCCCAGGGAGGTTGTGGAGTCTCCTTCTCTGGAGACATTCAAGACCCGCCTGGACACGTTCCTGTGTAGCATAGTCTAGGCATTCCTGCTCTGGCAGGGGGATTGGACTTGATGATCTTTCGAGGTCCCTTCCAATCCCTAACATTCTATGATTCTATGATTCTATGATTATGGTATAGAAATTAATGCTACTCCAGATTGATTCTTTGAAGGCATTAATCAGAGACTCTTGTCCAGCGTGACCTCTACTTACCTGCGATTCTTACCCAATTCAATCCATTTGGAAATGAAGGTCAGGCTGAACAAGGAAAGTGAGTCAAATTGTAACCTTGCCTCCTCGATCCTGAGACATAACAAATCACAAATCACCATAGAAGACGCAATGGGTTTGGAACTACTTGTCTTAATATAACATAATTTTCAGGCATTCCCACCATTTTTCTCTGAATTACTTAGCAAAAGTTGGTACAGAGGCTGCTTTTATACTGAGACAGAGACAGTCAATACCTCTTCAGAGCTGCTGGGTCATAGACCTCCTTTTTCCATAACACTAAAGAAGTGCTAAAGTTGCGAAAAGGGTGTAAAGGTAATTGCTTTAGGACAAGTTGCTAATACAGAATGGCCTAGAGTAAAATATGTCAGCCTAGACATTGTGAAAAACATGATAAATAAACCATGGAGAGTGGAAACAGCAGGTACGGATAAAGTGAGTTATTACTCAGCGTGAGAGGAAAAGGGAGATGAGGGGAATTAGTGGAGAAGGGACAATGGGATGAGTACATTTAAACTGCAAGTATCTAGCCTGGAAGATACTGCCTTTAGTGATTGAAGACAGGCAGTAACAGATCAGCAGAAAGAATGTGGTATGCTAGAGTAGCACAGCGAGAAATGGGAACGCTGACACACTTTCCATCACATTTCAGAAAGCATCACTCAGACCAGTCGTTCCCTAATGCAATGTCAGGAAGGCAGCAGATGGCAAAGTGCTAACTGCACCAGAAGGCTTTAAGAAATGGTGGGGAGGAAAGGAATATAAGTTATAACCATTTGGGGAGAATCCAAGATTGAGGCTAATGAGTTATTACTTGGAGAGGAGCAGCCCTCAACTCTTGTGGTGCAGAAATTAAAACTACAATGGGGAGGGGAAAAAAAGCTTTTAAGCTACAAGAGGCCCTTGACAGAGATAGTAGTGCGACTGAGTCCATAAAGGAGACTGACAACTGTGCAATTAGCATGTTTTCAGAGAACTCATCCACACAAATAGGAAGCAGAGGAGAGGCCATGAAGTCTGTAACAAATCAGTACACATCAACAGGAAACCTCGGGGCGGAATAGTCACATTTCTCTCAGCAGGTATTTTGTTTCCGCTGTTGCTGCTGCACATCACCCTGAAGTGGATCTTAAGCTGGATGAAATCAGTGCGGGTTATTTGTGCAACATCACATGAGGGTTAGAAGAAATCAGGGTTTAGGAACATCCCTCTGCTCCATACCCTCCAGCAGAATATTCCTGATGGAAAAGCCAAGATATGTATCACCCACCCTCTCCATGCATTACTGACTTTCAGAAATATTTAACATTTCCTCCAATTTTAATGAAACAAGCAATTTCAATGAACTGTCACAATCAAACTTTGCATCTTGTATTCCTTCCTCATGTCTTTTAGCAACTTGGGACTGCAGCCTCAAGCTACTTATGGAGCAGTAAAGAAATAACATCTTCTACCTATGCAGATACTCAGAATGGAAAGCCATGTTCCTTGAGCACTCAGCATGACTTCCCTACCTGTTATTTCTTTCAACCTGTGTCAATATGTCCATGTGTCCATACATGGTAAATTGTCCTAACTTAATATCGATCAGCTTAGTAAAAAACAGTTTACTTACGGAAGTTCAGGCTGTCACACAAAGACTCAGTATGTACTGCTTATCAGCTGTTAGCTACCGTCAATCTTGCAATAACACAACATGTAATTAAAATGGTTTGTTACTTGAAAGCAGTAGAAGTTGTGGTACTGTTTTATGGACATTTGTTATTTACAAACACTTCTGCCCATATGATGTATATGGTATTTTTTCTGCACTCATACCAAGAAATTGGCACAGGGTACATCTCTTCAGCAGTCTAAAGAAATGCTGCAGTTCTGGAAGAGGTGCCCAACATTGTCCATTGGCTCTCTGTGGCCTTGATAGTATCAGAGTGACCACAGAATAAACCTTAGAACATAAAATGCAAGTACAAAGCCTCAGGTGAGTCTTTCAGTCTATTTCGTCACGGACCGAAGAGCTATTATCAGAGCCAGTACAAGCTAATTCAAAGTTAGGTGAAGTAAGTTTCCATAAGTTATACAGGTTCATGTGGAGTAGAGGTCAGAAATATCCTGAATGGCTACCAAAATTTACTTGTAATGGCTTTTGGCAAATTCTTCACTTTCTAAAAACAACATGTCAAGCCATCATGATTGTTCATAGAATCTTCTGTCTCTTCAGTCTTTTATTCTTTACACCTCTATTACTGGAAAAGACACTTAGGTGACTGTAGTTTTGTATTCTGATGTCTTACTGCTTCTAGTCTACCAGAACCTGTAGCAAATACCTCGTAATGCTGTGTATCCATTTGAAAACAGACCTGAAAATACGCATTTCTCACTCACATCACCTTTCCAACTCCATAAAAACAGTGGTAGAAAAAGGTTTATGTCCATCTTGTATTAAAGGGGTCAAGGAACTAAACCCGAGAAGAATCAAAAAATAGAATCATAGAATGTTAGCGGTTGGAAAGGACCTCTAGAGATCATCTAGCCCACCCCCTCCCTCCTACCAGAGCAGGATCATCCACCTGGGACAGGCCATATCAGGAACGTATCCAGGGGAGTTTTGAAAGTCTCGAGAGAAGGAGACTCCACAACCTCTCTGGGCAGCCTGGGCCAGGGCTCCGGCACCCTCCCAGTAAAGAAGTTTCTCCTCATGTTGAGGTGGAACTTACTATTTTCTAACTTAAACCCATTATTCCTTGTCCTATTACTGGGCACCACTGAAAAGAGACTGGCCACTTCCTCTTGACACCCACTTCTCAGATAACTGTACACGTTAATGAGATTCCCTCTCAGCCATCTCCTTTCAAGACTAAACAGCCCCAGCTTTCTCAGTCGCTCTTCACAGGAGGGATGTTCAAGTCCCTTGATCACCCTCGTAGCTCTCCCTTGGACTGTCTCCAGTAGAGCCCTGTCTCTCTTGAATTGGGGAGCCCAAAACTGGACACAGGATTCCAGATGTGGTCTAACCAGGGCAGAGCAGAAGGGCAGGAGAACCTCCCTAGACCTGCTGGACACACTTTTCTTGGTGCCCCCCAAGATCCCATTGGCCCTCTTGGCCAAGACGGCCCATTGCTGTCCCAGGGACAACTCACTGTCCACTGGGACTCCAAGGTCTCTCTCCATGGGGCTGCTTTCCAGCAGGATGTCTCCTAATCTGTCCTGGTGCCTGGTGTTATTCCTTCTCAGATGCAGGACTCTATCCCCTCATCCAGGTCATTGATATTTACATTGATATTGAAAGAAAACTAATCCTAATACTGAGCCCTGGGGAACACCAGTGGCCACAGGTCTCCAACTTGACTCTGTGTCACTGATCACAACCCTCTGAACTCTGTTATTGAACCAGTTAACAATTCACCTCCCACTCCAGTCAGCTATCCCACATTTCTTGAGTTTTCCTACAAGGACGCTATGGGAGAATGTCGAAAGCCTTACTGAAGTCAAGGTATATGACACCCCCTACTCTCCCTTCATCTACTCATTTGGTCACACCTTCATAGCAGGGTATCAGATTTGTCAAGCAGGATTTCCCCTTCCTAAATCCACATTGGCCACTCCTGATAACACTTTTTCCTCCATTTCATTAGAGACGGCCTGCAGAATGAGCTTCTCCAATGGATTCAAAGTAAAAAACACGATAGGGAAGATGATATAACAAAATCAAGAAAAGGTTAAATATACAATAAACTACAACTAAATCTAAATATAATATTATAATGGACAGTATTATTCTTAAACATTACAAGAAAGCAATTCAGGTATGAACTAAATAGATAGCATGATAGGCCTTGTGTTACTTAATGAAAAAGGGAAAGAGAAAGAGAGAGAGAGAAAGAGGGAGAGATCACTGGTCCGGCTTCCTGCGTTCGTCCAGCCAAACCAGAGTTCAAGATGCATCCCTTGTCTTCTTTTTCCCAACATTTTGCTTTACCTTGCCTAGATTTATATGAAATTTTCTATGTGCCGACCTGCAGAATGTCAGGTACAGGATCATGTTACTCCATTGTTTTGGACAATCCTCGTTAGCATGTGTGATTGCCCTACCTCTTTCACGAGATAGGGCCATCCTGCCTCATTAGCACATGAGATTGCCCTGTCTCCTTGGGAGATAGGCTATGAGATAAGGTCATCCTGCCTCCTCAAGATCAACCCAATCTCATCAATATTCAATGCCAGGGCTGCTTGAGGCATCTTTAGCCTTATCACATCCTTTTCCCCCATGCCAATTGGCACTTATCAGTTCACCATACCGCATCAGGGCCCATGGATTTGTGCATTTTCAGTTTCTCGGTGAGATCTCTAGCTCGATCCTCACTGACCAGTGGAGAGTCTTCCTTGCTCCAGTTTTGCTCCCTTACTTCTAGTGACTGAGATTCTTGAGGGCTGGTCTTAGGAGTAAAGACTGAGACAGAGAAGGTGTTCAAAATTCTGCCATCTCTGCATCCTCTGTTATCATATCTCCCACATCATTTAACAGTGGAACCACTCTTACTCTGCTCTTACTTTTCTCATTCATGTACTTGAATAAGTTCATCTTTTTTTCTTTCACCTCCCTAGTAAGACTAAGTTGCAAGAGAGCTTTGATCTTTCTTGTTTAGTCTCTACATATTGGCAGCATTTCCATAATTCTCTCAACTAGACCCTTTTTCCATATATTGTTATTTTTCCGTCTGAGTTTTTCTAGGAGCTCTTTGCTTATCCATGCTGGTCTCCTGCCTCCTGTACTTGATTTTCAAGGGAATACATTTATTTTGGGTTTGGTGGAAGTAGAGTTTGAATATTGACCATCTCTCTTGTGCACCCCTACCTTCTAGAGCTCTAGCCCACTGCATACTTCTAAGCAGGGCTTTGAAGAGGAAAATGTTAGCCCTCTTAAAGTTCAGGATAGAAGTTTTACTTATTACTCTTCTTTCCCCAATGACACTAAACTCTAACATGTCACGGTCACTACAACCAAAAGTGACCCCAACCTTAACATCTGTGACCAGACTTTCTTTATTTGTTAATACAAGGTCCAGCATTGCACCTCTCTTCATTGGTTCTTCAACCATGTGCAGCAGAAAGTTGTCATCAATGTACTACAGGTGTTGTAATCGAACTTAAATTTTAAGGAGTTACATGCTTAATAAATAGCTAATCACTATTTTAATTAAATTAGTTTATTGATCTATATTAGGATAAGAAATATAAAACCCTACTTATGCTAAGAAGTCCCATGTAGGCCTTGGGTAGAGCTAGAGCTCGTGCAAGTTGCAAAACTGGCAGGGAATGTTTCGTACTTGTTAAGGCCAGATCTATACCACTGCACCTGCACGTTAATAAAAATACTAGGCTGTTTCATTCAGACCAATACATGCATTTCACGCAGGCATGCCTCCCTATCTCCCTATCTATCTCCCTACCTCCCTATTTTGTGCCTTGTGATCAAATGTCGTCTCACCTCAATGGCCAACGATTGTATGGAGATAGGATATAGGAGTATTAATGAGGGATGAACCAATCATTGTCAAGGTTAGAGTTAATAGCAGGCATAGTATACATGTTTGTGTTAAAATATGTTAAAGATCATGACTTTGCAAAAAAAAAGATGTATAAATGGATTGAATTTTTGTGATGTATTCAAAGCATTGGATGATTTCCGTGCTTCCCAGCGCTGCAATAAAGAAGTGACTGCTTATCTACGTGCAGATAAGTTTTGTTGGTTTTGCAACCTTTCCGTTTGAAAATCACAACACAGGAACCTTTTGGACTGGCTGTGCTTGGCTGTGTGATCTTAGCAACTAACATGAAGTCACCCATGAACACCAGGGAACATGATCTTGAGGCTACTTCCAACTGCCTGCAGAAGGTTTCGTCAACTTCTTGGTTTGGTGGTGTGTAGTAGACACCCGCAACAGTATCTCCCATGTTTGCATGTCCTTCAACTCTTACCCATAAGCTTTCAACGTAAAGGCTCCACCTCTCTCTGCTGACATTAGCTGATTGTTTAGCAAGTCTTTCTTTGACGCAGTATCATGATAAGAAAGCATTTTGTACCCTGTTTTCTTCTCTCTGAAAGGACAATGAACACTTCTTTACTGTTGATGAATATGATCTGAAACACCATGAGTCTAGTTCTCTTCAAATATGCATTATTCCAAACTAGGTGGAAAAAAGTCCCAGTTTAAGATAGCATGAGTCCAAATTCACTACAGAAATATAATAATTATAGAATTATTCACCTGTTTAATACGGCAAAATGTTTATCTGTCAATAATTTTTGTAAAATTTACTTTGCACTTTATGTTTGTTACATTTTAGTATACAAGCAGGTCTAGTAGTGACAATGAAAACATTTTTTTTTTAATAAAATGTAGGGAAAGTTTGCTAACATTACTCTATATATCAACTTGAAAATAAATATAAAATTATTATTTCAAGTTGATGTACAATAGCAAAAAAAAAAGTTTAACTGGCTTTTTTTAGTTGTTAATAGATTTCATATTCATTTCTGTTTCTGCTGTTACTTTGAAAGCACATAAAGACTTAAATGTTTACATTAAACCAAGAACTATTTAAGAAACTGCACACTAAAACTCAACCATTTTGACAAATTCCAGTGTTTCATTTTACTTCGTAGTTGTAATGTAATATTTTATCAAAGAACACATTTTTGGTAGTGTTGACAAGCCAACATGATGTGAAAGGAATTAGTTTCACACTATTGTGAGTAATAATTGCTTGTATTTTATAGTGTCAAAACCCGCTGAATGAGTGAATTGTAAAGTAATATTTCATTGAAGAAAACTTTTTTGGCTAGTGTTGACAAGCAAATATGACAAGAAAAGAATTAGTTTTGGACCATTGTGAGTAATAATTACTTGTACTTTATAGTGCCAAAACCAGTTGAATGAATTAGTGGCACAGTCAACAGTGTGAATCTAATCCTCTTTATTTCTCAGTCCACAATCCAGCCACAGTACGCAAACCAGAGGGAAAAAGTTTAAATATATTAAGTGTCCAGTTAACAGTCTTACAAACCATAGCTCTTAGTATGCTGCTGCAGTTCCACAAAATATTCAGCTTAAAAACTACTCAAAATCTGGTTTTTGAGGTCCCTTCAACCTGTGATGTTCTATACGAAAACTTAGAGCTATAATTGTCAAAATGAGACTGTCTGTACTATTAATTCTGGTAAATACCAGTGTTTAATGTAACAAAAAAAGATTAGAAAATTTATCTTCAGAAATGGCTGCAATATACACACAAGAATATCCATGTTTTCCAAGTACTTCTGGTTAGAGGGCGGATGAACCTTTAGGTTCTTGAACACATGACCCTTATTGTCTTTGTGAGTCAACCATCTAGTGTTGTAATCATCTAATATTGGTAAAAATTCCATAACATCACCCCATACTCATCATTCTGTAAGCCTGTCCACTTAGACTTCATGTTTGATTCAGCTAGCTTATCACACAGGCTGTGATAAGTAATTTAGGATGCCTGCTTATATGCAGAAAAACAAGTGACCTCATGAGAAAAACACTTCCACAGCATGAACCAGATGCCCAGACGAAACTATTGCAATTTTGTTTGTTATCCTTCATTAAAAGCAGTTGAAACACACATTTTGTACCTGCTCTTTTGGCATCAGGAGAAGATCCACAAGCACTACCTTGAGATCACTGCTTCCATCAACTCAGATGAGTTTGCGTAACGATACCTGAAGAAAGTTGCCTCTGAAACTAGTTGACTACTGAGGAATTCACACGACTGCCTGGAATGTGAGCAAGGCTTTTTTACTTCAGGTCTTCCCATATTCCTAGATTTTTCAAAACAAGCAAACAATCCATCATCCTATTCAACTGGTAATTTCAGAGAGAAGTCAAAAGACCTGCTCAGCTGCTTTATGGTGATAATGGTTTCTCAGGAAATGCCCATTTAAAATATGTGTGTCTCAGTTGCTTCTCTCTTGGAATTCCTGGCAAGAGTAATTGTCCAGAGTTTTATGTGGCACTTAATAGATTGTAGCTTTTCTTTATGGAAAATTTTAGGAGGGTTCTCAGTTGCCTGGCCACATTTGACATAGTTATTAGCACAACTAATCTGTCATTCCTTAGTGAGTATGAAAGTTTAGTTAAGTATGAAAGTTCTATGGTTTTATATTTTCCACATATTGTTCTTTAAATTATTACAAAATCACTTCCAGTAACCATGTAATTTGGGTATCACATATATTTGGCAATCTTGTTTCAGCTGGCACAATTTTACTTTCCCCTTGTGTTTATGGATTAGTACACTAAATATTTGTTTTCCTTGAATTACTTTCCTAAAGACTTACTAAAGAGGACAAAAATATATTCCTTGTCTGTGTCTGATATTTGATGTAGAAACTAACATTACATTTCAATTTGAATTTGAAACTGAAAGTTGTTTAGGGAGATAATTTTGAATAAGAATTTGAGTTTTCAAGGCAAATAATAGACACATAATATCTATTGAAATAAAGGTGAAACATGCTTGTACATTCTCTGGAATGCTTTGAAACACTCAGCAGTAATAATTTTTACTAGGCTAATATTCGTAAGAAGATAGTTGTCTTTTGTCTGTCTCCTTATGGGATGTGAAAGCTGCTTTTCGTCCTTAAGGCAGACTTTCTGAGAAATTTATCTTCCAACGGCCTTTCCAAAAGGCATGAGTGGACATTTCATTGTTGCTCCTGTATTTCTAGCTATGGTCTGAGAACTTCTTTATGAACTTGAGGTTCAAAGGGACGAGAGAATACCCTTGCCAAACTGAACGCTGTTTAGCATTGCCTTGAAGCAATATCAGATCTCGCTGCTGAATTAGGGTTGTCGATATTTTCTTTTTAGTTTGCTTGCAAAAGAAAAATGGCAGCAATTCTATTTTCCTCCGAAGGCAAATACAGCAAGGTTTTTACAGTAATGCAGGAAGGCTGAGCAGTCTCAAAAGTCTGTGAGGAAAGGAAGAGTTTATGCTATTCAATTAACAGTTTAGATTTTTTTAAGCTTAATTATCTGCAAGAGCCACAAAACCACAGAACTAGCAAAAGCTTGGAGACCAGCTAATGGCTATGAGCTCACATAAAGAATGACCCTAATGCACAGACCTTTTAAAGTGCTTTATAGAGACAATAAAAGAAGAGTTGAGTATCTAACCCACCAGCGTGCAGAACCTACTGAGAACTGGATGATTGCAGCTGACCAGTGGGATGTAACCCTCCAGGGACAGCACAAGAAGATGAGATTTCCAGGCTCTGTCGGTTTAGCCGTTCAATTAGTTGAGCATCCTAGTGATTCCAGCAGCCTGCTTTCACCAGTGGTGTGTCCCTGGAGATCCACAGGCAAATCCATGAACTAATACAACACAAAGTTAAAAGGTAAAATGTCCATAACATCTTCCTAACATTGCTTACACTTTGAAACTTGAGGTAAGATACATTTATCTATTCTGAAAATGCAACTTTAAAAAAAAAAAAAAAAAAATCCCAACTGTATTAACAGGCTCAGAGACACACAAAACCTCATTACACACATTCCACTGATGGATGTGTTCTGCAAATCAGAGTGAATTTCTGTCCCCACTGGAATTAAGACACTTTTTAGGATTTTAAGCAATGTGAAAGCTAAAATGCTGGTTGTTTCTAAATGAGTGATAACTGATCTTTTCTTCTTTTCTAACAAGGGTGAGTTACAGCTTACATAGATCAAACCAACTGCTACAAACCAAAGGTGAAGGAGCTTTTTGAAATACAGAGGAAAATATGACATATGGCAAAAGTGTTGCAGTGCAGACAGCTGAGAAAAAAAACTTATTTTAAACAATTCTTTCCTTGCAAATTCAGTGAAATGGTGAGGGACTGCTATGATCACTGATGATATATTCTTCTGTACTGTCATCCTACAGTGGCACCCATTCAGTTTTCCCAGTGAAACGTTATAGTATCTCACTCCCCAGTTTCTTTTCATAATTAAGGCAACAGCGAGGATGTCACTCATGACATTGTTACCTGCTTCAGGCTAAAAGACAAGCCTTACAATGCTCTGTTCAGAAATGTCAGAATCAAGCTATTACCCATAAAAATTAACTACAGGATCTTGCCTGAATCTTTGCACACAGATGTGTGTTCCTTTAATGCAGCTACACAATGACATAGGCAACATGTAGAAGACAAGCAATGATTTTTTTTTTTTGCTGCCCTCTCTCAAAGCATATAGAAAATCTTGCAAAATGAACTGATGCAGACCTACTTGTGCAGGAGGTGGGATTGTTACTCTGGGATTATTTTATAATCCCACTAAAGTCAATAGAGAGAGTCCCCTTAAAGATGGACTGTGCTATCGCGTTGAAATGGCCGTGTGGTGGAATGGTGGGAATGTACATTTCCATCCATTTCATCCTCCAGCATCCAGCCTCCAGTGGTCTAATTCTGCCCTGCATCTTGCTCAGTGTTGGAGGCAAAGAGAAGCATAATAAGAGGCACACCTATGTCGTGAAAGCTTTATAAATCCAGCTCTGACCATTATGGCTGATCTAGAAGACAAATCTCACTTAGGTCTTTCCAAAACTCCTGTTCTTCACACAGTAAATATTAAAAAGATAAACCACAGAAAGAACCAGCTCAACATGAACTTCTACATGTAAGGAACCTAGTCATTTCTATTGGCTATCATGGCAACTAGGACAAGCTACAGAATAAATATTACCAATCTTGACTTTCGGTATTTTTTATAGACCACAGCAGTTTCAGCATAAAAAGACTCAAGGCTTCAGTACATTCCTCCTATTATACTGAAAGATTCAGAGCGTACTTTGTCTCAAGACATTCTTGAGAGTATTCCTGGAACAAGAACCTGACCTTACATCCTGTTGCAGAAAAATTATGCTCTTAAGCCATCTGTGAGAAACACGTGCTTGCTTAAGTCCATCTCTATTCATTTACCACCCTTTAACATGACTTTTAATTAGGTTATCACCTGACTAGATTTACTTCTCATGAAGTAAATCTGTCTTCTGATAAGAACAATATGGGAAGAATTATTGATATAGAGATTAAGTGTATCTTGTGAAACTCACTTTAATTTTAAGTTTAATGCTTTATCATTTATTACTGTCTTTTGGTCTCTTAATCAAGGCACTAACAGATTAAAAAAAAAAAATCAAATCACTCCCTTTTCACTTGTCCTCTCTTCTTTTAACTTTAATCAAATGTGAACAATAGTACTAATTTTCTGCATGTTCATTCCTATTTCTTCATCTAAGGGTTTTAGTCATATTGTTTAGGAAAGACAAGACATTTCACTCTGAAGTTTCTAGCCAGATTGTTACAAATCCTATAGCTTGTCAAGAAATACCACTCCAAATATTCACTTGAAACAATATCGTGTGATCTCACAAATGCAGCCTGATTGCACCATCATCTACAAATCTTCTAGACACCTGGTCCTGATTCTCCCTCACTTTGTACCCTGAGTCACGATCACTAGTGACACAGAGAGCAAAGTGCCCAGAACCATGGAGGACTTCCCTCTTCTGAGATTTAAACAGAAATTAGGAAAAGTGCCCTGGTCTGGGGCAGGGGAGAGAGGAGTGAAGGAGTGAATAGAGAGAGGTTTCCAGCAGAAACCTTTTGCACAATGTGTCTGCATGGACTGTTTTTTGCACTGAGTACAAAGATGTTAAGGTTTTGGTTGGAAATGAAGGGCAGCATGTTTACACAAACTCACCGTAAACATCAACTCACCTCTAAAGAGTTTTTCATGAGTTGTTTGTCGATTTTTGGTGGAAACATCAGAGGTCTTCTATCCATTATCCATCTGATTAAGTTAAATTTCTTTGTATTAGAAGCAAAAACAGAACAGACCTGAAAGATCAAATGATTAAATGTATATATGGTCACTACAGTATAAGTTTTACAGGAACTTATACATATGCATGATTCGACTTTATATCTCTATATCCATAAACTTCAGCAGAGATACTCAGTAAACAGGATTATGCACTTGAGTCTCTGCATTTTCAATTCAGATATGTGTAACTATTTGGTGTGTATGTGTTTAAATAGAGTTTCATTTACTTGCTTTGGTTCAGTATATACAATATATATATGGTACTTTGTGTTTATACATATTCAGGTATATAATGCACAAATATATATTTATGATAAGGTAGTAAAAATTAGTGCAAATATTCCTGGTGTTTATAGCTTCTCTTTCAGTGAATAAATATTTTCCTTTGCTTCTTAACCAGAGGAATCAGATATCATCACTCAAAGAATTCTTCATTAGGGCCACCAAAACAGAATTTGCACACTAATTTAATTCCTGTCATGAATCTATGAACTGAAGCTCACTCTGGCAGAAAGGAAAAAGAGACAAAAAAGAGAATTACTGCACAGTGCTGCCCCTTGCCCAAGAGACTGTCACAATGGAAGTGGATTTGCCTACACCTCTTCAATGTCTTTATGGTGAGCCAGTCCTAAGTCAAGCCCCTTCACGCATCTGTAGACCTATAGGCCAAGAGGATAACACATCAATTTCTGTGTGGCAGCAGCTTTATCCTGACATTTCACCCCCATGGTTTTCTGGGAAGAAGTTAAATTGGCTCTAGCATTCAAGATCAGGAAATGATTTGCTCCGGCTCTCCAGCAATATTATAGCAATGTCATTGCTAACAAGAGGTAGAAATGCACTATTTCGTACTAGTTAATAGGTCATATTTCACCATCACTGAGGATATTTTATTCAGTCCATTTAACATTTCCAGTTTTATTCTGGT
Organism: Trogon surrucura; assembly: GCA_020746105.1. NCBI lineage: Eukaryota > Metazoa > Chordata > Aves > Trogoniformes > Trogonidae > Trogon > Trogon surrucura. The sequence continues at coordinate 2,390,243 of CM036658.1, forward strand.
CCAGTGTAACAACAAAAAGCCCTTTATTTTATCGCTCCATTCTGTGGACTCTTCTGTATCGGGAAAGCACTCAGCGCTGTAACTACTGACAAACTGAAAAATGAGGTATCGGGGAAATATTACCCTTGCTTTAAACTTGCAGAATTGAGATAAAACCTGATTTGGGAAAATACCTTCAGTCGGGTCATCGTGGTAGCTTCTTTCAAGGCCGAACTTTAACAATCTTTGTTTCAATTATAACTAACTCTGTTTACAATATATAGTATATGTTTGTATAATACAGCATGAAGATAGCATACCTCGTGTGTGTAGATGTGTGAAATTTTATATGTGAACGGACGCATGTACAGATACATTTGAAAAGCAGTGAACTTCGAAACACAAGCTGTTGATCCAGTGTCTGTTAACTTTATCGGTCCAGAAGCGTGACCTTTTTTACATGTCAAATATATATTATAGGCTTTACTATTAAAAAAAAAAAAGAAAAACTAAAGGAACAGAGAAGGATGTAGTAGAATTTGTATCAAAACTTGGAGAAAAGATGGGTGTATGAATGTGGTGGGTACCACAAATTGTGTTGGAATTTAGAACACAGTTTTCTGGAGCTTAATGTATAAACATATTTGATTATTACAAGATCTTATTAGCACAGTATTTAAGCATAGGTTGGAATGTTCTGGTTTTTTTTTTTATTTTCTTGGTTGCAGACTTAATAACTTTAACCATTATGTTGCTAGGAAGTACATTACCTTAATAATTCATAGTTAACAAAAACTTTCTCAGGTGCTTTGATGACAAACATGCCTGTCTGCATTTTACAATTTCCTTAAGTGAGTAAAATTCTGTGGCAAGTATATTGCTGGAGTAAATCAGGGGAAGTAAATCTGATCTTAGGAGTTTTAAAATTTGAGCTTTCTCAAGCAGAATAAGCATGGATTTTATATCAATAACACTTCCCCACTGCAGCTTTTTATCACATTTGGATGAAAATTTGAATTTCTGGAGTCAACCCTTTGGCTGTCAGTTTAAATTACGCCAGCGTGGTTCTTCCTTAATATGAATGGAAGAAATAGTATTTTTGGTGCAGCTTGGAGCAGAAACTTGGGGCTCTTTCCTCCTGATTCAAGATGATTTTGCCTTCTGCCGTGTGCCTTCCAGTCACATCATATGTCTTTCAGAGCCACAGCAGTGGCTTGTTTCATATGGCTGGAGAGTAGCCTCAGATAGCTGGTGCTAAAACACCACTGTTTACATTACCTTAGTACCTCCATAGCCACCCGTAGTCTTCAAACTGAAGTAAAAAGTCTGATTCATCACTGTCATAATGACAATTCTCTGGAAAAAAAAAAAAAAATGGACTCCTAGAGACTGTTTTCAAAGCTGTCATTTTGACAACTATAGAAAGAAACTTCCAGAAATGTTGCTGGGTGTTTGCAGTTTAGAGATTCTGCTGAAATAGGAATATTTTTACAGATACAAGTACGGAAATGCCAGGCTGCTTGAACCATCACTTTCTGTACACTGGCACAGGGACCACCGAAGTTGGTTGAACTATGCCATTCACACCACTTGAGCATCCCACCAGTGGAAAATTTCCTGTACTGGAAACTTTTGAGGGACAGCCACAGACGTAGCTGCATTATTGCAAATCCCAATGGTACTTTAATCAGAGAAACACATTTTTTTCACGAGCGAAGTTTTCTCCTGTTTGAATTCCAAATGTGTTACAAATGAGGGCCCAAGGAATGCTTCCCTTTATTTCTGTTTGTGGTACACATGCACACATGTACACCACAGAAAAGTCATAGACTTATGAGTCTGGAAGTTGTTTTCTTTTGTGACCCAACTACAAGCAAATTAATTCCTCTTAATTAATAGTTGTGCAGTATTACACGTTATCATACGAGCAACTCATCATCTCCCCCAAGTGGATCGTTACATTATATTACCAATAGACTTGTTCCAGGTCTATTTTGGATCTTATTTCTTCTATGTTCTGATTCAATATGAAGCCTGCATTAAAGAAATTATTACATGTCAAAACTAAGTAATCAGAAAATGTGAATGAACGTCCCACTGAAGAGAAACTGGTTCATTTGCAGTATTTTCTGTACAGCAAACTTTACCTGTGTTCATGCATGGGCACATACGCACGGGGCAGTGATTGTCCTCCTGTACCCAGCACTGGTGAGACCTCAGCTCGAGTACTGTGTTCAGTTTTGGGCCCCTCACTACAGGAAGGACATTGAGGCACTGGAGTGACTCCAGAGAAGGGCAACAAAGCTCGTGAAGGGTTTCAAGCACAAATCTTACGAGGAGCAGCTGAGAGAACCAGGATTGCTTAACTTAGAGAAAAGGAAGCTAAAGGGAAAACTTATAATTTTCTACAACAAACACAAGAGGCACAATGCTCCCAAAACCTAGGAAGTTCCTTGAAAATTAAAGCAGCACTTCATACTCTGAGGGTGACCAAGCCTTAGCATGAGTCTCCTAGAACAACTTTGGAGCCTCCATCTCTGGAGATATTCAAAAACCATCTAGACATGGTGCTGGGCAACCAGCTCCAGATGACCCTGCTTTAGCAGGGTGTATTGGGTTTGCCTGGTGGGATTTCGGTGGTGGGGGGTTGTAGGGGTGGCTTCTGCAAGGAGCTGCTAGGAGTTTCCCCTGAGTCTGATAGAGCCAATGCCAGCCGGCTCCAAAGAGGGACCCATCGCCTGTCATTAAAATGACGGGAGCGGAACGCCTCTGCGAAAACATATTTAAGAAATGGGGAAAAAGAACTGCACCACAACAGCTGGCACAAAGGTGGAAAAGTGAGAATCTGTGAAGACACCAAGGCCAATGAAGAGAGGAATCTGTGCTCCAGGCACCAGAGCAGAGAGTCCCCGAGGCCATGGTGAAGACCATGGTGAGGCGGGTTATTGCCCTGCAGCCCATGAGCAGAGGTGACAGGGTGTAGATATCCACCTGTAGCCCATGGAGGAGCCCACGCTGGAGTGGGTGGATGCCTGAAGGGGGCTGTGGCCCGTGGGAAGCCCATGCTGGAGCAGGTTGGCTGGTGGGACTTTTGGGACACTTGCAGGGGACTCACGCTGGAGCAGTTTCCCCCGAAGGAGTGCGCCTCAGACTCACGAGGGGTGGGCTGCCCCTTGTGAGGTGTCTCCCGTTGGGCAGTTTGTGATGAATTGCCCTTTGTGGGACGACTCACGCCAGAGAAGAGAGCGTGAAGCTTGTCTCCCATGAGAGGAATCCCACAATGGCCCTGGGGAAGAGTGAAGAGTCCTCCCGCGAAGTGAAGAAGCGGTGAAACCAACGTCGGATGAACTGACCGTAACCCCCATTCCCTGTCCCCCTGTGCCGCCCGGGGGGAGGAGGTGGAGAAACTGGAATTGATGTTGAGCCCAGACAGAAGGGAGTGGTGAGAGGGAAGATGTTTTTCTTTTAAGATCTGGGTTTTTTTATCTCTCACTGCTCTTCTCTGATATGTTCTTTCAATAAATCTAATTAATTTCCCCAAAATTAATTCTGTTTTGCCTGGGGCAGTAAATGCAGGTGATCTCCCTGTCCTTATCTCAAACCTTGAGCCCTTCCATCTGTTTTCTCCTCCTCCCTAGGAGAGAAGGGGGAGCGAAAGAGCAGCAGTGTGGGCACCTGGCTGCTGGCCAGGGTCAAACCACAACACACGTGCCTTGGTCCAGAGGTCCCTTTCAACCTCAATAATTTTTTGGTTTTTTGATTCTATTAATACCCACCCTGTCTTGTCATAAAGTGTAAAATTGATTGAGAAAGAAATGCAACCACTAATAAAAAATGACATTTTAATACATCACTCCTGTCCTACCTATGCCTTTCTCACATAGCTATAGCAAAGTTTGTGTCAGCACACCTGTTTGATATTCCCTTCTTTCCTTCTGCCAGTGCCCCTTGGCTTGGAAAGTGCAGGTTGGAGCTGCTCTATTTTGTCTATCTCTCCATCCCTTTTCCGAATAATTTTCTAGTTGCTTTTAAAGGATGCAAATATGTGTATCTTCTTCACTGCACAATAGATCAGATCAGGAAGGCAGAAGAAGAATGCAGGTAGTACAGCCACTGAGACATAAAAAAAGTCATCAACAAAGCATAACTCTACTATGATTTAATGGTAGATGGATAAAACTTTTAGGTGTAAGGAACTGTGATGTTGTTAGTAAAAATAGAATTGCACAGTTCACACCAGGCAAGTTAAGATACTGCACTGATTAAGAATCTTCTAAAGACACCTTAGATTCATAGACAGACATGCTTCTCGTGTAGATATAAAATTGTCTTTAATATTGAGTTATCAATGTAATTATCCTTCAGAAACGGCATCTGGGAACATTAATATTATATTTAGATGAAGTTTTAAAATTTTAATCCTGGAAAATGGTTAAGAAATGCTCATGGCAAAGAGTAAGCAAAACGTTGGAGTAGAAACTTGTTAGGTTCAAAATAGACTAAGACTGTCAGGTGGCATATGGAAAGCACGAAAGTGTTGGAGTCAAAGGCCTTTGAAGTATACGCAGAAAATAGTTCTTCTTAATTGATTTTGGATTAAACTGCTGTTGGCTCAGTCTGTCCTGGCAGAAAAATCAATGTCAGCCCTTACTCCTCCTGGAACTGAAGTACCGCTCAAACATTTACAAGTGGACCTTACAGTCTGAAGCTGCAAGTGGCCCTTAAAGACTGCACATAATCCCATGTTACCTCACTCCATGTAATACATTTTTTCCCTAAAGTGGCAATCGAACACTCGTTCTGTGGTTTCACATCCGTATGTAATTTGCACTCGTAGGGAGGGTTTGAAATAGAAAAAAAGAAAATCGGAGCAGCAGAACTTTCATGCACTTTGCTCAGCTGTAAATGGTGGCAAAAGCCAGTAAAGACTTAAAAGTTCTGTTTGAATACTGCTGGGAAAAGAAGAAAGAAATGCAATCCTGAGTTTTGTGTATGATAGGTGTAAAATGAAATATTATGTAAGTAAAACCTTGCTTCCCTAACCTATTAAAAAACCCAGAAGATTACATTTGCTGCTTCAAGTTAGTAAAAGGTCCTTTCACCTCTGGCAGACAAGGAATTCCCAGTTCAAATCTAGAGGTTTTTCTTGAAAGCTTATTGTTTCACTGTAGTTAAGGATGTGAGCAATCGGGTGAAAGTGTTTCATTTGCTTTTTTTCTAAGGTAAAGAAGACCATTGTCTCAATTGATATAACACGACACAGAGAGGGTTCAGCATTTTTCTGTGCAGTGTACCCTCTCTCAGTACTGAGCATTACTGTCAGTTTCACAAGAATGACAGATGCAACAGACTGAGAGGCAGAATAAATAAATCTATGCCAGTGTTCAGATTGCTATACCTGGCTAAATTAAATAGATATCTCTGCACTACATCACAGACGTGGTAGAAGCTGGAAAATTGACAAAACCCTCATACACCTTGCAACACGTCCAGGAGTCCTTGTATGTTCATGTTTATTCATTTATTAGTTAGAGAGTGGTCATTCCATTCGCTATGAGAAAATACCAGAACTCTTTATTTGTATTCAAACTGCTGTGTTTTACAGTGACTGTTGTTCATCTTCCCATTGCCCCATGCTCACTGAGATCTCTCTCCAGATGACGTTCACCATAGCACAAGGCTTTCTTCACCCTCAGCGTATCGAGGACTGTCTGCTCAATTACAGTTTGTTTTTCCACAGCCCCAGAAAAACAAAGCGATGGACCACTGCAGCACTGTTTTAAGGTAAAACACATGGATTTATGGTGTAATATTTAGACTGGGGTTTCAGTGATTCAGTGGTATACTAGAACATGGTCATACAAAAGAGATATCTTGTAGAAACAGCCTACAATCTGCTATTAAAAAGCAATATTTTCACGAAAATATTATTGATGAAAATAAAAGACAAGCTAAGCTAGTATCAGAGATTACTCAATTATCATTTTTTAACAATTTTTTGGGAAAAAAACCCAACCTATTCTAGCGTAGAATGGGTAAAACAGATATGGATTTTCTTTTTCATTTTTTTCTTTAATAGTAAGAAGTCAGACAGTGCATCATTTGCTTTTGGAGGGAGAAGTAAATCTTAAAATCACTCTTTTAAAGTCTATATGCACAACTGACTAAAGATAAAAGTCAGAGTCACAGGTTGGGGGGAATTTTTTTTTCCCACGCATAATGTCAGGCCATCTGCCAGATATATAAAACGGAATATTAGCATGAGTTGTTTACATCCAGAAGGGATCTTTTTCATAGCATTCAGTATTTCTTAAAGGGCAGAATGACATGGTTGCTGTGGTCAGGAAAGTAACAGCGACACTTCTATGCAGAACAGATTGACTCTATGGGTGATATCTTCCTCTGGGGAAAATTTGTATAGTTAACTTGAATTAAATGGACTTATATTGATTTACATCAATATTAGACTCTCTGTGTATGCAAGTTATATCAATTTCTTTTACTGATAAAACCAAATGTACTTTGAACACCACAGAATAAAGCTTGACACAAAATTATTTGAGAATGATATTGAAGATGATTACAGATTTTGCAATTAACCTACTTTTCTTCAGCAAGATAAGACTGAAAGATCTTGAAAAGAGGAAAGGGCCAGAGTCTTCTACAGCTGAAACAATAACTATTGCATAAATAGGATATCATGGGGTTTTCTGAATGGGTCTTAAACTACCTCGCTTTTTGAACTGTGTCGTGGGGTTTTTTTAAACTGAAATTGATGCGACTTGAATACCTGCTACCGAAGACAGCTCTTGACTGATTCGAGCTTATGCATATACATACAGAGAGATATGTAAATATGCCACACTATCATCTCTATAGCAATAGGATCATACACAGAGGAAAAATACACAACTAGGAATAATCAGGTCAGATGCTGAAGGTTTTATTAGAAATCACTGTTAATCATATAATTTTTAAAATTCTGTATCTATAAAATATTTGTACATACCAGTTACAAATGAAGTATTATGTAAATACCTAAATACATTTTAGAATATTTCCACAATCCATATAAGCTTAAAATGAAAAGTTTATATCAGCTTACTGTGAAAGAGTATATTAGTATATTCCTAACTCCAGTTGATTTTCAGAGCCTTTCCTTATTTTCTTCCTTCGTCTAGCAGAAAATACTCTGAAAATCAAATTAATCTTCTACTCCCTCAATTTTAAATCAGGCACAACAATCCAGCAGACAGTGGAGTTATGCCATGATAAAACAAATATTGTCCCACAGACTATCTTGCAACCACTTCCTAATGAATATGTAAATGTTAATGTGTAAGCAGTTTTGCCAAGAGATGGTTCTAAATGAAAGTAGAGACTTGATAGTGCCAAATGCCTGAAGAGCTCTGTATGAAAGTCAAAAATCGTAGATTGTGGGAGGCAGGGGTATTTATTAAAAACAATATTGAAAAAGTGAAGCAGACCTTTGAAAAGTCTAAGATTAAATTCCCAAGTGAGAACATAACCAGTCATTTCTAAAGTCCTGACTAACTTTAGATTTGTCCTTAAGTTATTCTACCCATTTTATCTTACATCACAGTTCATACCACTCAACCATTCAACTACTTGCCTCCTGAACAGCCCCCAGCATTGCCATGGTTCTTTCATAATATTCCATCACAATCAAGATAAATATTGTCCAGAAACCATTTCTTGGTAACTAAATACTCAAAGACAGACAGCTGGTGAGGAGTAAGGTGGACTATTTAATTTCACAGTTATTAGAAAACACAGAACTGATTCAGATCTTCCTTCCTACAAATGGATCATTTGTTTTGTTTGGTTGTTGGAATTTCTTCTTCACTGTTTGACACCACATATATTATTCTTTTTTTTTTAGAAATGTAAATACTGTCTTAATTAGCTAATCTGGGGAAAATGTCAATAAATCCAGTCCAAAATGCTGCCAACATTCTACAGAATTCAGCATAAAGAGGTAGAGCTTTATACAGGGATTCCCCAAGCAGACAGTACAATTAACTCTGATGGAAGGTGAGGACGACACTAGCAGTGTCACAGAGATAATGTGGTGAGGGGAAAACATATCCATGTAATACCTATATAACTCTAACAGAGATGTTGGATCCACTTTTCTCTCATGCTAATCATGGTTTTGTTTGGCAAGGAAAATTAGTTCCATGTGGTTTTAAGATCTTAAAGTTTTTTAAGAATTTCCATCATTAGATTCCTTTGAATTATGATGAAATATATGTTCCCATTCCCAAAAGGATTTGTTGAATCTAAACTTTGAAACCAAATGTCTTTTAGGTTGGAAAAAAATCTCTGAAAGATTTAAATGAATGCTGCTCATATCACCTGTGTCTGAGAAAAAGTAGAAGATGGTAGTTTTGTTAAGTTGACCACATATAACTTTTAACTGTTGTCCATGGCTCTTTGCTTGGTTACTGCTGGACTGAGCAACAGAGGGGTTTGCCACAGCCAGGGAACCCGAGGAAGGAAGGGAGTCCCTCCAGGAACCAGCAGCTCTCATGAGAAAGGCTGAGGTCACATTGCTGGAGCAACGGCAGGAGATTTAGACGTGGGAAATGCAGAAGTTCACTCGGATCGCACCAATCGAGAAAGTTCAAGAAAGCACATGACTTTCTTTTGAGCATCCAGTGCGTCACACGAGGAGTGCACCAGGCATCGGCCATAACGGCAGGCACTCGTCTGAAAACTAAGACTTGTGGTAGTATGGAGTGCCTGGGAAGTCTAACGCAGCCGCTCAGAGAGACGTGGCCAGGATAGACACTTCAGTGCAGGCAGTGGCTGGTAACAAGTGTCTAGATGCTTCTGCTGCTCTGCAGGTAAGTAGCTGCTCAAGGTGTGCACAGGTAGATGACCTGTTCCACCACATGGCTGAACTACAAGAAACATTAACAAGGCTATGAAGCATCAGAGGAGCTGAGATGGGTATAGGTAGATAATTGCAAAACCACAATCCTTTATCTGACATCACTGACAATGAGACACCTTGGACTCTGGTCAAGCAAGATCAAACATCACCCCACATCCTCTAACGTCAGTATCAACAACAGGTCTCTTGACACTCATGAACATGTACAAGACAGTGAAGCCCCACCAGAAAAATGCAGTGGTTTTTAGAAAAAGAAATTATGTGTGCTTGTAGTGGGAGACTCTCTGTTAAAGGACACTGGGACAGCCATCTGCCGACCTGACAAAGAATCATGTGAAGTTTGATACCTCATAGGTGCAAAAATCTGTGACATTGCTAAAAGGGTGCCACAACTTGTGAAGACGTGGTAAGACAGCTCACACGGCTGGAATGTGGTAATGGATGACTACGTACTTTTTAGGAAGGATAGACTGACAAGGCAAGGCGGTTGAGTTATTTGTTATGTGAGTAAGCAACAAAAATGCGTTGAGCTTAACCCGGGGGGAGATGATGAAAGTGTTGAAACCTTATAGGTAAGAGTTAAAGGACATGCAAACATGGGAGACACTGTTGTGGGTGTCTACTACACACCACCAAACCAAGAAGAAGTTGACGAAACCTTCTGCAGGCAGTTGGAAGTAGCCTCAAGATCATGTTCCCTGGTGTTCATGGGTGACTTCATGTTAGGTGCAAAGACCACGCAGCCAAGCACAGCCAGTCCAAAAGGTTTCCGTAGTGCATTGATGACAACTTTCTGCTGCAGGTGGTTGAAGAACTAATGAGGAGAGGTGCGAAGCTGGATCTTGTATTAACAAATAAAGAAGGTTTGGTCATAGATGTAAGGCCAGGGGCACTTTTGGCTGTAGTGACTGAGACATGTTAGAGTTTAGCATCATTAGGGAAAGAAGAAGAGTAAAAAGTAAAATTTCTACCCTGGACTTTAGGATGGCTAAAGTTGTTCTGTTCAAAGCCCTACTTAGAAATATTCTGTGGGTTTATTGGGTTTACCTGGATGGATTCAGATGGCAGGGGTCTCTAGGGGTGACTTCAGCAAGAAGCTGCTAGAAGTAGCCCCTAAGTCTGACAGAGCCAATACAAGCTGGCTCCAAAGACAGACCCAACACTGGCCAAGGCTGAGCTCATCAGTTAAATGATAGGAGAGGAACACCTCTGTGAAAACATATTTAAGAAACGGGGAAAAAAATAATTACAACCCACAACTGGCAGAGAGAAGAGGAGTGAGAATATGTGAAGACACCAAGGTCAGTGAAGAGGACGGAGGATATGCTCCAGGCACCGGAGCAGAGAGTCCCCTGAGCCCTGGTGAAGACCCTGGTGAGGCAGGCTGTCCCCCTGCAGCCCATGGGCAGAGGTGACAGGGTGGAGGACCCCACACCAGCGTGGGTGAATGCCTGAAGGGGGCTGTGGCCCGTGGGAAGCTTGCAATGGAGCAAGCTCCTGCCAGAGCCTGTAGCCCGTGGAGAGAGAGAAGCCCACGCCTGAGCAGTTTGGCTGGTGGAACTTTTGTGATGCTGCAGGGGATTCGCACTGGAATAGTTTCCCCTGAAGGACTGCACCCCTGACTCATGTTGGGGTAAATTGCCCCTCATGAGAGGACTCCCCTCAAGCGGCGCAGGGGGACAGGGAATGGGAGTTACGGTCAGTTCATCCGACATTGGTTTCACCGCTGCTTCTTCCTCCGGTGGAGGACTTCTCACTCTTCCCCTCGGCCACTGTGGGGTCCCTCTCACGGCAAGCAGTCTTCACACTCACTCCTCCAACCTGAGTCCTCTCACGAGGGACAGTCTTCCCCAATGTGAGTCTGAGGCGCAGTCCTTCAGGGGGAACTGCTCCAGCGTGAGTCCCCCGTGGCATCACAAAAGTGCCACCAGCCAACCTGCTCCAGCATGGGCTTCTCTCTCCATGGGCTACAGGCTCTGGCAGGAGCCTGTTCCAGCATAGGCTTCCCATGGGCCACAGCCGCCTTCAGGCATCCACCCACTCCAGCTCCACAGGCCTCAGGTGGGCATCTACACCCAGTCATCTCCGTCCATGGGCTGCAGAGGGACAACCCGCTTCACCATGGTCTTCACCACAGACCCGGGGGACTCTCTCTGCTCTGGCGCCTGGAGCTCATCCTCCCTCCCCCCCCTTCTTCACTGACCTTGGTGTCTGCACAGATTCTCACTCCTCCATCTCTGTGCCAGCTGTTGTGGCGCAGTTCTTTTTCCCCGTTTCTTAAATATGTTTTTCACAGAGGTGTTCCTCTCCTATCACTTTACTGACGGGCTGTCGTGGGTTGACCCTGGCCAGCCGCCAGGTACCCACACAGCCGCTCACTCACTCCCCCCTTCACTGCTGAACAGGGGGAGAAAATATCTCCAAGGGCTCAGGGTTTGAGATAAGGACAGGGAGATCACCCTCATTTACCGTCCCGGGCAAAACAGACTCAGTTTTGGGGAAATTAGGTACATTTATTAAAAGAACTAATCAGAGAGGAGTAGTGAGAAGTAAGAAAGAGCAAACAAATCTAAACAGAACACCTTCCCCCCATCCCTCCCTTCTTCCCGGGCTTAACATCAATCCCGGTTTCTCCACCTCCTCCCCCTGAGCGGCACAGGGGGACAGGGAATGGGGGCTGCGGTCAGTTCATCCGACGTTGGTTCCACCGCTTCTTCACTCCGGGGGAGGACTCTTCACTCTTCCCCAGGGCCACTGTGGGGTCCCTCTCACGGGAGACAAGCTTCATGCTCTCTTCTCCGGCGTGAGTCGTCCCACGAAGGGCAATTCATCACAAACTGCCCAACGGGAGACACCTCACGAGGGGCAGCCCACCCCTCGTGAGTCTGAGGCGCAGTCCTTCAGGGGAAACTGCTCCAGCGTGAGCCACCCACAACGTCCCAAAAGTCCCACCGGCCAACCTGCTCCAGCGTGGGCATTCCTCTCTTCCACGGGCTACAGGTTCTGGCAGCAACTTGCTCTGACGTGGGCTCCCCACGGGCTACAGTCCCCTTTCAGGCATCCACCCACACGGCATGGAGTCCTCGCTGGACATCTACGCGGTGATCCTCACGGTGGACTTCTGCACCTCGCCCATGGGCTGCAGGGGGACAACCCGCTTCACCATGGTCTTCACCACGGACCCGGGGGACTCCTTCTGCTCCGGCGCCTGGAGCTCATCCTCCCCCCCCTCTCCTTCTTCACTGACCTTGGTGTCTGCACAGACTCTCACTCCTCCATCTCTGTGCCAGCTGTTATGGCGCAGTTCTTTTTCCCGTTCTTAAATATGTTTTTCACAGAGGCGTTCCTCTGCTATCACCTTACTGATAGGCTCAGCCTTGGCCAGCGGCAGGTCCCTCTTTGTAGCCGGCTGGCATTGGCTCTATCAATCTTGGGGAGCTTCTAGCAGCTTCTTACAGAAGCCACCCTGCAGCTTCCCCCCCGCCGCTGAAGTCTGGCCAGGCCAAACCAAAACACGGGCTCAGCCTTGGCCAGCAGTGGGTCCCTCCTTGGAGCCTGCTGGTATTGGCTCTGTCAGACTCAGGAGAAGCTTCTAGCAGCTTGTTGTAGAAGCCACCCCTACAGCCTCCCCCTCACCACCACTGAAATCCCACCAGGCAAACTCCAAACACTATTACATTCTATATGTATGGTGAAGAAGTTTTTCTTAGCTACGAAGTTCTATTACTTTTTTGCAAGTAGGTGACATTTTGCATGATTACTTGGAAAAACAGCATATAGCTGCAAACAGTCAAGGAGATTTCTAGGTCAGTAGAAGGCAAATTCAAGTCTTAAGACCTGACGGTTGCTGTTAGTTATTTTTTACTGTCAAAATATTCTTCTTTAAGAAGTTACCATGTGTAAGGTAACATCTGTTTTGGCAAACATGTTTTTACTGACTACTGAAACTAATACATTTGGTGCATAAAATACACATAGAATGACTGTGTCTGTACTCCCAATGTTGCTTAAATAACAGTTGGACTTGATCTTAAAGTTCTTTTCCCACCAAAATGATTCCATGAGTCTATGATTCTATGATACCGTTCTATTGCTGGGTTTATCTTTCACCTGTCCATTTAAGCCTAGTAGGGGGTGTCCCTGCACATGGCAGGCGGACTGAAACTACATCATCTATAAGGTTCCTTCCAACCCAAACCTTTCTATGATTATATGATTCTATGATTCCATGATCATCTATTTCAATTTCCCTGCCATGGGCAGGGACAACTTTCACTAGAACAGCTTGCTTAAAGCGCCGTCCAACCTGGTGTTGAACGCTTCCAGGGAGGGGGCTTCCACAGCTTCTCTGGGCAACCTGCTCCAGGGTCCCACCATCCTCACAGAAAAGAATTTCTTCCTAAAATCTAATCTAAAATAACCCTCTTTCAGTTTGAAACCATTGAACTTTGTCCTATTTCTATATGACCTTGTAAATAATCCTTCCCCATCTTTCTTGTAGACCCACTTCAGGCACTGGAAGGCAATATTAAGGTCTGCCCAGAGCCTTCTCCAGGGTCAACAACCCCAACTCTCTGTTTGTCTTTATAGGAAAGGTGCTTCAACCCCCACATCATCTTTACGGCCCTGATCATCTTCTGGACCCACTCCAACAGGTCCGTGTCATTTTTATGTTGAGGGTTCCAGAGCTGAACACAGTACTGCAGGTGAGATCTCACCAGAGCTGAGTGGCAGAATCACCTCCCTTGGCCTGCTGGCCAAGCTTCTGATGCAGCCAGGATATGGTTGGCTTTCTGGGATGTGGGCACATATTCCTCACTCGTATTCAGTTTTTCATCCATCAACACCCCCAAGTCCTTCTCTGCAGGGTTAATCTCAATCGACGCTATTCCCAGCCTGCAACTGTGATTGGGATTGCCCTGACCAAGGTGCAGGACACTTGGCCTTGTTGAAGTTCATGAGGTTTGCAAAGGCTCAACTCTCAAGCTTCTCCAAATTCCTCTGGATGGTATCCCTGCATGTCAACTGCACCACCCAGCTTGGTGTCGTCGGCAGACTTGCTGAGGGTGCACTCAATCCCACTGTCCATGTCACTGAAAATGATGTTGAAGAGCATCAGTCCCAATACTGGCTGCTGAGGACACCACTCCTTACCAGTCTCCAAATGTCGATCAAGCTATTGATTGCAACTCTTTGGGAGCGGCCACCCAGACAATTCCTTATCAACTGAGTGGTACAACCATCAAATCCATGTCTCTCTAAATTAATATTTTTTTTAAAATTTCAATGCATTATTCCTTTAAATCTAATTTGGAAATGCTACATTTGGTTTTGCTGAGCTTAAAATAAATAAGCATTATAAATCTTTGTAGTACACTTAGCAGCTCAGCCAAATTTTTCTAGGCAATATTTGGTTTAACAACAAAAACTTTCTGTTCAAGTTTTATCAGGATCACAGTACCTCTGTCATCTATTTAAGAGATCAAGCTCAAGTTAATGCTCATTTCTTCAAATGAAACAATTTAGCTGATGCACATTTTCAGGGAATTTCTCTAAAATATAAACTTTTACAATAGAATGTGTTATATCATTTTGACAGATTGGATGTAAGGGCTTCTGATAGTCTTACAAATGTGCCGTTATATCATATACTATAGAAATCTTCCTAACACTTTTAAAGGAGAAGTCGAAAATCTTGTGAAATTTATAGAAATGCTAATAGGTATAACTTCTAAAACGTATTCAGCTATTTGTTACCAAGAGAAACACAAATCTATATATGTACAAAGATAAGTTGAAATTTGAAAGTATTTATCCTTTGACCCTAACAAAGAGCAAACTGGAAGATACGCAAGCAAGCAGCTGTGTAGAACATGGAAGTTATAGGAAAGGTAGGAAGACCTGGATAGATTCTCAGAAGTAACACTAAGCCATTCTTATCTTGATGAGAAAAAATGCTTATCCTGTTCATTTTCAAAAATATTTGACAGAACTGTTTTTTGAAAATTTATTTCACTATCATATACTAAACAGTTAAAAATTTCCTTAGTTTTATTTAAACAGGATAGAGATATCTAGAAAGAGTTTGTGGCAGAGATTCAGCAGCCAATAAAACAGTTTTTTTTTTTAATTTCAGCAAGCTATGATTTCTTGGGGAAAATTAACCTCATTTTGTGTGCTTAAGAACAACAACAAACTGTGGAGCAGAAATAAGCTGTCACAGTTCCAAAGTTTGCTTTGGGAGGTCAGTTCACCTGATGTTCAGTTCTCAGTAATCCACGTTTCAATGGATGCCAAAGAGCCCGCAGCACCTTTTCCTTTCCAGTTATGTGCTCCAATGCTATGTACTGGTCCATGATCCAATTCATAGTTTGTAGTCACCTCCAAGGTCTTTGATAAACCATTGATCAGTGATTGCAACTGAAAGCTCGAAAAGATGAGGAAACACGGCACTTCGGAAAGATGGAAGTAGCATATTCAACATCACAGAACGTAAGACAACAATATATATGTGCTTCTGTTCCTGTTCTGGATGATTCTGACTGAATTTACCTGGCTTGTGGCCAAGGAGGAGGAAGCATATTCCACAGGTTATTCGCTGATAGCTTTTTGCTACCTGATTTTCACTAAAGTTTCTTTGCGACATCAGATTATTTCTAAATGTATGCATGAAGATCTCTTCAGTAATGGATAAAAGTATCCTAATGACTACCAGACACTTAATTAAGAGAAGGGTTTTGTTTGTTTGTTTGCTTAGTCGTTTATTTTTGTAAAGAGAGATCTACTTTGAACACAAAACCAAAACAAAAGCGAAACAACAACAAAACCCCTCCAACACTGAAGGAGAATATTAAATACCTGCACACAAGGTGGAATTAATAGAGTAACCCTTTCAGTGGTAAGTACAGATTTTTCTCTTTTGCACATGAGGAAACACATGCATCAAGGCAGATATTTTGACTAACAATAGATATGTATGTGCATGTGTGTGTAGGGAAGGGGGAGGCAATTAGCAAAGAACTTTTGACTTTTTTTTGTCCTGCAACAATTGATAATTAACAGCATGGTTTCCTAACAAATTCAGTCATGACATTAGCACTTGCATCTCACTGGCTAGCAATTAAATTAGAATAGATTTCATTTCATCATTCTGCAGGTTATTCACTCATATATTACCCATTCGTGCATACACTTCAGTGATTTAAACACACTACAGTGACGTGCAGAAAACCAGCAAAATCTCTCGCTGTTAAATTCCATGTCCGTACACAATGGGGACAGTAGTCTACTCAAACAAACTCACAACAGAATAATTAAGTGTGTTGATTGTAGTTGAAAAAAAGAACATGAGACATTAGAATACTGACCTCTTACAAAAACGTTCTGAGACCATGATTCACTGAAGAAGCAATATTTATGCCCTTTGTGTCAAAAACATGAAAACAAACTTGAAATATCCTGCAGAATAATATTAATAAGGCAAATATTAGTAAAATTCCCTGAGTGTGAGTTTTATATTCTAAGTGAAGAATTTTTTAGGTAACTGAGTTTGTGAGTTTCATCACCTTCATATCTGAACCAAGAGCCAAGCTAAAGTAGCTCATTTATGCATCTTGCATGGCAACAACTTCTCATTTTCCTTGCAAGGTAAAATGTGTGAGTGCTTCAAAACTGTCCATGCCATGTCCTTCCACCATTTGTAATCTTGGATAAGGGATCTCAGAGGGGTACATTCCTGTCTGCTCCTTTTAGTATTTGCTTCTGGCCCTATGAGTTTATCTAATCCTTTCCAAATTTGCTGGCACTGTCCCCCTCTAGAGTGTCCAGATTAAAAATCTATGAGTTCACTGTCCACTGTACAGAAAAACGTATTTCCGCTTTTTTTTTTGCTTTAACAGTATTTCATGTAAGTGTCAATAAGTGCTGCAGGATTCTAGCTTTGCAGAATTTGGTGAAAAACAATTATGCATTCATTTCATTCACTGCTTTAACGATTTTGTTAGAACTCTGCTTCATGGTCCCACTGTGGAATTAATTACACTAGTTTCCAGGTAGGTTGATGAACCAGGGCTCTTGAGAAGACTGTCAGAGATCAGCTGAAGATGATTAATTGCAACTAGTGGAGTTTCTTCTACACATGAAACTGTAACTGTTACAGGTAACACATATTTTCTCCCCCAACGCTAATCACAGAATCACAGAATGTTGGCGGTTAGAAGGGACCTCAAAAGATCATCCAGTCCAGCCCCGTTACCAGAGCAGGATCACCTACAGCAGGTCACAAAGGAACGCGTCCAGGCGGGTTTTGAATGTCTCCAGAGAACGAGACTCCACAACCTCCCTGGGCAGCCTGGGTCAGGGCTCCAGCACCCTCACAGGCAGAAAGATTTTCCTAATGTTTTTGTGGAACCTTCTGTTCTCCAGTTTGAAACCATTGCATCTTGTCCTGTCATTGGACATGCCTGAGCAGAGCCTGGCTCCGTCCTCCTGACACTCCCCCTTGACATATTTATAAACATGAATGAGGTCACTCCTCAGCCTCCTCTTCTCCAAGCTAAAGAGCCCCAGCTCCTTCAGCCTTTCCTCATAAGGGAGATGTTCCACTCCCTCCATCATCCCTGTGGCTGTGCTGGACTCTCTCCAGCAGTTCCCGTCTCTCTTGAGCTGAGGGGCCCAGAACTGGACACAATATTCCAGATGTGGCCTCACCAGGGCAGAGCAGAGGGGCAGGAGAACCTCTCTCAACCTACTGGCTACTCCCCTTCTAACACACCCCAGGATGCCCTTGGCCTTCTTGCCCACGAGGGCACACTGCTGGCTCATGGCCATCCTGCTGCCCACCAGCACCCCCAGGTCCCTTTCCCCTGCGCTGCTCTCCAGCAGGGCAGTCCCCAGCCTGTGCTGGCACATGGGGTTGTTCTTTCCCAGGTGCAAAACTCTACACTTGCCCTTGTTGAACTTCATCAGGTTTCTCCCCGCCCAGCCCTCCAGCCTGTCCAGGTCTCTCTGAATGGCAGCACAGCCTACTGGGGTGTCAGCCACTCCTCCCAGTTTGGTGCCATCAGCAAACTTGCTGACAGTGCTCTCTAATGCATCGTTCAGGTCATTGATGAATACATTGAACAGCACCGGCCCCAGCACTGACCCCTGAGGGACCCCACTAGACACAGGCCTCCAGCCAGACTCTGCCCCATTGACCACAACTCTCTGGCTTCTTCCCTTCAACCAGTTACTGACCCACCTCACTACTTGGTCATCCAGACCACACTTCCTCAGTTAACCTGTGAGGATGCTGTGGGAGACGGTGTCAAATGCCTTGCTGATATCCAGGTAGACCACATCCACAATCAGGAGGATTGCTTCTAGCTGTTAGGAAAGTACTAGATAGCTGGTATGGTGAGGGTGGTAATAGAAAGAGCAAAGATGCAAGAATTATGCAATATATGGGTATTTTGCCTCCTTGATATCAAGAAGTAGACACTTAATTCAGAGATAGGACATCATGGTTGTAGATTTGTTATAAGTGCCAATTCCTGCAAAAAAAAAAAAAAAAGCAAAAAGGACGTCTGCAAGCCCTCTCTCCAAAGAAAGATATTGAATGCCTCAGAAATGCCGTGTATTACAAATATGTATTTTCCAGTATTTAAGCGAACTTTTATTATTATTTCCCAACTTCCACTTCCTTCCAAGTACTCGTTTTCTATATATGCCCCCACAGTTAGTTTGTTTGTGAAAATTAATTAATCTTCTCACTCTTGTGGTTGTTAATAGCTCTGTATTCTCCTACAGTTAAAAGATGGAAGATATGAAGAGTATCATGATTACAGGAATGATATTCAAAGATATATATGAAGTTTTACATTAACTTCTATGAAATGCATGAGCACTCATATTGTGAATTTATATTTAGTTATAATCTTCAGGGCAAGCTAAATATAAACAACCAATAGCTTGGAGCAAAAGAGACAGAGAATTAATTTTTTTTTGTTTTTGCTGCAAGTTGCCCCAGGTTGGCCCTGACATGAATAACTAAAAGTCCATAACAATTTGAGTGTATCGTAATTTGCCTGGGTTCTCAATAAAAGTGTAACTCATTGACTGTTTAATATGACATAAACATCACAACTGAAGAATCTGGATGCTGAACTCATTTTAGCTGCCTCAATGAGAATCACAGTCTCTGGAGAGAAGAAAAAAACCAAGAACAAACAGTGGCCTGATTGCATCATAAACATGTATGTACATACATGCGCACACACATATTTTTATATTTAGATACAAACATACAAATATGGATTCTTTCACAAGAAATATATCATCTGCAAGAGAAGACTTATTGATGGTGGTAGAGTTCTGCAAGATATATAGAGGGCAAAAGCAACATAACTGTTTTGTTTTGTTTTTATTTTCTGAAAATTAATCCTGAATTTAATTTCTGATCTCTAGAATTAATGTTACTGAGTTTGTACTTTCAGTTTTGTAACTTGCTAACCTATAAGTTGGCCTGAAATTGTCTTAATTCAATTTCCTTCTTGTGATATTTCTAGTTTATCCTGCTTTTCATACTTTTTTTTTTACATAAAAATGGAGAGAAAAATAAATGTTCTTAAGATACAACCAAATGAAATTTCATTCTGGAATGATAATTTGTCCCAGTAAAAAAGTAAAAAGAAGTATGACTAGATAATAATTCTATTCTCTGCTAGTTGCATCCTCCCTGACACCAGGCTCTGCAAAAGACCTGACAACAGACCTGCTCCCAGCACCTGGCAAGGACGGCCCTTGGGGACTCATGACTTTGTTTCCCGTGTCTCTTGCGCACTGGCTCCTGAGCTAATTACAAATTGACCACGGCCACACTCCACTCACCTATCAATGGGGCCCTGCCAGAGAGCCAAGATGAGATTTGAGTCCGTCCTCCTCAGAGCAGAGTGTCTGCAGTCGGGAACCCCCTCCCCTTGGATCGTGACGCCGTCCAGGGAAACCTCCCGGGATGGGGAGTGCCCACCGCCCCCACCGATGAGTGAGACTTGTGGATACGTCCTTGAGAGAGCCCTTGCCCCGCCGTGGGTGAGTGATCTGCTGGGTACCCTTGAGGGAGAGGTTGTCCCCCTTTTGCTGAGTGAGCGTGTGCACATTTTGGTCGTATTTTTGGAGGAGTAGTCGCCAATTCCTGAATCCAGTTGTGTGGTGATAATTCCCAACTTGCATCCGAATCTGTAATACACTTTGGTGGAGTGTGTGGTGGGTTTTGGGTAGAATAAATTTTGGTTTTTTATAGCTGCCTTATCTGTTTTTCTAGGTGCCTTCCAGTTTCAATATTTTTTTTTAAATATAATCTTCTCTGTAAGCTTTTCAAATTCGCATCTGTAAACTATCCTCTGTTTTATCTATATGTAATTTGTGCCACAGTTCTGTTTTGCTATACTGTTTCAGCTGTAATTGCTCTTCTTTTTACCAAATCACTGATAACAGACAAAACAATTAGTAAATTAGTTCGAGAAAGTTACAGTGATGTATGGTTGAGAGTGGTATGCTTGCATTCTTCCTCCTCTGCTACTGCAAAGTTCTGGGTAGTCCTAACGTGCCATATTTTGAGAAAAGTGAAGATTTAATTGCTTGGAGACTGAACAGCACTGATAATACACTACTTTAACTCCACCTTTCCAAATGTCTCTTGACCTGTCCAGATAGTCATCAAGGACTAGTATACCTAGAATAACGTTTGTGCTGAGCCTGAGCACAGGTTTTCTGAGTTCTGTACATTTCTCTCCTCAGGTTTGATCTGCTGAACTTCATGAAAACTGAACCGAATGGGAATTGTGTCTGACAAGTTACTCCCTTAGTGATTAGCTTAATTTTAAAAAGCTCTGCTTCTCCTTTGAGAGTCTTATAGCACAGGAAGCTCATAGAAACTATCTTAAAAAAGGTAACTGACTGTCTTGTGGGTTTTAATCCTTTCCTGAGATGTAAATATGTTGCTTTGTGCCCTCTGCAAGTGGATTAAGTCCCTTTGATGAGTATGTAAAAATGCATGTACTTTAAAGACTCCAGTGATTAAATTGTAATGTAAATTACATGGAACAACAACTTTAAATGGAGTCATCTTGCTTTTTGACTGCTTAAAATCAACTGCAGCAAGTAAAGTGTTTTTGTTTCCTCTTTGGATCATGCAAAATGTCTTTTTACTGCCTGAATTTGGATAATATATTTTGTCATTTTACCTGGAGAAATTCTGTTTTCTCAGAAGACTAAAAATACTTGGCTGCTGGAGTGTCCTGATAATATTATATTTGTTGTTTCACAAGAAATAGCTTAAAGAATTAGATGTTTGTTTATGTTTGGAGGTCTCCAAAACTACCTTGTTGCTGTATCATTATTTCCCACTGACTATTCCTATTCTAGGGCCCTTTTATTTTAAAGCTGTACTTCCATCAAATTGAATTGCATCCCCAGTGTAAAATGTACTTGCATAACCGAAGTGCTAGACACCTAGCCTTACAAAAAAGAAATGTTTCACTTGTTTCCCTTAATTTATAACATGTGTACTTTATCATCTCCTGAGCACAACTAGGCAATATTTCATTGACACCCTGTTTGTTCTGCCAGTAAGCTCAGTGTCAAACATTTGTAAAGAGACACTTGCAAGTAATGAGATTTCATTATTACAGCCCTAATTTTTTTTGTGCTGAGAGGTATTGTCTCTGATATGCAGAAACCTGAAGATGCTTATGTATGTATGAGGTAATTATATTCATGTCAGCAGTCCCATTGAGTTAATGAGATTATTAACAAGAGAAAAGTTGCTGCTATTTAGGTGTTTTCAGAATTAGACCATAATCTCTGTTTCTGTGTTTTCAAAACCTTAGGAGCTGTTTAAGCAGCTCTTTCCCCTCTGGATTTTCTCGTTCCTAACTATTAGACCTATACATTACTGAGAAGTGGTACCCTAGTCCTTTAAGCAGCTTTAAAGATCTAAGCCTAATAAACTCTGTCTATGCCTATGCTACTGTCATCCCTCTCCCTGTCTCTGTGCCGATTTTCATAAGCATTGCTAATCGGGATGACAGAACAATATAGTTTGGGTTTTTTTTTTAAAAAATCTCACAAGTTCTTAGCCTGTCTTATACGTGGTCCCACACTGTAAAACATGAAACCCCCCCCCCCATGATTATCTCCCTTCTCTCACAAATAATGTTCCTTCTATGTGTGTGATTTTTTTTTTTTTTTTCTTAAGCATCTGCTGCTGGCAGAAGTGGGATTGCATGGCTTCTGCTGTGATCCAACAGAGGTGTTTTCCTCCCCTTATTTTTAAGGAGGTCTTCAATTTCAAAATTGTTTTGCGATTTTTGTTACTTTTGCTGGCTGGATACCCATACAGTATAATATGTCCTAATTATGAATTCAATGTGAAATTACTTCATGGCAAATTCGTAAATTGAAAATAATATCCAGCATTCTGCAATTATTGCACTGTGGAAGATCTAAGTTTTGAATACCCATAGACATTCTGAAAATCATAATTTTATTATCAGTGATAAAATAGTGGACTTCTTTTCCCCACTTTGAAATCGTGCATATGATTCCAACTTACACAACGAAGAATGATGTCTCACTATGATATGTTAGCCTGTATCCCTCAATGCTCTAAACATCAATGGTTGCTACTCTCTTATTTACTCCTTACACACAGACATTTGTGTGTAAATTTATTTTCTACTGTGAATGGAAAGCACACAGTTCCTTTCACCATTTTCCCTTTATCAGCAAGGTATCCCAGGCCTTTTTTCTAGTGGCAAGGTTCAAGAAGAATTACTGGTAATGGAAGACGTCCTGGTTAGGAATCACTTGAGAAAATTCAACCCATGCTGCTTGGTGAGACACGATGGGCTATATCTGAGGGTGCGCAGAGAACTGGCCAATGTCCTGGCAAGGCCGCCCTCTCTGTCATCTTTGAAAGGTCATGAAGATTGGGAGCATCTGCAACAACTGGAAATAAATAAGTGTCACATGGTTTGTCAAAAAAGTCCAAAAAAGATCATGCAAGGATGTGCAGATCAGTCTCAGTTGGGTACCTGGGAAAACCAAGGAGCAAGCCCTCATGGAGCATATGTCTGGGGACAAGAAGAATAAGGAGTTGATGAGAAAGTCAACATGGGTTTACCAAGGGCGTATCATGCTAGACCCTTTCATAAAATGCCTGGACTGCTGAATGAAACAGGAGGATATAATCTATCACTATCAGTTACATAGTAGGCAAGTGGGCAAAGAGAAGAGATAAAATTAGCTGGATCATTGTAGCAGTTACTGGTTCATATTCTGCCTGGAGGGTAGTTACAGGTGAAGTTCCTCAGATCCTTGACCAGGAACATATGCTGTTTAAAAACCTTAATCAAAGTGAATGTGCTAACAGAGTACATGCTCACTAAGTTCACGTATGACTCCAGCCTGGGGGAACCAGTCAACACACAGGAGGGCAGGGCTGCCGAACAAATGGACCTACCAAGACAAGAGGAAGAGGCCAACAGGGAGCCCATGAGATTTGTCAAAGATGAATGCTACTTCAGGCACTTGAGATGGATTAGTCTCCTAGAAGCAAAGAATTGTTTAGGTTGGAAAAAACTTTTAAGATCATCAAGAAGAATCACTAACCTAGCACTGTCAGATCCACCACTAAACCATGTCCCTAAGCACCACATCTACACATCTTTTTAAATACCTCCAGAAATGATGATGTCACCTGTTCCAGGGTTTAACAACCCTTTTGGTGAAGAAATTTTTCTTAATATGTAATCTGAACTTCCCTGAGCAATTGGAGGTCATTTACTTTTGTCTTATTTTTTATTATGTGGGAGAAGAGACAGACACTCACTTCCCTACCAGGTAGTTGCAGAGACCAATAAAGTCTCCCCTCAGCCTCATCTTCTCCAGGCTAAGCAACCCCAGTTCCCCCTGCTGCTCTGCCTAAAACTTGTTCTGTAGACCCCTCATCAGCTTCGCCGCCCTTCTTTGGACACACTCCAACACAACCATGTCTGACGTCTGAATAATACAGATGGAGGAGTCATCAACCAAGGACCAGCTCTGCAGTCCTGGGGGTATGAAAACATCAGCTGGCAGTGTCTCCAGACAGCAGTTAAGACTATTGTCTTAGTGTATGAACACCACACTCAGGGAGGAGGCTGAGGGAAGTGATTCTATGCCACTGCTCAGCTCTTGCTAGACTCTACCTGGCTACCAAATAGTTTTCAGTATTGCAGCATGGGAAAGATGCTTATAAACTAGAAATGCTCAGGGCATCCACTGGGCAGCAGGCTGGAGCATTTGCCCTGTAGGAGAGACTGGGGAGGAGGGGGACAGGACTCTTCCAAACTGGAGCAGAGACAGCTTCAGAGAACCTAACAGCAACCCAGTGCCTACGGGGAGGAGATCAAGGGGATGCGGGTGCGATATTCACAGAGGTGCCTGCAGGGAGGAAGAGAGACAGTGGAAATAAAGAAAATGGTGGACATATGGAAAAAGTTGACTCTAAATACAATTAAGATCGAAGCAGGTTTTCAAGAGAGGTGGTAGACTGTCCTCTCAGGAATAGATGTACCTTGGTACTCTGAGTACCTTGTTCTGAATTTTCCATGTTGACCTTATTTTTAAGCAAGAGGTTCTCCTTTTCAGAGAGTCTCTGATTCTTAGATTAAATAAATTTGTGGGGTCAAGGGGGAGTGAGTGGAAAAAAATTATGACAGCAAGTAATATCCTTGGCTAGTGCTGGTTGGTTCATTGAAGTATAATAAGACTAACATGAAACAGAATGGTGTAAGGTGGGAGGGTCTTCAAGAGTTCACAGTCCAATCCTCAGCTCAGGGTAAGACCAGCTAGACCACATTGTTCAGGACATTTTAAATTCATAAAATTGATTAAGACAGGATGCCAAATAGGTAGTTTAAGCTATGAACACCATACCACTACCTACCAATGTTAAATAATAAATAAAAGTTCTGTTTGCAGATGATGACAATGAGTCATCATGGCCCAGTTTTGGATATCTATTTTGAGAATTAGCGTTTGTGGTCATAATGAGTCTGCATGAGAGTTCACTGAAATCAAGTCATCAATCAAAACGTCTTAGCAGGTAGGAAATAAAATATCAGGAAAAGGCCTTTAGTCACAGATAAAGAAGTCAGACAAGCAGTACGTGTCTCTGGAATACAAGTGCTCTTTTAGTGAAATGCAGCACCAAGCCTGATGCCTTATAGCTTCTTGTCAAACTTTTCTTTCAACATGTGCCCTGTTCAAATTTTTGTTATGCTTTTTGTACGTTTTGCTTCATAAGAAGGCCATGGACTAAATTTTTAGTAAGTGAAAAAGGGGTGGGCACAATTTGCTCTACCAATAGCAGTAAACACATTTCTCTGGGAAATTTTAGAGCCAAAAAAGAGAAAACACGGAAAAGATCTTTATTGGCCTTTGCAACTTATCAGACATAGCCATTAAAACAGACAGAGGTACAGGGCTGGAATAAGAATCAGCTTTGAAGGATACCTTTCCTTTCTGCTCAGGAAAAAAAAAGGGGTTTAGGAGACTGCAGCAAAAGATCCAGTCTAGACCACCTGGAAGAGCAGGGTAAAGGACCTTCCTTGAACAGCTACAGCAAGAAAGCAGGTAGGTCCAAGAGAAGTGAGGAAGACAAACATTGTTGAGGTTATGCAAGAGAATGTTTACAAAGAGCACTTTCTTCTGTGGAATTCAAAGCACTGCAGGGTAAGAAATTTTCACTTCTTCTTGGATACGAACTAGTATTTTTATGGCATTTAGAATGCAGGAGAAAGCTTAGCTATCTTTAACACTATACTGCATTGCATTAACCTTATCCTCTGTTATTTCAAATTGATCTACTGAGATCAGACAAGATTGCCTGGCTAGCTTCCATCTCTGCCTTTCAGTTTACACAGTTATCCTGAAATATCTGTAAGGGGTTAATTGAGACAACACGGTGCACCACTACAGGAACTGATTGCTTGGGCTGCTTTAGAAACAATATATGAAAGATTTCCCCAAAGGCTGTAGTTTTCAATTTGAAGCCCAGAAGAATGGAACTGCTACTGTGAAGCAATGAGGACTGCATGAAAAGACACTCTAGAAGTGCTGGCCCTCCTGAAACAGCTTCTTGTTCCTGCTCAACAAATAGATTTTTCAGCCTGCATATATCTGGTAATTGCAGCATTATTGTACTGTCTGATTTACCAGCTAATGGGAAATAGAGGAATTAGGACCATTATAAAAATTCTTTTTCTTTTCAAGTTGAAGATCTGATTATCACTAAATAACATTTTAATCTACCTCTATTATTACATTGCTATTAATTTATATGTAGTTTGGGGAAACCAAATTAAAAACAAACCATAAATAGCTCTTTTCATAATTTACACTGAACAGTGAAAGTCTGAAGTGCTCTATGCCATGCACTAGCCAAAAATTCCTGATTTTATTTCTTTAGCTTTGTGCTCACTTCAATTCGTGGTCTTATCTTGTCTAAACATTGCAAACCTTGGATGCCTCCTAAGTAGAACTTTTGCCATAGCAATGCCTACTTCTAAGTGGCTGTTAGTATCTGTGTCAAAGATTAATAAATATGTGTTGGAAAACAGCGCAGATATCTGCAATCCAGAATTTCCTAATAAATTCATTATCTTGCCTTTCCCCTAACACCTCTTCAAGCTCAGCTCAACAATAAAATGATCTGACTTTGGCAAACCAGGGAGTCAAAAATCCTAGTTTAATGGAAACAGTGACTTACCTTGCACTAGTCTCTGATGAATGAGCAATATTACCAGTGATTTACACCAAATTTAGGAATGTAGTATGGTGAAGGGCCCAAAACAGTAACAATTACCAGCCTGGTTCACACCGGTGCCATCAGCATAAGGGATGAAGAGAACAGAAAGACCATAGAAGAGCTAAAAAAAAAAAAAGAAACAGCAGTAGCAGTAGGAACATATAGAGGAACAACAGCAAAGAAGAGCACAATCAAGCAGTAGTTGCAGAAGAAGCTGTAAAACCTGTAGGAAGTTTGGAATCCACTGATTTAAGAGAACTTAGAAATGCATCTGAAGGGGTTTTACCATTTATTCTGTCTGCATGACTTGTAAGGGTTAATGTGCTTTATGCAGTCGTGGCTAACTGTAACTCCGGCAGCAGATTATTGGGTTTTGAAATCTCTGCTACCAATGATTCAACGATCAATAAAAATTCAAGTTCTACAAGTATCTCATGATTTTGCTCTTTTTCAGGGAAGACAAAAGGGCCAAGTCTTACATCAGTTTCAGCTTTCAGAGGATTTTATGGGCTTTCAAGCATGTATCTTAAACACTGATGTGAAAATGAGGTGTCACAGAGTATTTTCAGTTTTGTGTTATAGTCAGGCATTGTTTTATAAAAGAGAAAAAAACCCTGTTCATGCAGAGTTCTAACATCATGTTCCTAAATGTTATGGATCACCACAAAAATCTACCATCCCATCTGCTCTGCAGTTTGATCTGCAAAAGATATGCCACAAACAGTCACAGGAGCACAGAGCTGAGAAGCTTCTTCAGAAAACCCCAAGTATTAGTCTTGTTATCATTACTACTGTTAAGGCAAGAGGCTCTTATTAGCAAAAAGCAAGGGACCAATAGAGAAACTTTATATTCTGCATGATCTGGTAAGGGGAGGTTATAGAAATGAAGGAACAGATGCAATTGGCCTAGGTCACTTCCTATGATGTAACTGGGAAGATTCTCCTTTCTCTCCTTTTGTGTCATCAGCCACAGGTAGAGCTAGCACACACACATGAGAATCACCAAAGTTTCTTTACCAACCACACGGTACAAATAACAAGAGTTTTGTTTCTTTAGCTTTTCCTTCATATTCACAAACAAAGCTGGTTGCTCTGATCTGCACTCTCTGCTCTCCTGCTGCCATTTATTCCCAGCACTCTGCTCATCACTGCAACTGCAGGTTCAAGCCTGAGATACTTCTGCTGTGTTTTCCTTTTCCTCCTGACCAGGACAGGGCAAGAAGCTCGTTAAGATTGCCATGCAACACATCAGAAGGTAAAAGCCCTTACCAGTGTCTCTGAAACGTTATGAGAGATGATGGCTCCTAGAGATGAAGAGTCCAAAGGAAGTTAATATGGCTTCAAAACTGCAGTCCAGCTTTCTCATCCTTTTTTCATCCCCCACAGTCACACGAGGTGAACTTCTCCACTTTCATGCATGCAGTAGGTTGAACTTACAAAGGAAAATGTCCCACTTAAAAGAATTTAGAATTGGAATGAAAGTAAGTCTGCCATCGTTGTATCATCCATCATCTATGTGCCCTTGGCAATTTTGTTTAGTCATATGTCAAAACTAAGTGAACCAGAAGCAAACTGAGCTGAATGAATAATAAACTAGAACGAGAAAACAAAGAAAAAGAAAAAGAAAAAAGCTAGGAAGCTTAGGAAAAACTTGCATGGGACTTCTTTTTCCTCAATGAATTGTTCCAGTGTCAGTTTACTATTTTTTTTCTAATCTGGCTTGGTTTTTTTATTCAATTCTATTCAGTTCTGTTTGCCATTGAAATACTCCGAAAATGTCTAAGACACAGCACCATCCCTAGTCTCATTTTAATAGTTGTTAACATAGAAGATTGTAGATATACTGAGTTTTCCACGGCAAAACTCAATACTAAAGCTGAACTTTTAGGATCTTACTATGTGTAATTAAATGTTATTATCAACAAAAAAATGTTTCTTCTCCCTCACTCTGCCTGAGTACAAGGTGAAGATTTGAGAGTAAAAAAGAAGCATTTTCTCCAGATCAATTTTTTAATTCCAGCATCACTAGAGTCCTTGTGGAAAAGAAACTGTAAAGGGAAATCCTCCAAATCCCTCACATTTTTGCATAACTCTTCTTAAATGCTATATTTTCTCTCTTTTTTTCTTCCTCTGTGATCTCGAAAGGTGACCTAGGGAACATGGTCACCACAGCTGTCTGGTGATACATGACTTTAAGGATGACCAAGTTCCCTGAAAGATTACTCACTTGTTCTTTTAAAGTTTCATGCACTCTTCCAACCACCACCTCTTTGCTGCTGCTTCCAGCTCTCAACATCAGTTCAGTTTTGTGGGAGCAACCCTAGTACTACACACCACAGTCTCTTCTGGTTCTCAGGCCAGAATCTCACTGTTGTGTCCCACCTCAGACAGGTTCTTTGTTAGAGTGAGAGCCTTCAGAACCCCTTAGATTGCAAGAGACAACTTTCCCAGGGAGAAAAAAATATGACTGCCTACCCCTTACTGGTAGTGAGTGATGTATTTGCTAAGGTACAACCTACACCCCAAGACACTGACCAGGGAGAGCAAGTAGGGCTGGCATCCTGCCTTGAGATGACCTGACATGAGGAGCAGCCCTCCTGGTGCCTTCATCACTTTTGGCAAGATCTGTGTGTGGTTCCTGAGCTGCCCTCTCTCTGCAGTCTTTTAAAAGTAAGTGGGGTATCTTGAAATTAGGCCTTTTCTGAGGAGGTTTAAGTTTGGAAAATGCAATTATTTCACTTCGGGTTTTCTGTGACACAGTCAGTTGCTCTTTGTTACTGCGAGGCTGGATTTGACGTGGAGATAGACAGAACACTGATGCTGAGAGGTGATGAGAATCCGGTGAGTCGTCTGAAAGGTAGTCGTGTTGAAATCTCTCGCCATCTCTTCTCAAATTTTCTTCAAAATCTTCATGTAAGTGTGTACAAGTGTGTGTGCATTGCAGAAATACGTTGCCAGACAGCTGATATATTCTTTCGTTAGTGAACCAACAAAATAAATATTTGAGTAAAAAAAAAAAAAAAAGTCCTTAAAAGCAGTAACTGGGGAATTCAAGAATTGGCAAGAAAAGTGCTGGAAGTGCAACACGTATGAAATCTCTTCCAGTCAAGGCAGTGGAGGACTGGGAATTTAGTTTTAGCCCCTAACTCTTACAGAGAACCCACAGCAATCTGCACATGCCATGGATTCCCCTAGGCTCAACCTTTGTTATTTCTAATGGGAAAAAAAAGAGGTTCTGCATCTTTCCACCCATATTGTTCTCTCCTGCGTAATTTCAAATTCTCTGGGACAAAGACTTACGTCCACCATATGTCTGTATGCTGCCTAAACAATTGGATCCTGGTCTAGATTTGCCCTGTAGACATTCCCCATCCTTTGAACAATTCAAGTGTTGCTACTTTTTTTATTATTATTTTAATGTGATGTGTTCCCTTAAGGGAATTTACATCAGTCTTTTATTTCTCCTATTGTGCCTCATTCTTAATCCACTTGAGTTTCACTCTCATCAGCAGTGTATTCAAAGCCACAAATAATTACACCTAACAATGATGTCCTCTTTTGCCTACAATTTTCCTGTTTGTTCATTTACTTATTTATTTTTCAGACTGTGTGATCATGTCAAAAAGAAACTAATAGCTAGAAGTTAGTGGCTGTTTGCAGGAGATATGCACCTACCCTCCTCTGCAATGGATGAGAACAATATATCTGTGTTAACTGTTGCTTAGTGACTTTTGTGCTTGCAGCAGAGAAAAAAAACGAAGCACTCTGGAGCCTGCAGGTAAATAGATTTACATGTAGTGTAAGGTTACAGGGTTTTCAATTGCTCTATGCCTGCAGCTGGATGCAATTGCTAAATAGGAAATAATTATTTGGCCAATAAGCCTTAAAACATATGCAGTCCTTGCATAGCAAATACCTTTTCCTCCAAATAGTGGAAAAGGCATACCACATACTGAGGACACATTCTGGGAAATGATATATTTAATTTTTGCATGGGTTTGCATGGACACCTTTAAACAACAGTAGAGCTGCTTTGGCCCTGGAGCACGAGAAGGGGCTGAACCTGGTATCAGTAGCTGAACCAAGGGATCCTGGAGTGATGCTATCATGTGATGGGTTAATATAAACCCGAAGGAAGGGGACCATCATTTGTTGAGATTGGCACCTTCCAACAGCTCATGGAAAGCAGGTCATCCACACTTAGTCCGGTACTTTTTAAGACTCACAGATTTTTCCTGCATTCCCCCAAACTGTAAATTCTCAGCATTGCCCAGAGCGTAGAGTGCAGTCTAGCAGAAAACTAAAAGAGAATAATACTTCAAAACCAACAACCACTCTCTAGCCGAAATTCCTTTCTGAGGTGTTAGGAGCACTTCTGTCTCCTACAAACAGATGTTGCTGTTTCAGATGGATGAACACCAACGATACCAACTAAGCCTCAGGGATGGTGCTTGCCTTTCCAGTTTTTCCGGAATTTCTCTTGTGAAAACAGAAGCTGGCAGTGATGATGGGGATCACTTTCCATCATGGCTGATTTCTTTGCTGTGTTATAGGTTGTAGATTTGCTTGAACTCCTGTAAAAAGAATAAAGCCACACATTACAAAGGTTTTAAATGACATGGCAGACACTAGAAATAAAAAAAAAGAAAAAAAATTTATTTTCAGGATATGATGCAATATGATGCAACCTGAATATTTCTGTCCTTTTTAACAAAAAGAAATATAATCAATATCACTCTGTTCTAGGAGAAATTATGTAATTTTTGCTTTTTTTTCACCAGTTAAGCAACTATTAATTTTCAGTGGTTCAGAAGGATCCCTGAATACAATTTTACCTGGTTGCTACGTACAGAGAGAAGCTATTGTTTAAAACTATTACAAGGTGCTGATTATTTCATACCCTACTTATCTGTAATTTTCATAGGCTATCACAAGC
Organism: Trogon surrucura; assembly: GCA_020746105.1. NCBI lineage: Eukaryota > Metazoa > Chordata > Aves > Trogoniformes > Trogonidae > Trogon > Trogon surrucura. The sequence goes on from CM036658.1 coordinate 2,421,911, forward strand.
CAACAGATAATTCAAACTCCATGGTACTTATGAGGAGACAAATATCCCACTTTCACGACACATACGCAATTACTTCTTCAGCAGCATTGTGTTTTGTTTGGTTTTTTTTCCCCTAATACTTGCTATTAGCATGCTTACTCCAAACGAGAAGCAGCCAGTTACCAGACTAATAATGTTGATACTGAAGTATAATTTGTAATATGTTGTTGACTGCTTGGTTGGAGAAGGTAAGATGAATTAGCCAAGAGGTGAAGTCAATATGCATGAATTACAGCTCCATGTGCATTCTCTCATTCAGAAGGAAAGCAACCATCACTAGCCTAACCCCTAAGAGATTTCAGCTCTGCTGAACTGAAGTCATCTGATTTCTAAATTAAAGCATCTACACAGGGATTCAATAAATGCCTTACACTGGGATTAACCTCTGGTAAAATAGGGCATTAACTTCACTGATTTCTGGAGGATCTCCGTGTAGAAAAACCTTATTATAATTGCAGACAAAATTAAACACGGCAGCAGATTTAGGCTTTCAAACGACTGCTGACACAAACGTGGTCAGACACTGTCAGTCAGCAAATCGACAATGAATCCCACTCTTCCGTTTCTAAGATTTCTAAACTTGAAGTGTCCGTAGAAGATTTAACGTTGCTTAAAATGATTAAGTTAAAGTAGGCTGAAACTAGCCATTCTGAAAATGTTTTTGGCATCTTTTGTGTATCCATACGGAATGAGGCTACGAGTTTGAACATGCAAGAGCAACAAAATAAGATCAAAAAACTATAGGGGTAGAGACAAAAAAAGTACAAAGTCTGTGACTTGTAAAAGCTGCAGGAAATAAGTGTGATATTGTGTTTGCCAACACAATTTGAAATATAAACTGGAAGCAATGCAAGTAGCAAAATATTATTACTACTTGCTGATGGAGGTTCAAAGCTACTGAATTTTGTGTTTGGTTGCTACAGTTTCCAATTAATTACAAATCTGCTTATTCTAAAGTAGCTTTTACTAGAAAAAGTTAAGAGTTGTGAAATGATTAACATGAGTTTCTTTTAAAAGTTAAATAGTGACTTTCCAGGATAAATAAAAACTAAGTACACTTTCTGACAAGATGCAATGTAGTCTCTACTCAGACCTTTGGGTTCTTTGGTATCTGTTTAGAGAAGACAATTTGTCTGTCATTTTGAGTGTAAATAAAAACGTGTCTATAGATACAAACAAATAATATAACAGAATCTTTCTTGCTGAATCCAGGTGCATACTACGGAAAATAAATAACAATAAAATAAAATAAAATAAAATAAAATAAAATAAAATAAAATAAAATAAAATAAAATGAAATGAAAAAATAAAATAAAATAAAATAAAAAATAAAATAAAATAAAAAATAAAATAAAATAAAATAAAAAACAGCCCTTAAAACCCCATGTGAAGTAACGTTATACATGCTCCTTCTCATAACACAGAAAGCCAAGTTAAAGAGTTCTAAATTCCGACTTAATTAACCACATTCACTTTTGCTTTACTTGCCTAACAACGTGTAGTATTGGGATATCCCAGTGTGGCTTTTTTTGCCATTGTAAAAACATTGCCAGTAGCTTTTGCATGCCTTAGAACTGATTGAGCTAAAAAATGCTAGCAGCACCGTGATCCAAAAAGTGATCAAGTGCCAGGAAAAATAATTTTAACAGTAGTTTGGTTTATTGCAATTCCTAACACTGTTGAGTCTTCGTATGAGCAGTACAGCACTTCAGCTTTGTTTAGATAAGCCAGAGATACGTTTTGGGAAGATCACCTCCTAAACACGGAAAATAAATGTGTTTTCTCAATTTAAGTATATTACAATTGGAGCTGAACTGTCTTGTAAGGTTGGGAACTTACTAGTCTTGCTGACATCATTCAGAGCAGCTGGAGCTCAAGATGTGAAATTTGTGAGCATCCCAGCAAAAATACAGTTTGTTTGTCAAAAGTCGTTTACAAAGCCACATTGAGAATGATTAGCTGTGGCTGTCCAAGCAGGGATCCGCAATGATTTGCATTCAGCAATGCCATCCCAGCCCATTCCGATAGCCAGGGGAAATCACCAGCCATTGGCAGACCACTGTACCTGTGACAGAGATGCCAGTCCATCAGTTCCAGACAGCCGTGTGTTAAAACTGCAACACGCCAGGAGCAGAGAGAGCAGCTCCAGCTATGAAATCAGTTACCATGCACCGCGTGTTTCCCCAGAGATGTTAGAAGAAGCCTGCAGCTCATTTTGGTGGAAACAAATCTGCATCATCAGTTGACCACACTGAACTTGACTACAGTCAGATAAAGACATTTCTGCACTGCCTAGCACCTCTCTCTGGAGAGAGCATCTGCCCAGTTGAGGCCAAGCTGGTGGCAGAAGCAAGAGGATAGCACCCTGAATCGTTGTTCCCACGATAGCTGGTGCTTGGGTGTCACACCAGCACAGGTTGCTCTGCCTCTGAAGACCAGGGGTTGGCTTTCCATGTAGCACCCACCAACATCTGTCTTGCCTAGAGTCAGCTGGGGCACTTCTGCACCAAATCTCATCTTCCAGGTGCCACCTGAGTGCACTTCCCAGGGCTGATGCAGACAGAGACAACATCATCCAAGCTGGGAGCCCAAAGTCCACTGCCAGCAGACCTGAAGCAAGGCTTAGCTAAGGAGTTTAGGGCACCAGCATTACCATCAACACTGCTGACAGAAAAAGGGTATCAAATTCTTCCTGGCACCCCTGCAAAGCTCTTTGTCCTGCCAGATTATACGTTTTGAAGTAATGAGTTTTAGTAACATTTATTGTGTCCAGTTCCGGGCCCCTCAGTTCAAGAAGGACAGGGAACTGCTGGAGAGAGTCCAGCGCAACCACAGGGATGATGGAGGGAGTGGAACATCTCCCTGGTGAGGAAAGGCTGGAGGAGCTGGGTCTCTTTAGCTTGGAGAAGAGGAGGCTGAGGGGTGACCTCATTCATGTTTATAAATATGTCAAGGGGGAGTGTCAGGAGGACGGAGCCAGGCTCTTCTCAGGGATGCCCACTGACAGGACAAGGGGCCATGGGTGCAAGCTGGAACAGAGGAGGTTCCACAAAAACACTAGAAAAACCTTTTTCACTGTGAGGTGATAGAGTCCTGGCCCAGGCTGCCCAGGGAGGTTGTGGAGTCTCGTTCTCTGGAGACATTCAAACCCCGCCTGGACGAGTTCCTGTGTGACCTACTGTAGGTGATCCTGCTCTGGCAGGGGCCTGGACTGGATAATCTCTAGAGGTCCCTTCCAACCTCTAACGCTCTGTGATTCTGTGATTCTGTGACTATTCTGTCACAAAGCAGCCCTTACCTAAACTCTGGCAATGCCCTTCTCTGGCAGTAATGTTTTCCTGCGCAGTTAGTAAGAAAACGTAACATGAATTGTTGAATTATATGTTAAAAATACATGAAAATTCAAATTGCTGTAGTCAAGAGTGAGAGTTGAATGTGGTCTGATTCAAATGCATGTCTAGGCTTAACTTACAGTCAATTTACTGGGCTGTACAGAAATCAACAGGAAATCTGGATGTAATGCAACACCTTGCATCATATGGCCAGAATTGTCAACTCTCTATTACCAATATTTAAATGCTTCCTTTAACTATAAAAACATATAAATTTCAGAACTACTAAGCATTTTACCAACTGCTCTGGTGAATGAAGTTTGCATCACGTTTAAAATGTATATGTCTGAAAGGTGACTGGATAAAAGTATGAAAGAATGAACATTCAGGTCAATCTTTTTGGAAAAAAACTTGGAAGTCTAAAAGTACACTGACAGGTCCTATTGACTTTATATATCCAACAAGAGTACCAAGAAGGTTAATGCATGCCCACATAAGAAAATAAGAGCCAGCTGCAATCTGCAAAGTCCACTTAATGCTGAGAAGCTCATAACACTTTAATACTATTAGAATGAATGTAATATGAAGATATACAGCAGAATGTTTCCCTAAAAGTTAACAAATAAAGCTATAAGAAAGATGTGTATTTAAGCTCATTTTTGCTACTATTACGATAACTTTGGAAAAGTTCTTCAATTTTTCACTGTTTATTTTTGGATAAGGTATCAAGGCCCTGGAAATGCTGATCAAATTGAAATGCAAAATGTGATAAATATCTGTCCTAAAGTAATGCTGTAACTTTTGCTCTTCTTGGAAAATGCGTGTTTTGTTTTTTTTTTTTTTGTTGCTGTGTGAAAATTCCAGGTGAACTGACAATAATCAAATTATACTTTTTATTTGTATCTGAGCCAATATCAGGAATCTCCTCCCTTCCTTGGAAAATCTTAAAATTAGTTAAAAAAAATCCAGAAGGTTTTTTACTTTTTAACCTAATGTCAAAATTAATAGAATCAACTTGTGTGATTGTATTGCTATGTACTCCTTATAAGCTTAAGAATAAACTATAATTTAGACCATCTGTACAAGAAAATAGTGTTCTCAAGAAGGTAAGAGGTTGTACTAGCAAATGTTGGTATTTTGTCTATCAGCAACTTAAAAGTCCCTCTAGTAAAAAAAGAACCTGAGAAATACCACCCTTTTTTATGTTCAAAGAGGATCAGACCCCAAAATAACTGAAGCTCATCTCCTGTACAACCATTTACCTTCAAATTTGGAAGATCTCACCAGTACGAGCCATACGCAAATGCGTATTTAATAGCTTCTTTGAAACCTAGTATTAAAAAGACTGCATCATTGTTGATTGTCTGTCCACTTGAGCACAGAATTATGTGGCTTAGGATTGCATGAACAAATATAACAAACCTTGAAATTTGAGGATAGTACCAGAAATAAACTGCTTTAGACGCAGTGCCCATGATAAATTGAAGCTAAACTGGGTCTGCTAGAGGAGCAGCTAAGCTACAAGGAGATGAATTATCTATTAACACTCTCACAAGAAAAAGTGCTTAGGGCAGAAGATTAAATACAGTGCAACATATGATATGACAACAATTCAGAACACAAACTGAAATGCTGGTAAGTATTGTTGCGTTGGCATTTAGCATATTCCATTAGATAAATACTATTAATTGGTTTGGATTTGATACGGTCATTAGCATGTAGACTAATTCTACTTTTCCATCCTTGTTCATCAGGTTTAAATCTGGTCAAGACAGTCTTAGCACATTGCATTTTCAGGCCCCCAAACATCAGATTACGAAAGGTGAAGAAAGAAATCCAATAATTCATTTTCACTACTGGAGCCTCTGTCCTGAAGAACACGGTATATGTGAAAAATGTCCTGTATATGTGTTCTCCAAGAAAGGGATTAGACATTTGCCATTGAAAACTGAAACACTGAAACCTTCTGCAGAGGCCACTGTGGACTGGACCTTAGTTTTACTGCCAAAATTGTGATTCATGTAGCGTATAAATCATATGTTGCCAGAGACATACGATGAAAAAATGCATGAAATTAAGATGACACGGTTGATATGGTTTTAATGTGAGTCTTTATCAAATTATTATAAAATTATCCTCAAGTTTTTCTGGTTTGGAATGATTCTATGTTTCAGTTTTCAAAATATGTCATTTCCCAGAGCTAGAAGTTTGGGGAAGCCATATGCAACAGTGATTGCTGATTTCCCTGTGACTAATGGATTTGACTGTTATTTTAAGGAGAAACCTGTTATCGTGATATTGGGGGTGGGGATAAAAATTAACATAAATATTAGAAATAACTATCATTAGGTTTCAGAGTCAACAAATCATTTGAACTGACAAAATAGATTAATTTCTCAAGACTTCAGGCTGCTCACAAAGTCCGGGAGTCTCATTTTGTTTATTTCACGAGGCATGAAAAACCTCTTATAAACCTAGAAACCAGTTTTTACTGGAAGATTACTAATGCCTCCAAAGAAAGAAATGATAGCATAGATGTGTCATGAAACGTACAGAGGTCTGGTTCCCATTGTTTCGAAACAGCTGGTCATTCTGCAGCGTGCTTGCAGAAATACAGTTCTACAAGGAATCACGTAGTTACTGCCAGAAATTGCCACCGTAACTCACCATATAGTGTTTTACACAGAGAATATTTTTTCTGTTGATGCTCATTGTTGCTGAGGATCAGTATCAGTACCTGGATGTAACTAACACGAGGCAAAATCCTGGTGCAAGTGGGAAAAGTCAGTAAATCAATGCATAAAGTGTACAACTTTAAACACAGATGTCATTTGAGGACTATTAGAAATCTTTATTTCACCGGCATGGTAAAGACTGCTGAACAGCCCAGGTTCCACTTGAAAACTGTCAATGAGAACAAAATAAGAAGAAATCGAGCCCATGCAATGCAAAGAGACAGTGCAGACAATTTCACAATCCCTGCCATCCTATGCTTCATATGATAGCCAGAAAATAAATATCCCAGAAGACCTTGTGAATAATCATAAAGATAAATTTCTCATTACAATCCAATGTAACTGTTTTCAAACTTCCTGGTCTCCTTTTTTTCCCCCCACTAAGTTTCAACATTTTCAGCGAAATGAAGTCCACAATGAGATGTATGATCTCAGTATATCTGTGTTTTCTGCACACCGTAATTTCAAAGCAACAAAATATAGCAGTATTTAGGGAAAATGCCTGCAGGCTTCTTTTCATTATTTTATATCTTCTTCCAAAGAGCTTTTACTAGATTTGACATACTGGGACAAGCAGCACTTTTGTTTTCCTCTCCTAATGGACTAGCTGCATTCTTTCTCACTTTTAAAAATATTATTTATCTTTCACTAGCTGCCTGTTAGGAGGGCAGCCAGAGAGATATTTTGGCTCTAGTCCTATAAGAAGCTTTTACTACCTTTTTGTAGAGAACATGGGATATTTGTAAATTTCCCATGGGCCAGCTTGCTTGCGAAGTCTGGAATCGCATTAACATTCAGCTTTTCAGGCCTCTTGCAGCTTGTCAGCTGTGTGTAGTTACACCTCGACTCACTGCGGGACCATTTTGCTGTAGTCCTGTGAAATAAAGAGGCGGTGGCTGATATCTGCATCCAGGTTTGAAAGTATTTGGATGATACATTGGGGTCACTTGATATGGTGGAGCAAGTTCGGGCAAAGGAGCCGTGCAGAACCATTCCTCCTGACGCTGCCACAAAATTGCCGAGTTTCTTTGCATTATGGAGTTAAGAAATGCTTTGATTGTGTGCAGATCACTTTCACTGGTACTTGTATGTACCCTGTCATGTTGTGGGGTGGTTGGGGTGTGGCAGCTGCATCCTCCCTGACACCAGGCTCTGCAAAAGACCTGACAACAGACCTGCTCCCAGCACCTGGCAAGGACGGCCCTTGGGGACTCATGACTTTGTTTCCCGTGTCTCTTGCGCACTGGCTCCTGAGCTAATTACAAATTGACCACGGCCACACTCCACTCACCTATAAATGGGGCCCTGCCAGAGAGCCAAGATGAGATTTGAGTCCGTCCTCCTCAGAGCAGAGTGTCTGCAGTCGGGAACCCCCTCCCCTTGGATCGTGACGCCGTCCAGGGAAACCTCCCGGGATGGGGAGTGCCCACCGCCCCCACCGATGAGTGAGACTTGTGGATACGTCCTTGAGAGAGCCCTTGCCCCGCCGTGGGTGAGTGATCTGCTGGGTACCCTTGAGGGAGAGGTTGTCCCCCTTTTGCTGAGTAAGTGTTTGCACATTTTGGTCGTATTTCTAGAGGAATAGTCGCCAATTCCTAAATCCAGTTGTGTGGTGATAGTTCCCAGCTTGCATCCTAATCTGGGCAGTGTGTGGTGGGTTTTTGGTTAGAATAAATTTTGGGGTTTTATACCTGCCCTGTTCGTTTTCTGGGTGCCTCTGCGACATGGAGGGAAACACCATTTTATGACCCCCCACACTGCCTTCATCTTTACTCCTAGAGACACTGTGCGAGTCTCAGCAAGAGATTGGGGCATGGGGAGATACCTCGGCTTCAGGTGGTGTTGCCAGGATCCTTCTGTACCCGTGCATGAGTAGTTCTGAGGTCCTCACATAAGACAGTAGGACTTTTCCAACAGACAGTTGCTGTCCCACACAGCCTCCTGTGAATAACACTTCTTCCTTTTACTCTTCAGCCAAAGCATCCTTCCCAGATATCAGGGGCTGTTGAGTTAACTTGGCTACTGCTGTGAACAAGGGAATTTGCCAAATAGGAGGTCTGTAGTGCTGTAGAGAGACCTTCTGCAGAGGATGACTATGCAGAAGTCCATAATTCATTCTGGGACTGTCTCATCTCTCTAGTCTTGAGCTTGAATGAGCGCCTGTTTCATGATCTTCCCTCCTGCCAGAGCTAACTAGCCCACTGCTCCTTCTACACTGTTACTGACTAGTAAGAATAAATCTGCAGGTGATAGATTGAGTCAGCGCTGTAAGTGCCCGGACAGCCATGGCTCTTCAGAGTGCTTAGATGCCCTATTTCACATGCAAATGTACTTAATCTTCCTCAGCTGCAGGTAGCATCTGATTGTGTGCACTTTGCTTTTCTGTAGCCAGCAGCCTGTCACCTGTGCAGCCATTATTTTTCCTAACAAGCAGCAGAATCCACAGCCAGAATGCGCAGATGCACAGCTGCATGTAGAGAGGAGGAAAGATAAATAGAAAGATTTTAATCTGTGTTCATTGCATAACCTACGATGCACAGTGGTGTATGGACACATGGAGTCCATACATGCCTCTTCAAGCAGTACCTTGTTGCAGAAACTCAACAGTGTCTGAAAAATTGCAAGGTGGCTTGGCTGATTCCTAAAAGAAAAAACAGCAAAAAAAAACAATGTTCAGGTTTTGACCCATGATTGCAGATGGCCCTTATATTCTTCACCTATTTCACTGCTTTTTTTTTTTCCCTGGCAAAGTGTCATGTTCCCTATCTCACCTCCTTTCTGTCCAGTTTGGATTTTGTATTTTCAGTGCAGAGACTGCTAGAATGGGGGGCATATAAGGAAGCTGTCTGAGCAGCAAGAGACCTGGTTAGAAAAGCTAAAGCTCAGCTGGAATTAAATCTAGCCAGGGAGATCAAAGGAAAGAGCAAAAGTTTCTACAGGTACATTAATGGCAAGAAAAAGACCAGGGAAGGTCTGGGTCCCTTCAGAAAGGTAACGGGTGAACGGCTGACAAGTGATTTGGAGAAGGTTGAGGTTCTTAATGACTTCTTTTCCTCTGTCTTCACTGACAAGGGCTCCAGCCACACTCCCGGAGTCACAGAAGACAATGGCAGGGGTTGGATGAAAGAGCTGCCCATCGTAACCAAAGATCAGGTTCATGACCATCTGATGAAGCTGAAAGTGTACAAGTCCATGGGACCCAATGGGTTACATCCACGGGTGCTGAGGGAACTGGTGGATGAGGTTGCTAAACCCCTCTCTATTGTATTCCAAAAGTCATGGCAGTCCAGTGAAGTCCCCACTAACTGGAAAAAGGGAAATATAATCCTCATTTTTCAAAAAGGAAAGAAGGATGAACTGGGGGAACTGTAGGCCTGTCAGTCTCACCTCCGTGCCTGGTAAGATCATGGAGCAGATCCTCCTGGAGGCACTGCTGAGGCACAAGAATAACAAAGAGGTGATCAGGTGCAGCCAATCTGGCTTCATCAACGACAAATCGTGCCTGACAAACCTGGTGGCCTTCTGTGAGAAGGTCACAAGATCAACAGACGAGGGAAGAGCAACTAATGTCACTTACCTGGACCTGAGCAAAACCTTTGACACTGTCTCACACGACATCCTGGTCTCCAAGCTGATAAAATATGGGATTGATGGACAAACAATTCAGGGAATGAAAAACTGGCTTGACGGCCGCGCCCAAAGAGTGGCAGTCAATGGCTCCATGTCCAAGGGGAAGCCAGTGACAAGTGGAGTCCCTCAAGGATCAGTACTGGGACCAGTCTTGTTTAACATCTTTGTCAGCGACATGGACAGTGACATCGAGTGCCCTTTCTGTTGGCTTTTCATAGTGTGGTTCTGCTGCAAAAGATGTTTCTTTCCATTGTGAGATCTGGTTGTCTGAGTCCTGGGATAATCACAGCCTTGTCAGCCCAGCCCTGACACCTTGGGGGAGCAAAAGCTGTCACAGATACTTTGCTGTGCCAGAGCAGCTGCATCAAGAAATCACTTGCCTCCTTGTCGCTTGGTTTCTCAGACACATCTGAAAAATATGTCCCAAAGCTGAAGGGAAGAACAACACTTCTCCTCTAGTGCTGGTTCTCTGAGGCTTTCCCAATCAAATACATTTTCCCAATCAAATAACCAAGTTTTTCTTTGGAGGTTGAAGTGGCAGAATATTGTGTCTTGTGTGAGATTGTGGTATCAACAACCAAATACAACTGGTATGGAGAAGTAAGGAGTATCTGGAAAGTCCTGGGGCAGACACTCTTCTCTTGACCTTGCTTGTTTTTCAAAGAACCAGTATTTCAGGTGTGGCCTGCCTGCCTGCTTTTAGGCGCTTGGCTTCAGAGGGGAGAAGAAGGCAGAATACCCTTGGCCCAGGGTTTGCAAAGCTTTCAGATCTGCTGTGGCTGTAGGGACTGGATCGTTGCTCATGGAACATGTAAGCATTTTTGTTTGGGTAGCTATAAGGACATTCAGCTCTTACTGTGGGTATAATGGGTCTTCTTCTGATGATCTATTTTGTTTCCTAGTCTGGTGTTTGAGGGAAAGTGCTCCACTGTCTAGTTTTTCTACTTAACGTTACATAAGAATATGCTGATGTTTGTGTGGAATATGCAAGAAAAATCTAGAAACACACAGACGGATGACTCTTGTAAGTACTAGAAAAGGATAAACTTACAAATAGTACTAGTGAAGTATTCCATTACACAATTCTGTCTGAAATTGACATGAATTACTTCAAGCTACTGCTATCATAGTCTGAGAAATTTTACTTAAGAATTTTAGAAACATGTTTGGAGACAGTTACCTTTTCACTGTTCAACTCTTTAGATTGCTGCTTGGATTACATAATGCAGTTTGAGTTACACTGAAATTAATGTTCTGGTGCATGAAAATTGGAAAATGTAAAAAAAAGCCTCATCTTTTGTTTGTCACTCTGAATAAAGGCAACATATAATCCTGTCTTTGTGCAACTGTGGAGCAAATAATTGGGCATCTGCCAACAGACAAAATGAAACAAACAGAGTATGGCTATTTTACAGTAGCCAAAAACAATCTTGCATTAGTAACAGCTATGCTGCATTTTAAATTGATTAAATGGAAGTTAACCTATGCAGAATTAGGAAATGTTTCTGTGATTATGCCTTTCATAGTACCCAGCTAAACTCATGATTTGTCACTGCAAGTTCCCGTACAACTTTAACGTGTTATACTCCTAAAAGCTTTATTTTAAACTTTAAGGATACAAGGGTTTAATCAGCTAAGAGGGCTGCAAAACTTCTTTTCCCAAACAAAATATTTCAGAAAATGCCTCTTTTAAGCACAAATTAAATGTCCTCATAAATACAGGATGCTCTAATTTTAGTAAATGCTGAACTCCTTTGTTGGACTGGGATTCTAACTGATAGTTTCTCTGAATGGTTCTTTTAAGTTTCATCACGTCACCACAATTGTTCTGGTTTCATTTGTTCCTGGATACAATGCAACCGGACAACCTGAAAATGACAGACACTGCCTTTAGATTACAGAAAGGACATCAGGAATTTCCGTGGTTTGTGATGCTCCAAGAGAACTGGAAATTTAAACCCGTTTGACCAAATGACTGCTCAGGCTAACTCTCCAGGAGAATGCTAAAGTCCACATATACAACATACTGACAAGCCTGTAATTCCCCAGATCCTCCTTCCAGACGTTCTTGGAGGCATGCGTCACATTTGCTAATTTTCAGTCCTGGAACCTCCCAGGTTAGTCAGGACTGATGAGAAATCATGGAAAAATGGCTTGGTAAGCACTTCTGCTAGTTCCCTCAGTACCCTTGAGTGGATCCCATCTGGCCCAGGTTGCTGTTTCCCCTCAGATTTTCACGGAATAATAGAATCATAGAAAGATTCCGGTTGAAGGGACCTTAAAGGTCATCTAGTTCCAACTCCTCTCCCATGGGCAGGGACAACTTCCAGTAGAACAAGTTGCTCAAAACTCCATCCAACCTCACCTTGCACACTTCCAGGGAGGGGCCATCCACAACTTCTCTGGGCAACCAAGTCCAAGGTCTCACCATTCTCGCAGAAAATAATTTCTTCCTAAGATCTAACTATTTTTGCATGTCCCTGTAAATATACTCTCCCCAGTTTTCTTCTAGGCCCCCTTCATGTATTGGAAGGCTACAATAAGGTCTCCCTGGAGCCTTCTCTTCTCCAGGCTGAACATCCCCAACTCTCTCAGCCTGTCTTCATAGGAGAGGTGCTCCAGCCCTCTGATCATCTTCACGGCCGTACTCTGGACCCGCTCCAACAGGTCCATGTCATTTTTATGCTGTGTGCTCCAGAGATGAACAAAGTACTGCAGGTGAGGTCTCACCAGAGCAGAGTAGAGAAGAAGAATCACCTCCCGTGACCTTTTGGCCATGCATCTCTTGATGCAGCCCAGGGTGAAATTGGTTTTTGAGGTTGGAATAACACATTGCTAGTACATACCCATTCTTTTTTCCACGAACACTGTCAATTCGTCTCCACAGGGCTGCTCTTGATCCACTCATCACCCAGCCTCTATGCTTTGGATTGCATCAACTCATGTAAACGACCTTGTACTTGTTGAACTTCATGAGGTTCACACAGGCCCACTTCTCAAGCCTTTTCAGGTCTTCTGGATGGCATCCCTTCCATCCAGCATGTCAACTGCGCCACACAGCTTGATGTCATCAGCAAACTTGTCAGGCATGCACTTGATCCCACTGTCCATGTCACTGACAAAGATGTTAAATAGCATTAGTCCCACCACCAACCCCTGAGGGACACCATTTGTCATTATTATCCACCTAGACATTGAGTCATGTTGCGTTAAAAGGAGGTAACAACTGATGTTGCAGAAAAGAGGCACCAATTGTTGTGGCAAAAATAAGGGGCAAATTAGTTTGGCAGAAGCTAAATCCCCTTGCATTCCAGCTTCTTCTCAGATATCGGAGGGGCTGGGGGCAGCTAGACTTAGGTTCTGAGTGATGCCCAATTCAGCATTACTAACATGACATGCCCATACGCCTTCGATCTGGCGGCATCCCTGGACTCACAAGGCCATCGTTCACGAGGGTGGCAATATACTCACACGGCCAAACCCTGTGGATAAAGGGTCAACAGGGACTCACACGGCCAGAACGGAATCAAATATAATTTATTGAAGCAACAGATACACAAATTCCTTTTGATTGCCAGTGACAGTGACTGTCTGCAAAGCCTGTGCAAAAGTTAAAGATGTAATAGTTTATAAGCATCTCTATAAAGATTTCCTAAGTATCCTGGGGAAGTGTTTGGTGAGACCAAGTGTTCGGACCTTACGCAAAGGCGTCCCTGTGGCAGGAAAGAGAGGCTCAGCCCCTCGACTGATCCCAGGAGCCAGAGGTGGTCCGTGGTGGTATCTCCTCTGACGATAAAGTTCCCCCTCTCTTGGGCCATATTTATATTATTTTTTTACCTTTCAGGTGGAGATTGAGTGACTCTAGTCACGCATATCTTTATTGCGATTGGTGTAAATTTTCCTCACTTTGCGTTTAAAGGTCTAAACTAGAAAAACTCAATGCGCAGGCTCAGTGAGGGGTGGTTGCACCTCGGTGGCAGGTAGCTTTTGGGATGGAGGTGTGTCTTGGTATTATAATGAGATTATAATGTGATTATAATGAGTATAGTTCACCCAAAGGACAGTATCTATGAAAAGATGAGAGACTCTTGGCCTAGGATGGAAAATGTGCAGTCAACTGGCTCCTTGACATCTCCAGGTTCCTTTGTGTTCACAGAGCTTGACCACGGTATCTTCACTCCGTTCCATGATCTGTGGGATTTTGCCTTAGGGTCAGAAACATCAGGCTGCCTTAATGCTACTAGCCCTTAGGATTACCTTAGAAACCTGTGTGGGGAGAGCTCCTTATGCACCAGCTGCACCCTGTCCTGGAAACTTTCTTGATGTTCTGATGCGTGAACAATGCTATGTAGGTAATTAAATAATTTTAGATAATTATCCCACATCAAATATCCTGAGAAAGGTTAGTGTTTTGAGGGCAAAGATGCCTTAATCCCGTAAGTCGTTTACCACAACTCTTTGAGTGCAACCATCCAGCAAATTCCTTATCCATTGAGTGGTCCATCCATCCAACCCAAGTCTCTCCAGTTTAGAGACAGGGATGTTGCACAGGACAGTATAAATTGCATTGAAAGAGTCCAGGTAGATGGCATCAGTCATTCTTTCCTCATCCACCAGTGCTATAACCCTTATACAACTCTTACACATCACTGAAAGCCACCAAATTTGTCTCTGTTTTCCATATGTGTATTTTCCAGGAAGATCTGCTCCATGATCCTGTCAGGCAGAGGAGAGACTGACAGCCCTGTAGTTACCCAGGTCTTCCTTTTTTTTCCTTTTTAAAAATGTGGGTTATGTTTCCCTTTTTCTTGTCACTGAGAGCTTTAACTACACCACAGAAGTACCAATTTTAATCAGCTGTCCCATGAAGGACCACTTCTAATGGCAGCAATGGGTTCAGTCTATAATTCTGTTTGTCTGATACTCTTATTTTACTCCATATTTTTATAATTTTTTCATTGGCTATTTCATGTGCACTTCCCTCAGATTTTAATACAATCTTCTACAGGTAAAGGGGCTGAAGAAGTGCTGTTGCTGAGGGTTTTTGCTTTCCTTGGAAAAATTTCATGACTATGAATTACAGAATTAATTTCTTTGTCTGTAGAAGAACTATTTTTATCATAGTAATAAGAACAGTAATTAAAAAGGAATAGGACTGTTATGATTTGCAACAAGGTCAAAAGAGACGCTCACTGGCCTTTTGAAGGAATATCTAACTTAATGTTCAAAAAACAAAATATAAATAAGGGCATCATTCATCTCCTTCAGGTAAGAGGTTTTTTTACAGTAAACCATGTAAACAGTTGTGGTGTAAAGGTACTTAATTTTACAATTTTTTTTTTTTTTTTAACTAGCTAAAGGTAGACATTTGATCCTCGTGAAAGAAAACTATTTTCTGAAACAGGGAGTGAAGCAGTGTTACATAATCTGTCAGTTCTTTGAATTTGTCCTTTTAAACAAAAGCTTTTTCTCTTCATAATGTAGGAAGCAGCTTTGCAGAATTCAAAAGTACATATATAGGTTTAAATGGCTGAGATATATGCATTTTGATAATAACAAGTCTTGAGTCTGAATAGCTAACAGGGAGGGATGAATTTAGAACTGTTTTAACGCTGCTGTGCTAATATATAATTGGGTGTGTAGTATGGCTTCTCAAACTGCAAACATTCCTGCAAGATGAAAATCACTAAATACCAAAAAGCGTGCATAGCTAGGTACAGTTCAGGTAACGTAGAAGCTAAAAAATTGCCTTAGAAAAATGACCTAAAAATATTCTAAATCACCATTTAAATATGACTATAGTAGCTTTTGAGTCTGCATTCTTACAACGGCATTGTGACAGATGTCTCATCTGCTAAAGGGCTGTCTCAGGTGCAATGCCATTAATATGTGATTATATTTTAATTACAGTATTTCTTGGCGATGTCTTCCTTTGCTGCTCTTACGCAAACTGAAAATATTTTCCTTACGATGTTTGCTACAGGCCTGACAACTGTGTCCACTTTTAAGACTCACAGCATTGCGCCTGTCAGGTGTAGGTGTTGGCTTTTATGTTTCTCTCACCTGGTAATCAGTGACAAATCTCTACTGATCCTAGTAACTAGGGCAAGTCTCTGCAGGAGGAACAGGGAACAACTAATTCCTCTGCTTTAAGTCCCATACCAAGTCATATTCCCTGAGCAGTTCTACGACAACTGCAACCTTTCTCTGCATTGCTATATGGCATTCAGATTTATCACTTCTAATGCTGTCCTACATTAACTGGAGACTTGAAAGCATCTGCTTAAAATCTTGCTGTAGCTACAAAATGCCTGGTGGTGATGCGAGTAGCATGTGTTCAGTGTCGTTCTCGTTTAGGGCTTTTGCCTTGAGAAAGCTATAAAAGCTCAATATCTTGAAAGTTCTAATTTAATTACATGTTGCAGAAAGAAATTCTGCCTGAAATGCTTATATGCTAATCTCTTCCTCAATGTCAATAGCACCGTTATTTTTTTTAATTAGCTACCGTATGTAAAATTGCTTATATGCAAATCTATTTCTTTGTTTTCAGGTTCCTCTATATCCGATAAGCAGCCCATGTTTTGTTACTTGTGGTTTTGTTTGTTTGCAGTTTGGGTTTTTTTTAAAGTAAAATGTGCTCTTTCAAGCCTTAATTTTGGTTGTATTTTTTTTTTTTGAAGTAAAATGTACTCTTTAAAACTTTAATTTTTCTTCATGTGATGTGAAATTAACAAAGCACATGAAGTATTGTATTTGATGAAAAGTTTAAATTTAAAGTTTAAAATTTAAAGTCCAAGCTATTACTGAAAACTTTAAGGATATAAATCCGGTGTGATCATGTAGTCTTATTAAAAACATACTTGATGAAAGTTTAAATTTAAAGTTTAAAATTTAAAGTCCAAACTATTACTGAAAAATTTAAGGATATAAATCCGGCGTGATCATGTAGTCTTATTAAAAACATACTTGATGAAAGTTTAAATTTAAAGTTTAAAATTTAAAGTCCAAACTATTACTGAAAACTTTAAGGATATAAATCCGGCGTGATCATGTAGTCTTATTAAAAACATACTTTATTGCTCTATGTTACCAGCTCAAACACGAGCAAGGCACTTCATGAGACAGCTGAACTCCTGGATGACACAACTGGCAAAACCAAATCTCGTATGGTTACCCCTGCCAACAGCTGTGTAGCTGTCGTCTGTTATCTAAGAACAGCAGTCAAATACCACTGGTAAGATCGTGTGTGAATATAATCATTTCACTGAGTGTCTGAATTGAAGGAAAATGTTTGGGAATAAAAGGTGACTAGTTTCAGGATGACACAGGTAGTGGAAGGAAAGCTGTATCTACCGGAATTGTCATGTAGAAAAAAAATTACATATTGGTTAAGTTTAGACATTGACATATATTATTTCATTTTTTTCTAGACAATTCTTCCCTCTCAGGCTCTTTTGTTCTAGATATATGTGCTTTAAGCGAATTTTGCATTTGTCTATTGCACCATTTGTTCCTGGAAGAAAAGAAGTGCAGGTAATGAAGATAAGTCAGGCCACAAAATCTAACTGGTATTGATCTCAAAATATACCCTTAGGCAATCAGAACGGATCAAAAGTACAATTAGCCCAGGGACTCTGATATGTGAACTACCATAATTTGCAGCTTGAGGAGAAAAGTAGAAATGAACATCCCCACTTTCTCATCTGCAAAAGGAAGATGGCATTTTTATATGCATACTTCTCTGGAGATATTGCTGATGGATTATGATAGTATAATTAATTTGCAGCAGTGTGTATCTTGTAGTGTATCTTTTTTTTTCAGGGGCTGCTATAAAATACCAGCTTGCCTCCTCTTCGTACAAAAAGCTACAGCTGTTAAGACCACATTATGTGACTGCTCATATGAACCACCAATGGAAGATGCAGGCTTGCGTAAAAACTTCTTTTGCAAGATTCAGGTCTAGTTGTCATAGCCCTGAGAGTTGTGAGTCTCTTCTCTGCTTTAAAGTGGAAGAGGGGGGAAAATAGTTTTAACATAATGAAGTATGCTCAGTATCACATGATCATCTTAGAAAGCGGTGCACAATTATTCTTCCATTAGAGGATGTTTTTTCTTCAGAGAATCTCTTGTGTTACACTCAATCATTAATTAATTAATCATTAATGATAAAACAAAAGTGCTATTTGCTGTATTGAAAAGCCTGTTCGAGTAAACACCTTCCAGAGACGCTCTATGCCTATACTTCTTAATCTATGTTTTATATTAAATGTGTATTGAAGCATTAAAACTGGAATTTTAAAATGAACCACAGTTCATTATATTAAGAAATTCTTGTCAGGAGGCAGAAGTAAGAATTAATTATCTGTGCTTGGCAGAGATCCAAAATGACAAAATTGCCATAGCAAGAGGAGGATTTTAGCATCCTTACACATAGATATTAGTCTTTGCAAAGCTATGCTTCAAAACAGATTTATATGTCTTCATACATTAACAGGGGATACGTACCAAGCCAGTAAGAATAATGTGGATCTATGGCATTGGTGTCATCAGGGTTGTGGAGTTAATGTTTACTGTGCTTTTTTTCCTAACACTCTTCTGTAATTTTACATAAGGTTTCTATCCTTGTTTTTGTTAAGTCTATTCTTTCCGGGAGGTGGAAATTTTTTGTGGTGATCAGATGCTTTAAGACAGATTTAATGGGATATAAGAATGTGAGAGTGGCAAAATATCTGGCTGAGACTACTCTGTTGAAGCTGTTATGAAACACTCTGAATTAATTTCTACCGCACTGTTATTCATCTGGGCCACTTCTTACCCTACACCTGGTAGTAAAAACTCTACAAAATGCTGACATATCTGCATCTATAGATGCTTTCAAATTAACAATACTTCACAGCAACTCAGTCTTTATTTTAGATCAGGAAAAGGCAAGGTAAGGACTGCTAGAAGTTCACCTAAATACATGACGAAAGATTGAGTGACGTAAAATTATATTCTCATTTTGAAAAATTGGTTTTGTAAATAGTGAGTTGCCTACATTTTAAGGTAAAATCTAAAAGGTGAGTTGCCCTTTCTACAGGTTTCAAGTGAAGGGCTAAACGGCATGTAACTATTTCCTGCATTTTCATCTTCAGTTCTGCATCTTGTACAGAAGCTCTGGGTTCAAAAATCTAAGAATTCAAGACTGGCCTTGTGCATGTGCATGCATGTTACCTATGTTTCAGAAAATCTACTTGCATTGACTTAAACATCTCTGCCTGTTTATCTGGATATTGATGTCTTGTGAAAATATAGTGTTATCACTTCGTGGCTACTTATCTGCAGAATATGCAAATGGAGCATTCAGCTGGAAAGCTCTACAGTATCGAGGTTCCCAGGTCTGAATGTGAGAAAATTTACGTAACGACACTAAAACTCAGTGCACTAATACGCAGCTCAGAGACAAGTGGTTCCCTAAATTTGAAGCTATTATGTGTGACTTGTGATTTATTGCTCTGTGTCTTTTACAAATCAGACTCTCACTCACAAAATGAAATAGCCAGAGCACAGAAGGAAGTCATGAGCTTGTAAATTCAGGTCCCAATATATGATGCAGAAGAGTGGAGAACTATTATTTTTTTAAACTATGCCAGACCTCAAGTGTTGCCTTGACTATTATGATTAATTCCTTGGTGTGACAGTACCCACGTATACAGTAATCCTCCTCCTCTTCAGAGGGATGCTAGACCGAAGTCACTACAAAGGCGTTTAGAACACCTGTGAGTGTGCCCTTTAGTGAAATGAAAACTGGGTAATATCTGCCTAAAGATCTGCTTAAAGGGTGAGGAAATACCCTCTGCAACTTAGGCTCTTTATGCCAAGCTGAAAGTTGAATGATGCAAAATTTCTTGAGAATCTAATCAAAGCTACATCCACAATAATTGCAATTTCAATTTCCTCAGGTACTAAAAAAATTTGTTTTTCTTTTCCTCAGTGTTATACGTATGGGGTGAAAGCTTAACATGTAGAACAATATTGTGCAGGGGTGAGTTTCAGCAGTCAGAGGTTTAAGATTTGAGGTACTGCCCTTTTGAAAACACTGTATTATAGTGCTATATTATGTCACACTGTCATCAGTAGAAATAAAAGACATCTAGAAATAAAATACCCCTTAGATATTACATAGCAAGTAAATGTATTTCTGCAAATAGTAAACAAGGGCAGGGATGACTTTGGTTTGGATGCACTGAAACGTTGTAGTGTTATATCACACTCATCTAGTGTAGTTGAAACTCAGGCTGGGCCAGCTGGCCTTCCTCTTCTTTACATGTACACAAACATGTCTTCTGCACCTTCCTCTGAACGTCGCTCTCCATCCCCATAGTGGTCAGTTTTGCAGATGGAGATGGAGCCATGTCCTCACGCTTTCCCTTGATGTCCTCAGATTCAGTCTAGACCTTAGCACTCTACCGTAGTAAAGATGCCAGTGTTTATTCACATCCCAAAACACTCATGTAGAAACACAAGAAACAGTTAAACTCTGTAATTTCTACATTTTGGCCAGCTTCTTATTGTATTTGAGTTTGTCCAATGGATAGCTAAGCGACCTTTTAAGGTTGTTGAAATGTAGCCTCTAAAATATCATTTACTGAAGATTGACGTGCTGGTTCACATCCATCATTCTTTCTGATGCAACTGGAAGAACAGAAAATTTCAGACTAGCAGTAAAATTGTGATTTCTTTAGCTCCCAACGTTGCAAAGTCAGGAGAATTAATTCTGGTTCAAACGTTACTACCCACAGCAAGGATTTTTGTGGCTGTAACTAAGGTAACAACATTGAAGATGCGCAGCCACAACGGAGTCCAATATGCCTCCCAAGCCTCTGCTCTTAAAATCTTGCACAAAAGCAGTTAGAATTTGCTTGTGTCAGGGAAATAAGCGTGGCTAAATGCAAAGTATTGCTGTGCTGCTTTCCTTCTTAACCATTTAGGGCCTCCTGTGTGTAATGGTGCATGTAAGAGATTCAAAATTAAGGCCACATGGAAAACTTAAAAAACTTCAAGATTTGTCCCTTTTGTAGATAACCTGTTTGATAATAAGCTTCTTTATCCTGCAATTCTGACACAAAATTCAACATGGCTTCTGTTGTTTTTTGCTATTATTAATTCTTATTTCTCATACCTTTTGGCTTCTTATATGAGGAAAAGTCATCCTGAAAGAGTATATAAAATTATTTAAATTATTTTAAAATGCAGGTATTTATAACTTGGGCTTTCTTTTAAAATTATTTTTTTTGTAATTTATAGCTTTTTTTATACGTTTCATTAATCTGGGGCCTCACTGGAAAAAAGCACCAAAGCAAAACTGCAAAATGAACAGGGTTGTCTACCATGCTATGCTGTTGTAAGAGCTGCAACAACCCTAGGGCTCCTAGAGTCAGTATAAATGATTGTTCTACAGGAATTCCTACGAACTTTTTCTCAAAGCAACAGAAGGGAAGCAAAAGAGGTGTTTGAGTGATTTCTGTGCTTTTTCTTGTGATAGATCCCTTTTCAGATAGTGGTAGGTCAGTCCCGCTAGATACCAGACTCACCAGTGCTCCTCAAAAGAGCTTTTGGATAAGTTGGAGTTTGTGATTTGGGGTTTTGGGTTTGGTGATTGGGTGGGGTTCTTTTTTTGAATGGATGACATCACAGATACTGCCTCATATTTCAAAACCTTTTCAGATAGAGGATTTGGCCCAACACTTCCTTCTCACTTTACACAGTCTTCTTTCAGCCAGTTACAGACCGATGCTATTCTATTCAGTCTACCTGTCAGGCATAAAGAATGGAGATTATTACTGAAAGTTTGTTAGAGGTTAATTTGTCAAGTAATATATCTTGCTTCCTGATTATGATTTCAGTGATATTTAACACAGTTTACTTCATGGAATGCATTTATTCTCGTCTTTTAGAATGAATTCTGTACTCAGCTGAGCTCCTTTGAGGCTGAGGACCCGTGATTTGCAAACTTCTTGGTCAAGTGCTCATCAGCATAACCAAGACATAGACTGGACATTAGGAAGAAATTCTTCACGGAAAGAGTGGTCAGACACTGGAACAGACTGCCCAGGGAGGGGGTTGAGTCGCCATCCCTGGATGTGTTTTAGTGTCGCTGAGATGTGGTGTTGGGTGAGATGGTTTAGCGGTGAACTTGTAGTGTAGGGTTAATGGTTGTAGTGTAGGGTTAATGGTTGTAGTGTAGGGTTAATGGTTGGACTCGATGATCCCAAGGGTCTTTTCCAGCCTGAACTGTGCTATGATTCTATGTTCTATGACACGGCTGTGCCCAGTGCTCCCATTCATGCTGTACCTGTGTGCGTGTTTGTGCATATGTGTGTGTGAGTGTTAAAATACATCGTTGCCTGATCATTTGGAAGCAAAACCAAACAATGAGGTAGTCCTTTAATTCAAACTCATGGCTAGAAATTACTGGTCTCTTGGCAAATGAGCAAGAAGATAAAACAACTCTGTAAAGACATGTATGCATAAAAATGAATTTACAGCAATTTAAATTGTTTCGTTATCCTTTGACTGAGCAGAATCATTTCAGTTAAAATAGAAAAAAAAACTGAACTGAAAGATGTTTTGATTTGATCAAATATGGAAAAAGCAAAGAAAGCAGTCAGAATTACATCTAGTGCCATTCAAAATCAGCATCACTGAACATAAATACCCTTTTTCTTTATCGCTGTGGTGAAGATGCCAAAAACCTCATATTGTTTCATGCCATATTCAAGTCAAACCACTCTTTCCATACCCAAAGCCTCTGGTATCACTGTCAGTGTATCTCCATGCACGTAGAGGACTGCAGTCCTTCAGTGGGCATATTTGTCAATGCAGACCTGTTCAGCTCTACTGTTTCCAGAACTTCCTGTAGATGTGGTGTTGAAGAACTTAAAATTTCCTGAATAATTACTCTTCATTAAACTACATGCAACCAGGAAGAAACAAACCTCTTGTTCTCTCAGCTACTGAACAAAGCAGAACTACTAAAGTAGGACACTTGACATCATCCCACTTTACTTTTCCAAGGATTGGGCATCCACTATGCAAACTTATCATTGTATGGAATAGAATGGGAATTTTAACATGTATCCCATACCAAAAAACTTGAAGTAAGAAGAGTGGCCTTGCTCCAGATCCTTGTTCTATCTCCTTGTATTGAGAGGGGATGGTACAAGCCCCAGTGTACAGACCTTCAGTCCAAAAAGTCAGAGCATACAGAATTCTTATTGAGTTTAACTATTTAAAAATCAGGAACTATATAACAAATGCCATTCAAGCGGAGGATTTCGTTGTGGTGGCCAAATGGATTTACCAGACAGCAATATAGTTGTACATCTGCAACCTCTGACAACGACAGATAAAATATTAATAGAAAAGTGTCTTTCTAAATTACTTGAAATTGTGGTAACATCTCAGAAAAGTTAAAAATAAACTTCTGCTCTCTTCTCTTTCAAGTATTATTTTGAATTTTGTTTATAAGCTTTCAAACCCTACTTAAAGAAGTTTCGAAATACCTGGTGTGATAGCCAATTATTTTTCCAGAAATCTAAGGGCTTGCCAACATGAAGTCAGTGTGTGGTAGTTTGCACTCCGAATTTATAGGCTTGCACCACACTAAAGCATTAAAAAGAACCTTAATTTGCAGGAAATATGGGACTAAGAAGAAAGCATGGTGCAGTGCAAATCTCGAGTCAACACCCTTTTGGAGTGCGACAAGGAGTAGCTCCTGCAGCTCAATACAGAACACTGTAAATTCATGCATAATCAATCCCAGTGGCGAGTAACATCATGTTGCAGACAGAACTGCTTCATTACATGGTGGCTGCTGAAGCTGGGACTTCATCCAGTTTATTTTCTCCTTTCTTCTCTTTCCAAATGCTGGTGTCGTGTTAAAATTATCTGTTTGTTTGGGGTTTTTTTTTCCCTCTACCCAAAGTTCAGCATTTTAAACATAGCAGTGTAAATTCTCTCTTGCCTTTTTTTGAGAGTGCGGGTATCTCAACACCTATTCCCACTTTTGTCTTGGCTTTCTTTTCTATCAGCTCTAGAGTTCAGGTCTGTATATGCTTATTGAAGAGATGCTCTAGGTCTTTCTACACAGACCGAGAGCAGAGCAGCACTGAGGCAGTATTCCCTGCAAATTAATCAGCTCTGTTGAAAGGCTGATAGCTTTAACTCTGCCTGAGGTAACATGACTGTACTGCTTCTGAGAGCTAAGGTACTGTTCTCTGCCTGAGTCACTTACTGGTTCATTAGAAGCTTGCTCTGAAGCCTCAGGATGTGATGTGTAACATAGCACAGGCATCCTTTGAGTGTCAGCCGCAGAACAGAATTGCTAAAATTCAGTAAGGAAATACTGGGAAATCCCACCATTTTCTTCCCCATTAGCTTTTTCTTTGGCATGACAACGGTGAAGTGATGTGGAGAAGCTTAACTGTAGCCTTTCTTTGTCTTCAGGTTCTTTAGAAGGTGCAGTCTTGCTACAAGGAATTGTCACCCTGGTTTTGCTATTCAGCTCAGTAAAGGTATGATAAAACCTGCTTCTGTACCAGACTCTCCCTCGTGCCTCCTCTTACAAGAGCTCTCCTCATACAATAACCTGTTTCACAGTGAATGGGAGGAAGCGCTGAGCTCTTAAAGTCTTCTAACACGAGCCTGCTTGCAGGTCTGTCCAATATTTGTGAGTAGTTCCTTGCTAAGGATTGTGGTAAAAAGTGATATGCACTCACACTACTTGTCCAGGGACTTCTTCCAAGGTTGTACTGCATGGCTCCACTACATCTTTGTTCTTTCATTGCATTTAGCAACTCTTCAACAGAGTAGTCATGTAAGTAATGGCAAATGAGAATTAACACCATTATCTCATAGAAAATACTAGATCATATCTTTCTTTTAGAATGTCCTTACTCGGAAATACTTTGTTTTCCACCCCCGGAAAATAAAAGTTAAGAAAGAAGAAAAATCAATAGAAAATTATCAGAGAATTCAGCAGACACTGTTTTCCTGGCTCTTTGGAACCTAAGATATCAAATGATTTTCTGAAGGCTTCATACATTTTAATGTTAAACTTTAAAAAAGAAGAAAATAAAAAGGTTACTAGATTTTTAAAGGCTAAAGCCTGCTAAGACACAGAAGCTCAAAGACAGACCCGGAAACAGAGTCCCTAACTTCTGCCTGGCTTACAGCTTTAGGTAATGTGTCCAGTGGTTAATAATGTGTACAATTACAAATATCCATATTAGTTTTCTTTCCTAGATTTTAGCTTTTGGTTCTGGCTTCTAAATCATTTGTATTTTTCTTTCCTTTCTGTATCTGCATTCTCAAACTCTTTTAGAAATGAGATTCTGGACTACAAAACTAGGAACAAAGATTCTACCATTCATACTTTTCCATCTCTGTCTCCTATCAGAAGAAAAACCTGAGTTCTTCCCAGCAATTCAGGTATCACTTTTGACAAGAACAGGGAACTCTAGAGGTGCTAACAAGTGTCTTGGTTTTGTCTTGGTTTTAGGCGCTTATTATTAGCCCTCTATCTGTGGTAACAAAATATAACCAGAAACTGAAACTAGTTCACCGAATCACAGAATCACAGAATTACAGTCCAGCCCCCCTGCCAGAGCAGGGTCACCTACAGTAGAGTGCACAGGAACGTGTCCAGACAGGTTTTGAATGTCTCCAGTGAAGAAGAATCCACACCCTCCCTGGGCAGCCTGGGCCAGGGCTCCAGCACCCTCACAGGCAAAATTATTTTCTAATATTTTTGTGGAACCTCCTGTGTTGCAGCTTGAACCCATTGCCCCTTGTCCTGTCATTGAACATCCCTGAGCAGAGCCTGGCTCCGTCCTCCTGACACTCGCCCTTGACATATTTATAAACATTAATGAGGTCACCCCTCAGCCTCCTCTTCTCCAAGCTCAAGAGACCCAGCTCCTTCAGCCTTTCCTCATAAGGGAGATGTTCCACTCCCTCCATCATCCCTGTGGCTGCGCTGGACTCTCTCCAGCAGTTCCCTGTCCCTCTTGAGCTGAGGGGCCCAGAACTGGACACAATATTCCAGATGTGGCCTCACCAGGGCAGAGCAGAGGGGCAGGAGGACCTCCCTCGACCTACTGGCTACTCCCCTTCTAACACACCCCAGGATGCCCTTGGCCTTCTTGCCCACGAGGGCACACTGCTGGCTCATGGCCATCCCGCTGCCCACCAGCACCCCCAGGTCCCTTTCCCCTGCGCTGCTCTCCAGCAGGGCAGTCCCCAGCCTGTGCTGGCACATGGGGTTGTTCTTTCCCAGGTGCAAAACTCTACACTTGCCCTTGTTGAACCACATCAGGTTTCTCCCCGCCCAGCCCTCCAGCCTGTCCAGGTCTCTCTGAATGGCAGCACAGCCTGCTGGGGTGTCAGCCACTCCTCCCAGTTTGGTGCCATCAGCAAACTTGCTGACAGTGCTCTCTAGTCCCTCATCCAGGTCATTGATGAATATACCGAATAGCCTTGGTCCCAGTACCAACCCCTGAGGGACTCCACAAGACACAGGCCTCCAACTAAACTCTGCTTCATTGGCCACAGCCTTCTGACTCCTTTCCTTTAACCAGTCCACAATCCACCTCTCTGCTTGATCATCCAGACCACACTTCCTCAGTTTCGCTACAAGGATACTGTTGGGAGACAGTGTCAAATGCTTTACTGAAATCCAGATAAATCATGTCCACTGCACAGCCGCCATCCATCCACCTGGTTACATCTCCATAAAAGGCTATCAGGTTCATCAGACATGACTTAGTTTGACCAAACATGGTCAAATATGACTTAGTGCATCCTAAAATGTTGGGATCTTACCAGTGTTCTGTGTGATGATGCATTAAAACTCCAATATGGTATGCAACAGTGGGTTTTAGTCTTACAATACTAATGTGGGCATTACTGACATATAAATAAACTCTCTCCAGGGGAATATATTCTGGCACAGGTATAGATTTGAAAATATAGAAAAATAAAACCTGTAAATCAAATTGAGATCAATAACTGAAATGGTAAGGCATGATGGACACTGTTCTTGACTGATTATGCCATTAGCAAACCAAAGACCTTACTGAAAATCCTATAAGGCTTCAATCACTCAACCACTGTAATACAAATAAGTACATTTAATCTGCCTGACTAAGCAAAAATAGATTTAACTGTTGTCTAGAAATCCAGATTTTTCATAGAAGCTTGCCTATCTTTCTTTGAAACCACAAGCCCATCTTCCGCTAGGATAGCATAGTGAAGAATTTTTATCACATTTTGCAAAGCAAATGGTGATAACTACTCTATATTTTATATTAATTGGTCATAAAGAAGTGTAACTGGGTTACACTTTTTAAGATTGAGCTCTTTAGCTCTTTAGGGTTACATATCCAAAGTAAAAAAAAAAATAAATTCAAAGCTGAATTACAAGTTTTATAACTTTGAAGTTACAGAATATTCCTGCTTATAACTACTTATCTCAGTTTTATGGATCAGTTTATGTACTAGTGTTTAACTTGTCTTGCCATATGAAGAACTGAAGAACACAGCAGGAGTGGAAACTGCATGCAGCACATACAGCCACTCATGAAAAACGTTTTAATATTGCTAGGTCTGGAACTGGGATATGATTAAAACAATCCATGCCCCAGATGAGTGTATTTTCTCCTTACATAGTTACCTTGCTTTGTACTCTGGTCATAATATAACAAAAAAACTGAAGAAATTCGCCCTGAAACCATAGTAACAAATACCATGAAAGCAGAGGAAGGGAGATTTCCAGTGCATATACTTGTGACAGCCAGACAACAAACAATTGATCTACCTCGTTATTTGTTTGGCTTCAGCTCTTTTAGGAGGAGGAGGTCAAGCACACCCTCTTGACAGAATATGCTCTTTGCCATGACTCTGCCCCAGTGGACTTCTGTAAAGCACAGCACCCAGCGCTGGATCCTGCTTGGAAAACAGCCTTTCTTTGAGAAAGATCAGAAACCCTGGGGAGAAGGCTTTTGAAAAGAATGCAGTAATCTTCCTGATCACCAGACATGACTAGACAAAGTTTGCTTCCACTTAGGAAAGTGGGTCTTCTTGAATCAAGGCTGCAAGAATAGGCCTGCATGGGAGGGCTTAAAAGGGCAGGGGAAGAATTGTGATCAACACTTTTCCATCTGACGTAGTCAACATGTGTGTTGTCTATGTGAAGGTTGTGTCAAACGTGGCTTTCAGACTTTCAAAGATTTTCAGTCTGCTTTGGAAAACCCACTGCAGAAAAAGAAAGTGAGTCCACCTTTATGTTTTGGATGATTTGAAAACATGTGAAAATATTTTTTTTTTCATAATCTATTCATAGAAGTAGTTCCAAATTTGCATCAACTGCATGTCCAGTGTGTACTCCTTCAGCACTCAGAAGGAGGAAGGTCTTTGAGCCAAGGGATGTTGTTTTCTGCTTTCATAATTTATTCTACACAGAGGCAGAAAGTCTCTGAGAATACATGTGGCACTGCATAAGTAATAACAAGATTTTCATACCCTTCCATAAATTTGTCTGACCTCTTGTTCAAACATGTTCTCAGTGACTCTGCTGAATGAGAACGCAGGTCTGTAAGGAACAACACAGCAACAGCCTCATGAGTGGAATTGTTTGCAAAGCATCATGAATAACAGGCTATTATAAATTAATGTACTATCACTTACTCCTGTACAGTAGCAATGTTCCTCAACAGAAAGTCTTGTCCGTAAGAGCAAGAAGATGCTGTTCTTCAAGTATACTTGGAGAGTCTTTTGAACAGTTTTTCTCTTTCTTTGCAAAATCCAGCAAAATTCAGTCTTTAACACCAGACGTTCCCTGAATATCAGAAGGATGTAAATTTATATTGCTTTGCTTCTTCCCTGTTTCTCCATTTAACAAGAGTTTACAGCTATTCTCCAGAAGGTAACATGCTGATTTTACCTCCCTCTAAGCACACTGCCTAGAGAATTCCCTTTCCAAACTATCTGAATATTCTCGTCCTTAGAGGCTAGTCAACATACAAAAAACTGTATCTCCTTCTCTTGTAGTTTTCTAATTTGAAAGCTAATTCTGACATATACTCTTATTTTTCTTACATAGAAATACCTTTAAATTTTTCTTTCCTTAGGACAATTTACCACTTGTGAAATTTTAGTCAAAACACTGTTATTGAGTTGACCTTACCAAAAAAAAGGAATATAATAAACATAATCATATATCTATATTGTACTTTTATTTATGTGAAATTGTACTATACATTATTATTATTATCATCATCACCATCATCATCATAATTTTCATTATTTTACCAATTCCATTGCTGTGCTAATCTAAAGCTCCATCTACGTGTGTTCTTATCATTCTGAAGTAGAAATGTCTGTCAGACAGAATTCATTTACTTTTTTTTAAAATGTGTAGCCACCATCTGTGCTATTTTTAATGACAAAATATTTAATTTCAGTGTTAGGATTTTAGAAATGTAATACAACTCTTACTGTTTATTTAGTTTACACACACTGTTGCAGTGAGGTGAAGGCACATGTGCTCATGCTCAGTATGCTCTTATTAATGAGCAGTGAGCAAGGGGCGACAGAGTGCAGACTCTCACAGCTGTCGGCAGCAAACCGCTGGATCGGTTTAAGCTGTGTAAGTCATCATATGCCTTTCACCTTCAGGTTGATCAGTGAACTGAAATACTGCATGCTTTCAGTTTCTCGTTAAGGTTACTTGCACAAGCAATCACACATATACCCAGGTGAGTGTTTATACATACAGCAACATCAACATCTGCATCTGCATCTGCATTTACATCTACATCTGCATCTGAACGTGCATCTGCATCTGAACATGCATCTACATCTGCATCTGCAGCTGCATTTGCATCTGCATCTGCATCTACATCTACATCTGCATCTGCATCTGCATCTACAGCTGCAGCTGCATTTCCATCTACATCTGCATCTGCATCTACATCTACATCTGCATCTGCATCTACATCTGCATCTGCATCTACATCTGCAGCTGCATTTCCATCTACATATGCATCTGCATCTGCATCTGCATTTACATCTACATCTGCATCTGCATCTGAACGTGCATCTGCATCTGAACGTGCATCTGCATCTGAACATGCATCTACATCTGCATCTGAACATGCATCTGCATCTACATCTGCATCTGCATCTGCATCTGCATCTACATCTACATCTGCATCTGCATCTACATCTGCAGCTGCATTTCCATCTACATCTGCATCTGCATCTACATCTACATCTGCATCTACATCTGCATCTACATCTACATCTGCATCTGCATCTGCATCTGCATCTACATCTACATCTGCATTGACATATATAGGTCCACACTGAAGTGCATCAAAAAACTATCTGACCATTTAACATGTTGGTGCTCAATTAAATTATCTTGATGCAAACAGCGAGTGAAATTCCACAGTAATTCTGAAGTGAGGAGCTCAAATGGCATGAACCTGGCAGGTTATTGTCCAGGAGCAGTGGGAGCTGTCTGCTCCCTCACGGATGGAGAGCTGGGACCCAGTGGGATCCAGTGCCAGCCAAGTCTGCCCTGACATGCAGTCCCAGGAGGTGCTGAAACGTGACTCCTGGGCCACAGGCAAGGTTGGTGGGAGGTCCCTTGGGAAGCTGGTGAGAACCATGAAGGCTTGAGAGTGCTCTCAGGCACCTGACAGGTATGTGTCTCAAGGATGAATTTGTACTGATATCATTGAAATGATGGGACAAACCTAGCAATTAGGTAATGTTGCTGTTTTTACTCCAAGGAAATTTTTGTGTTAACAATAGAAAGACTTTGCCATGCTCATTTTTCTCATCATGTTGACGGTGAAACTGTTTGAACACGTGCACTTACAGCAAAGGGAAAACTGTACAAAATGTAAGTAGCAGCTGGAAGTAATTTTTACAATTTTCTTTGAATTTCTGTTCTGATGGAGAAGGCCTGGATTTAGGATGATGGATTTAGATTTTGGAGCTATCCCATCACATTGTTACAAAAAGAAAACTAAGGAAAAATCTTTCAACGAGCTAAAAATAGGGTACACATTTTCAGCCAGATGTTGAGCACTAGTGTGTACGACAAAAGAGGGCAGAAGATGCGTGGACAGCTCTGGTGACCAGTAATCCATCAGATCACTAAAGGTTTGAGAAAACGGGGCGACAACACATGGTTCTGCTAGTAATGCCAATATTTTCTGCATACGAAGCTCCATGGCTGAGTTTGAACTAGCTCTAACTTCTGAATTTCCTGTTGTGCTGTCATTGCAAAATCATATTACCCAGCAACAAAAGCAAAGACGTGCTAAGGCTGCTCTGGCACAGAAACACAGTTGTTTAACTTTTTAGGCAGAGCCTTGCATCTGGTGTTCAGCTACTGTACATTCTCTCGAAAACCAGACAGTGTCCGGTTTCAAAGGACAAAATCACAGCTACCTGTGACAGTACTTTTTTTCTCATGTCATTATTGCCTCCATAAATGGGATACAGCCCAGCTATTTTTATCTGCAAGATTATTTGCCTCAAACTTCAGGTTCGATTGTCTACATTTTGTTTAGCTTTTTTGACATTTCTGAGAGAGAACTATTTTCAAAGGGTCAATTCAGCAGACCGCAGAAACGAGGACTAATAATAAATAAAGAAATTATTTAAGGTGAAATGTTCATCTGAATTTGTAGGAAACTAGAATAACCTAAGAATGAGGACTTTGCTCGTGATTTACTGTTAGAAAAGCTCATGGTTCTCACTGAAGACAAGGTTTTCCAGAGATTCAAGGTTATTATTTTTTTTTTATTCAGGTACTTGGTTATTACTTTTTACTTTTTCCCTTAAAAAAAATCAGCTTCAGTTTATCATTTAGATAAAATACACAGAGTTGCATTTTGAAAAGAACTAGATTCTGGCATGCTGTACAATTTTATGAATTAGGGTGTCATTATTTTGATGTCAAAAATGTGAAATTAACTGCTTTGGAAGCCTGTCTGCCATTGTGGCTTCTGAGCTCGTCAGCAATTCTGACCCTCTGGGAAAAACCTGAGAACTCCCAGCTCAAAAAGGATAAAATATAACTACAGAAAAGAGTCACAGAATGGCTCTTATGGTTTGAGCATTTTTTCTTTCTTTGTATGTGTTTCAGTAGATCTGGGAGCTCTAATTCTGAGGAAGAAAAGGATCTCTCAATACTTCCTATGACAAATACACAAATTAATCCAAGGTCAACAGACGAGAATCTGGGGTGCAAGGCATCCATTAAAGCCTGGACCGCTTCAGGCATGACAGTACACTCTTGTTGGATCAATTAACTGGACTAGCCATGTGAAAATAGTTGGTTGGGTATACACAGATGAATAAGTTCTTTAATTTTTCATACAGCTACAAGCAGGAAAACAGTCATAAGAGACAGAGTACACAGCCAAGCTTGGCTACATAGCAGACTTTAAGGAGAAGAGCAAAGGATTCTGCCAACCCAAGCAGAGACGCTGCGGGAATGAGCAGATCTGGGGAAACTATTCCATGTTTTCTTTCACTTCACAAATGAACAGTTCATCACCACAATGGCTCCTCCTTTACGTTTTCTTCTTTCTTTGTACCAACTCCCATGCACCAGAAAAACATGGACTCACCAATTTTGGGTAGGCAAATGTTTATTTCCTTCCAAAATGACAGCGGTCTTTTTCCTCAAAGTCAGCTTTGCCAGGTAAATTGTCAGAAGGCGTGCTTACTTTATGAGAAGTTTATTTGAAAAGATAAGGCAGAGTGGTAGTTTTGATAAATCTGTGCTTCTACAGAATGCCCTGCGTTGTTTGGGTTTCTTTCTTTTTGCTTATCTCCTCTGCCGGTGTAACAGACAATACACCGTTGTTACCGTCTCACACATAAGACCTTTCAAAAGTGGCTACAGATCTTCGGTGCTTCAGATGCTGATTAAACGACCCACAGAGACCAAGAGCCTGTTTGTAACGATTTGTTCCTGAAGTTTTGTTGCTTTTTTTTTTTTTTAACTTTACCTCAACTTATGAATGCTCAGCATCTCTGTAAGTCAGGCCACAGTTAATTCAATGTAACATCTGAAGTGCAAATAGTTAATCCAAATTCTTTAACTTTATATGTGAGTGCTATGTGCATAGGACTGTACAGCGAGTTGGGATCAACAGCTGCTTGAGAAATCAGGAGAGCCTGGTTTGTATTCTTGGTGTCCGGTCATGTACGCACAGCTTTAGAGGCTTCTGCTCTTCCCCTGCCATTACAGAGTAGAGGTTAAAAAATTACATTATGGGCTTTCAGTGATTTGCAATACTCATTGTATCTGAAAGACTCTGTAACCCACACTTCCCACTCTCATGCACCTACTGAATAGGAGAAGATGCTGACTAACACTAATCAGCCCAAAGATAAGTTCTGAGCAAAAACTGACTACACAATTATGAAATAAGAACATCAAAACAGAGCTATTTTGAGGGCAACTTTTCAACGGTGTATTGGGGGACCACGCAATCGCATTACCAGCACACAGTATTTCATTCCATGGTTCTCTGCTGTGCAGTTACAAAAGCAAATTTGAACTGAAAAATTCAGAAATTCAAGCGTGGCATGGCAGTTGTTCAGGCTTATCTAGTGCCATGTTCCCAAAAAAATGGAGAGGAAATAGGGTGCTGTACATCCTGAAAGCAGCAGAAAGCAGTAACAAAGGCAGTTTCATGGGATCTTGGGGAATTTTGCATTGTGTGCTTGGAAAATCAGTTATGTAGATGATGAACAAACATAAGGTGACCACATACTCTACTGCAACAGCCCAAGTGTTAGATTTTATCTAGACATCTGAGCTGTTGCTTGATGGATGGATGTGGAAGAGATCTGAGCATGTGTTACTTGGTCGTAGAGGTGACCCTGTCATTAGCATGTTCTGTGCTGAGGAAAAATATTTGCAGTTCAGCCACATTCCAGTATCTAGAGCCACCTGTTTGAATTGTTATTCAGGTAAATATAAAGCTAATACAAGTCATTTGCTGTCCAAAGAGGTGAATATAGTAGCTTTAAGATTTTCAGTTTTGAAATTGAATGTTATACGAATTAATTTAATGTAAACCAGCCTTGCACCACTGAAGTTCAGTCACGTCAAGAGGGAAGCATGAGATTTACATAGCATTTGTGCTGCACATGTGAATGCACAAAAACCTTATTTGTATGTTATGTGCATAGACATAAATATTTAAGGAGTAAAAACATTTACATAAGATGAATTTAGGTCAAAGAAAAATGAGGTTAAAGTTCAACACAAGTATATGAACTACCTGAAGACTTACACAGTATCAGAGACAGGACCTGGAGGGTTGGTGGTGAGAAACCGGTCATGCTGCTGGAA
Source organism: Trogon surrucura (assembly GCA_020746105.1). Classification (NCBI taxonomy): domain Eukaryota; kingdom Metazoa; phylum Chordata; class Aves; order Trogoniformes; family Trogonidae; genus Trogon; species Trogon surrucura. The sequence goes on from CM036658.1 coordinate 2,456,077, forward strand.
GTTTCTTGCAGTCGTGCCACCTCCTGAGGCTAAAAGATCTCACAAGAAGTTGTAAACCCAATAGGAAAAGGAAAGGGACCAGGATTCTCTGAATGGAGGATGTGCTCCAGCACTGGCAGAAATACAGGGCTTGAGACAGGGCTCACCATTCGGACCATCATGATGGTGTCACCCATCCTCAGTGACCAGCAGAGCTCTTTCTGTCACGCTCGAGAAACACAAATAACTTGAGAAAGATGAGGATGCAAACCACACTATGTGACAGCCCAAGAATAAGGATAACACAGTCCTGTTTGCTGTCCTGAGAAAAAAGGATTATCTGTGGATGACAACTGAGCAAGTAGGGCAGGAAGTTCCCATCTTCTTGCACTGGCCCTTGCAGAAGTAATGGGGAAACTGAGGAGTGCTGAACTCACACCTACAGTGATGGAGATACCACCTCCACACAGGTGTTCAGTTCCCATTACAAGTACTTTCCAGACATACCAGGCATGAACTATCTGTAATATCTTACACTAATTCTGCAGTATTTTCTGTTAGAAACCCTGAAATGTCTGTTCATAAAATGGTACAGATACTGTGGTGAGGACTTTTCATGCACTTGATAATACTTCAGCATCAGTATCTGCAGAGTCATGATACTTCTGTGAAGACTGCATTATGACATGTAACTGAAAGAAGATACTTTGGCTTATTAGCCTTTTGAACAGGCATGAACCAGGACTGTACTCCTGGAAAACAACTAAATTCCTGAGGCAAATATTAACAAAGATGTTACATTAATTATCTGACAATCTCCATCTGTTAACTTTATACTACTCTGTTATTCCACAAGCCGTATTTAAACACTAGACACTTAGGGATTTTAAGCCAAGTCAAGTCTAGACAAGCCTTACTGAAGGTGAGATGCAAAATGAAACAGATTCTCCATGCAGAGACAGTGAGTAGCTTGGATACATCAGGTCTGATGGGTTTGTTTGGGTGTTGGGTCTGTTGATTTGGGTAATGGGTGCTTATTCATTCTCAGATACTCATTGGTGATCACAAACCACGTATTCTCTGAGCAGTGGTACTATTCTGAATAGTGATCATACAGTGTTTCAGATCTTAAAACAAGATTCTGTACACTAATTGACTAGGTTTATGCTTGAATTTTGTTCTTTTAAAACAAAATTTCATAGTTTTATAAAGACTGCTTTACATAAGAATCTCAGTTCTACAGAAAGATGTTCTTTATGTTCTTGAATGGCTTATGGTTTTTATTTTTATTTCAATGTATTTTTTCAACCCATATTTAGTGAAAACTCTGAGTCTTATGGATGGTTAGTCATACAAATCTACTATTTACTTACAGTACTCTTTTATCTGCACTTAGGATGCAATTTACTCCTGCAGAGTCAGTAAGAGTTTTAAACAGTCCTTCAATGATGAATGAACCTTATGCATTTCTCTGCAAAGTTTCCACTTCAAAGATGCAGAATAGAAACCGTGGTATGTTGAAACTTGGAATTATTTTCTGGAACACAATAAAAACCATCTAGCATTGAAAAGTAAAGTAATTGTTTTGCAAATTGCATTGCTTGTTAAGTCTATAATTACTTTGTTAACATGACGTGTTTATAAGTTAGTTGCAGCATAAGCACATCGTTCCTTACGTGTGGAAATCTGCCAGCGGAAATACAGACTACTGTTGGCACCGAAGGTACTGCACGCTAAAGACATAAATTTGTCAGCTTAAACAGGTGCTGTAGCCTGTGACCTTGACATCTAATTTACACTCTTTGTCGGGTGTATTAGATCTCATAGGCAAAGTGTGTATGCAGATCAGCGGGCTTCATACGGCATTTTAAGTGAGCTCCATCTCCTAAATGCAGGCATTTTCCACTTAAATCCCAACACATAAAATTGTACCTGTAGCCTGTACTGTGCTGTATTTCTGTGTCTGTCGGTGAGTGCGGAATCCCCATTTTTACTTTTGAGGGGACTGAAAGGAAGAACATTTTTGAAGAGCACTGACTGTACGGGCACATAGGGATAAGCTACTGTTGCTTTGAGAAACACGTAACAGAAACCTTAAGTTTCTCTATGCCTCAGACTGAAATCACATATGATTACCTGTATTACTTTTGTCTTTCTTGGACTCCTTAGAAAAGACTAAATTAATTCAGTTTTGTCCTGTTTTTTTTGGGGGGACTACAGGCTGCTACTCGTACAGACAGAAAAGCTGCCAAACTGTCTGATTATTTTCAGGATGCTGGATTCCTAATTGATTTTGCTGAGTTTTGGAAATCTAGTCATTCTTTCTCTGCTGTCAGTGCTATCGGTAACCTTTAAGTTAGAAATAAAGCAGATTTGGATGCTGCCCTGACTGGGAATGAGAAGCTGGATAGACCAGCCCTCCCATGCCGGGTACACAAAATTGCGCTTTTTCCTTTGAGCAGTTCCTTAGATAAACAAGTGAGTGATTGAGACAAAAAAAAAGTGATCAATCGACGCAATTTTAACCTAAATAATTAGAATACAGCAAAGGTTCAGGAAAACAAAAGTGAGAATTTAATACCTAGATCTAAGAGCAGGAATCCTGCAAAGACATGGAGAAGCGATGGAAAAGGGCCAGTTTCCCAGTGGTGAAGATGACGGGGTATCTTGCCTCTGAAAACACACTTTCATTCCTCTTCTTTCCCTCACAGCTTCTTAATCCTCTACGGAATTATTGAAAAATAAATAAGGAAAATTTTTGTTGCAAACTTATGCACGAAGCTATTCCAAATATGTACAGGGCAGTTTTCTGAATGTTTCCTGCACTGACAGTGTACAGTGAATGCACGATTCCAGGACTGCTGCCAAGACCATACACTACCTGTTTTGCATGAGTAACCTCTTTTTCCACTGAAAATAATGTATGGAAAGTGCAGTAACAGGGAAACTGCAGTTTATGATAAAAGAAGAAATTCAGCAGCGAGATGCCAATGGTTTGTCATTTGATCTAACCTTCACACTACAGTTACTTTGTTTTTCATGTCTCAGTTGCTGTTTAAGTCATAATGGCTGGCTAAAAGCTATTTAAGGGGTAGTGAAAAGCCAACTATTAAAATAGCATTTTGAGGAATAGAGGGGGAGAGTGGCTGATGACCTGTGTCAGAATCTGCTGTGTGGAAGGAATCTTTCACGACAAAAGAAACATGGATATTTACTGAATATTAATTTCCTCTGTGCCTAACCAGCCAAGCAAAGCTAACTGGGACTTGATTGTTCCTTTGATTGAAAAAAAAAGTGAAGATTAGTTATGTCTTTCCCTGAAAAGTCCTTCATTCTATTCACCATGTGACCTATTCGCCATAAGAATTTGGGGTTGAATATTTCGGCATTTGAATACTACACGAAGGAAAAAGACTAGGGGTTTGAGACTGCTTATCCTGACAGCTGGATTTATGCAGTAGTTTTACAGTCCTTCCCTCATTTAGGATCTGTCACTCAGGCAAGGAATTGACAAAATGGTTTCTACTCATGCCTTGCAGTCCTGTTTGCCAAATTACATGGTATCTGCGTGTTGGCAGGCAGCAGTTTTCTAGACACACGCTTATCCCATGCCTGCACGTTTTCTGTGGAACTGAGTTGTTTTTAAGATACAAGTAGCTCTTTCCAAGTGCTTTACACAACTGCAGAGATGTCTACAACAAGAAATATCTCCACATCTGCCTTGAATTGATGATACAAAGCACATTACTTGTACCAGGTGTAAATGCAAACCTCAATTTTCTTCTCTCGCCATAGATGAGAAAACCTTTCCTACGTAAACTGGTGCCTCAGGGACCTTCCTCTGCGCTGCAGCCCAGCAGAAGGATTCTTCAGTGCAAAATTTCAGGAAAGTCAGCCTTCAAGAACTGAAATATTTACTTTCAAACTTAGCGTAAAATTCACAGTGGCTTTAAATCTGTTTAGTCCTTCATAGGCCTCATGAGTTAAGGAATGCACGTCAGCACGACCTAACAAATTAATTAACAAAACAGTGAAATATTTGTAAAAAAGAAGTATTGCCTAAAGTTTCCTTATCTGACTGTGTGGAGTCTCCCTGTATGAAGTAACTCACATTATTTTTTTTGGTTGTTGCAGTGTGGTACAGTCCTGCATATCTGACAGAGTCTGGTGAAAAAATGGGTCGTACACCCTAAAGGTGGATAAACCCCGTAATTCTCCTATAGCTGTAGGAATAAACTGTTCCTGCTCTGACCTCAGCTAAATTGAATTCTCATTATTCCTGCGACCACAGGGCGGTAGAAAATTTCTCTGTTTGAAACTTAAAATCAGTCCACGTTTTAAAAAGGCCAGGTTTTACAGTAATCATCAGGCAAAACTCCTGACAAAGTTTAATGAACATCTAGCCTGAAGACTACGGACTGCAGGCCTCCGATCAGCTTCTTCTAATGATTCTCGTTTTGTAAGAATAAATTAAAGGCTGTGTAAGAATCTGAATGGAAGCTGTAAAATGCCGATTTGTCTGTCTTCAGATCCCAAAGAGTTATGCCACATCTGACAACAATCCCAGCTCAAGAAAAGATGAGTTTCTGCCAGGAACTGTGGGTACAGTTTTACACGTCTTGGAACAGAACTGTGTGGTGAAAAACTGTGACACCTCAATTCTGCATTATTTTACTTTTTGTGCTTGGTTGCTTGTAAGTGTTCACTTTATTTAAGAAAAAAAAAGTAAGACAATTTCCACTATCATAGCCTCATTAATCTTCCCTGTTTACTGACAGTTTGGTTTTAGGTAGTTAAGGAAAAAGGTTGCAGTTCCGCTGCTTTGTCTCTTTTCTACCTTTTCTTTTTCAGTAAGAGAGGACACTAAATCTCACCTAGTGCTCATGAAACACTCATACAGCCCAATGGGAACTACACAGCTCCAGAAAAGCATTTGTGCCACAGTAATAGCTGGGATTGTCTTCTAACATGCACTGTGCTTCCTTCCTGAGTGATCCTTAAGCCAGAGTTGTCAGTCAGAGTATTTCAGCCCCTGTGGGAAAACCTGATTTCCCACCACTAATGCAGTGCTATCGAGCAACCCTGAAAATTTCCATTCACTAAACAGCAGCACAGCTCCATTATTTTCCCCTTTGTTCTTGTTATAAAAATGTAGCTCACATATGGCGTGGGAGGGAAATGCTACAGAGCGCATTTAGAGGACATATATTGTTGAATTAGAATTGCCACTAAAAGTACATTTTAAAAGTTACTGAAAGCAGAGTAAACCTCTACCAGCTAATGCATTAGATACTGATCTGGTCTGATTCAGATACAAGCATTGTAATAGTCACAAGTGGAGATAAAATATTCTTTGTTTATCTTAAATTTTTGTCTGTGTAACCACAACTATCAAGGTGTTTTTTTTCCAATCTACTGTTTAGCACCAGCATCTAGCCTCTACCCTTGACTACCAATGTTTTTCAAGTGGTATAAGCAAATTGTAGATCCTAAGATTTGTTTTGTCAGCTCCATCTTCCTATGTGGGTTCCGATTAAGTACACAAAACCGAGCAGGTGCTAGCTTTACTTTCAATGAGATGTTCTAGTTCCTGTCCTTGCTACAAAGATATGAAGTCACAACTGGACTGCTGCTGTTGAAAAGACAAGCATCTCTCTGCTTCTCTGTTTTCCCTTCTATTTTTTTTTAATTCAATGAAAATGGTTAGAAAATATTTTCAAAAATTCATTTGTGTGTAAAATGAACTGGGACTACTTTGTAGGTTACTCCACGGGGTTGTTATTTCTGTTCATGAGAAACTCATAGGTTGTCCCTCTGAACAGCAAAGTAGAATAATAAAATTATGCTGCTAAAAATGCAAAGTCCTTTAAATAACCAAACATACCAGCTGCATGTCTAGACACTCTGTTCCAAAGATTTTAAATACAAAGCAAAGCTTTGCTTGGCTAAGGTGTTGTCCTTGAATATGAAACAGACATGGGTTTGCTTTTTGCATTGACCTGCTGTACCTGGAAAATATGTTGCATTCAACACAAAGAATTGTCTGACTTCGATCAGAGATGACAGATGAAAAACTTCTCTTTGCACATTTTTATTTCATGTACTGCCCTTTGACTTTTTTTTATTTATTTTGCTAATGCTTGCAGTGATGGAAGTCTTCACTTTCACGAGCAAAGACCTATCTGCTTTTCTCTCTTCTCATGCAGTGTTCAAGGAACGACAGGTATCTATCAAGCCTCTGTGTGAAGGCCAAGCAATTCTCAGTCCTCTAAAGCTCATTGCTCCCCTGAGTGGCGTATTGCTCTTCGTTATTCTGAAGATTGAATCCCGAGAATAGAAACTGTCACCCTGCCCTATTGAGCGCCACTTGAAATGATGTCTTAGCTGTAGCCACTTGCCCTCAGAATCAACTGGAGAGTCAGAAACTATCTCCAGCGATGGGCCCTTTGCCCTTCTGAAAAGCAACCTTCATATGTTCAAAAAGGCACTACTGGAAAAGTATGGTGTGTTCCGCTCTCTCAACATGCTCCCACACTTGACGGTGTTACGACCAACTCGTGAGGGTGAGTGCTCTTCCAAAGTGCCTGTTTCAACAACTGGGTTCAGGGAACAGAGGAGGGAAGAAAAACCTGTCACCACCCTCTGTAAATGGCAGAATCTAACGCTGGTGAGATGAACTGACCAAGCAAAACAAGCCACAGTAGGTGAAAACAAGCATATGGGTTGGGTTTTGGTGCTGTTTCCAGAAGTGTCTATTATGCACTCATCATTAATTTCGAGAGATCCCTGAGAGCCTTGGAACTGTTACATGGGCACTTTTAAAATATTTTAAATTTGTTTGGAAAATGGAGCAAAAGCAGTGCCTGATCACCTAGAACAAGCTGAGTAAAAAAGAGTGGCTTGTCTTCACTTTCCATGCCACTTTGCAGCAACCAGTACAAAGGAGTTGGAAACTGGAGGATGTTAGGCTTCTATAGAATAACTGTGATTAAGATCATGCGGTTAAACTCATAAAAGAAATGTCAGTTCAGAAGAGAAGAGAGCTGCTGCCTGACAGCCGTGATTGACACCATTTCTGTGCTCTCACCTAGGTTGAGAACTACCCTCTGGAGACAACAGAGAAAATGAGGCATTCAGGTAGAGATGACTGAGCTTTGAGAAAGGGCCTGCCTCAAATACTAAATGTGTGCATGCTTCTGTTGATCCTAGCCTTCGTGTTGTAAAGAGGGGAACTCAAAGCACAACGGTCTGCAAAACCTGGTATTCCCATGCAATTCCCATAGGAAATCCTGGACTATGGTCACTCACAAAATGTAAAATCCTTGTCGCAGCATCAAGTGGAAAATATTCCTGGACCCCCAAATGACATTTTTGCCCTGTAAATCTACCAGCAATGACTCCTTTCCTGGATGAAGGAACAGATCTGACTTATTTTGGTTTCCAGGTGTGTTTTTTGGAACCACTGTTGCTGGAGAGGAGAGAGATCAGGGATGAGTACACACTGGAGGCAACAGTGATCCCAGCCTGCTCAGGGTGTCTGGGTGAGAGCTGAAGGAGCTGTGCAGCATGCCTGTTGGTCTTGGAAGACGAGGATTGCCTGAGGAGAGGCTTTTTCAAAGAATCTTGAGAGCCTGGAAAGGCTCTGCTCAAAGTCTGCTCAAAGCTGCTGCTCAAAGTCTGGCCTGCAGAGAAATATATAGTTAAATGGATAGTAAGAGCAGAGTGCACATGCTGTGCCATGCATATAATGGATGGAAGAAGTAAGTGTGAGGCTGCCCATGTTGGTTCTCCTCCAGTTTAAAACAAAAACAAACATAAGGTTTGTTCTCGTCCATAAGGATAACAAGTCTCGGTGAATTTTCAACTACCTGCACTGTCTTTGTTGGCTTTAAATCCTTTTTTTTTTTTACAGTATTTTAATTGACTGAAATCTTTTCTTCATGGACAAATAACAAAATCTGCTGCAAAAGACCCTGTTCTGCTTAAGCAGTTGTGCATTAAAGACTTCATGAATCTTTTTTTAGGTTCACATCTAAAATGTGCAAAAGGAGAGATGCCTTAGCTCTTAGTAGTTAAGTTCTAATTCTAATAAATGTATATGGCAAGCTAGACAAGAAAATTTTATGATCCATTTGTTTTTGCATGTTCTCCCAATTAATCATCCATGTATGTAGCCCCTCCTCTTGCTTCCTTGGCCACTTCCCCCAAAATTACTCTCAATTTCCCTTCAGTGGTATTCAAGAGCTACTGTCCTGAATACCACATTCAAAACAGATGTGTCTTTTAATCCTCTGGGCCCAAGAGGAGCTAAATTAACCCCTGTGACAAGGTTGGTCCTCTAGCAAATAGCTGTTCACTTAAAGTCTGATATCCAGGAGGTCGAAACTGGAAATTCATTTCTCTGAGGAAAAGAAAAGATTAAGTTCTTGCTTGGGATTATGTCACTTACTGCAAACTGTGGAGGAGCCCATACTAACCTTCTTCACATTATAGCATATTAATATCTATAAAATAAACTTTAGATCACCTTTTTAAAACACTTTGCACATAACAGTTTCATTTTTTCTTTCTCTGAGCCCTTCTCAGTGGGGTTTAGGCCAAAAGCACTGTTTTAATGCAGAGTGCAAGCTGTATCTGAAACATGGACTGCCGGCAGTGCTCTGCTGCTCTGTCTTGTACCCATGCTTTGCTGTCAAGAGGTCAAATAGACATGAAATGAAGGTGCTAGATTATGTGAGAAAAGCTTGTTTGAACATTCCCAAAAGAGCACAGAGAGACACTGACTGGAGGGGAAACCCAAACAATACCCTGCCTTGGACACTCTCAAGCTCCTCACAGGATTCAGGCAGAGCAGATTTAGGCTGGATATAGAGAAGAAATTTTTTACAATGAGGGTGGTGACACACTGGCACAGATTGCCCAGAGAGGTGGTGGAGGCTCCACCCCTGGGGACGTTCACAGTGAGGCTTGATGGGGCTTTGAGCAACCTGATCCAGTTGACTATGTCCCTGCTCACTGCAGGGGGATTGGACTAGGTGACCTGGAAAGGTCTCTTCCAGCCCAACACATTCTATGGCTCTATGATTCTTTATGTGCTGTACACATGGGGATGAATAACACCAGGCACCAAGACAGATTAGGAGTTGTGCTACTGGAAAGCAGTCCCGTGGAGAAAGACCTTGGAGTCCTACTGGACAGCGAGTTGTCCCTGGGACAGCAATGGGCCTTTGTGGCCAAAAGGCCAGTGGGATCCTGGGGGGCATTGAGAAAAGTGTGTCCAGCAGGGCTGGGGAGGTTCTCCTCCCCCTCTACGTTGCCCTGGTGAGGCCACACCTGGAATCCTGTGTTCAGTTTTGGGCTTCCCAGTTCCAGAAAGACAGGGACCTACTGGAGAGAGTCCAAGGGAGAGCTACGAGGGTGATCAAGGGTGAAGAGCGACTGAGAAAGCTGGGGCTGTTTAGTCTTGAAAGGAGACAGCTGAGAGGGGATCTCATTAATGTGTACAATTATCTCAGGAGTGGGTGCCAAGAGGAAGTGGTCAGTCTCTTTGCAGTGGTGCCCAGTAATAGGACATGGAATAACGGGTGTAAGCTAGAACATCGGAAGTTCCACCTCAACGTGACAGAAACTTTTTCCCTGTGCGGGTGCTGGAGCCCTGGCCCAGGCTGCCCAGAAAGGGTGTGGAGTCTCCTTCTCTGGAGACTTTCAAAACTTTCCTGGACGTGTTCCTTTGTGGCTGCCCTAGGGGATCCTGCTTTGGCAGAGGGATGACAGGTTGGACTAGATGATCTCTAGAGGTGCCTTCCAACTCCTAACATTCTGTGATTCTGCGTGCTCTGTGCGCATTTGCCTACTGTGTACACATCTTCGTTCACGCTGATGGTCGGACCTGGCAAAATGGAACTGCAGCAGTATCTCCTGCAGACTGTCAAATCTGGCATGATAAATTTTCCTCCAACAGACGACACTGTTGTGGGACCCATATCTGTATCAACCTTGACTTTGCTGGCAGTAATATCATTCATGACCAGCATGATATTTTAATAAAGAAACCTGCATGGATTCTAGGCTATGGTATGTAATAGGATACACAGTGCATATGCATTCGTGCACACATGTCATGTAACCCTTCAGACACTGCTAATGATGTTGAATGTTAAATGTTTTAAATGCTTTAATGCTTTAAATGTTCAGCTTTATTTTTTTTAAAAAATACCAAGTGCATCTTCAAGGACTAGTACTCAGTACTTAGTGCAACACTGAAGGACAGCAAGTCAGTTAACTTCCTGAAAATACAAGACTTTTACAAATGCCACATAGAGTAAGGCAAAGAGAAAGGACAAAACAACATGTGTAACAAAAAATTATTTTATTGACTCATATGCCTCCATGAATCTCACAGGGCTACATCAACTCAGTGAACAAAGAAGTTACTTGAATGCACTCCAATATTTTTTCTTTTTCTTGATGGTCATTTCCCTAATAAATCCAGAGTGATGAATGAGCAAGTCAACCTACGTGAGACAGTCATTTGCCAAAGAATGTACAAAGTAATGTTAGTTTAGAAAAATGTTGTGAATAGGTACAAGGTTCAACTGAAATCACTCTGGCAACTATTTTAAGAAACTCTTGAGATGTTGCTACGTCTCACCGTATCCATTATGCTCTTAAAATACAAGTTTCTTTGTGTATTTGCATGGGTATAGAGTTATTAAAGCACAGTTGAGTACACCAAATAGAGTTTATCCTCACGTTTGTAAGTGAATGCTCTGACACAAAGTCACAGAGTAGCTCTAACTTCAGAAATCCTGTGCATGACAGAACCACTACTTAGGTGTGGGATTTCAGTGGTAATCACTGCTAAATAGGTCATCACCATTCCAGCTCCTGCCAGGCAGCAAAACTCAGAATGTGGAATATTTATTATCTCCTGCCTTTGAGGAGTGTCAGGAGGAATATTACCTAGCTTGTATATGTATCTTTAAGGAAAAAGAAGAAAAAACGTTTTGTCTTAGTCAAACTTCTAGTGGGAAGAGAGAGATATTTGAGCACAGCTTCAAGAACTTGTCTCACGTGTATTTCAACGAGATAAGCTGTATCTGCATCACAGCATTCAAGTGATGAAGGTCAATCTTTATAGGTGCAGATCTGCTGACAGTTTAGGCAGCCTTGAGTTTTGAATACTAAGACCTGCCACTGAACTCAGTTTTGGCCTCTGCGTGTGCAACTTCTCTTCAATTGTCTACACCAACCACCATCCGTGTCTCCAAGTCAAGGATGCTTTGATACACTTCTAAATTTTGAACAAGCTATCCTTCTTCAGCTAAGGGCAATTCCACTCACCCCATTCATGAATTACACAATATTCTCTTTCAAATCTGGGCCGTGAGCCCAAATATCCAAATATTTAAATATTGTACAAACTCTAGTTCAGCTGAAAATAAGATGTAAGTATACAGCAACAGCATTCAGTTTCTTGAACAACATCAAGCAGCCCATTTTCGAAATATTTTTTTTTTAGTTATAAATTCTTTGCAAGGTGGGCACACCTACATAAACAAATTACTGGAGGAGCTCTTTCAAGGTATGAATTAGCTTTGTGTCTTTGCTTAGAGCCCTGTAAAACACACTTGAGTGCTCAGTGATATAATCCAAACAGCCTCTCTGCTGGTGACACTAAGGTTGAAACCCCAAGACACTTCCTAGGCAAATCTCACTGCAAAGAAGATACAACGCCAGCTCTAGGCTCATACACAGTGGGCGCCTAAAACACTGAAGACAGGGTGAATTTCATCACAGGTCCTGGAATGTACAGACATCAGTTCTTCCTTTTTACCGCAACAAATAAAATGGAAAACGAAAATCACAGGGTGCAGTTTTTAGGGCATCTGTAATAAACTCTAACAGCTAGATTTGTAGATAAATATATGCAATGTTGATACCCCTTTCGTGAATAAGAACAACACTAATCAGTTCATGAAAGTAGTTAGTTAATTATTTATATGTCCTTGAGTTACAAATTTATTTATGGAAATCAACATCATCCTAAATATTAAGCAAAATATTTTCTACTAAGAGAACAACATGTTTTTGTTTTGTCTGTCTGATTCCCTGCCAACTTCAACTTTTGTTTACTGTCTATGACCACTTTAATACTTTGGTGAGGCAACCAGTGATGGCTGATGAAAAGTTTCTCATGCAAAAGAAACCAAATTGGTAAACTCAGCTAAATTTTCTAATAAAGAATTGACAAATTTGAAATAGCAGAACAGACATTTTTCTAGACCTATTTATAGATAAAAGTTCAGATTTCATTACATTAAATGTGATATATGTGTACATATTCTCCCACGTGACTAGTGTCCTGCTAGATTAGTTCCATTTAATTCAGTTGCTGTTGAAGATTTCTCTCCCTGTATGAAATACAGGACTCTTACCAGTTGCAGAAATGTTTTCTTTTTCTGTCAGAAATGGATTTGGAATTGCATTTTAGGTAATTATTCTAATGTACTTCGAAACTTAGAAAAGTTGCAGGTGTATGCACCTGTTGCAGTTTCAGAAATTTGCGTCCAGAAAAGCCTCATGATATAGCATGAGTAATGTCTGAACAGATGGATTTTCAACTCTCTAGCAATAGCTGGAAATCTGACGCAGGGTAGGGCACGGGTGTATTATTGTTTTCCCTTTATCAGCCTTCGTAACACCATCTGGCTTTCAATTACGGAACTGCAACAAAGCCTATTTTCTCTTTATCACCATCTGGTACCTCACAGTTAAGTGACAGAGTCACACGACAAATTTAACTGAAGGTTTAAAGAATTTAATCTATGCAACTGGTGAGGTAAACAGAAGCCGAAGGGCTGCATACAAAGTACTAGAATAAGCTGTCTAAGGATACAGGCCCTGGAATGTCATCAGCTTCACCCTCAAGCAGGAGAGACTGGGAACTGGTTCAAGCAGCAACCCCCCAGATGATTTCTGGGACCCCACAGCATTTGGATGTGGCCATCCTTGTTTGGAGTAGTAGGAGTGTGGCCAGACCCTTTTAGTTGCCACAGAATGGCCCCCAGCACTATTTACATCACTATCCTAGAATCACAGAATTATTTGAGTTGGAATGGACCTCACAGATCACGTAGTTCAAGCCCCCTGACCTGGGCAGGGACACCTCCCACCAGACCAGGTTGCTCAGCCTGGCCTTGAACGTCACCAGGGATGGAGCATCCACAGCTTCTCTGGGCAACCCGTGCCAGCGCTTCACCACCCTCACACCATGGAACTTCTTCCTAATGTCTAATTTAAATCTACCCTGCTCTAGTCAAAAAACCATTTCCCCTTGTCCTACAGCTACAAGCCCTTGTAAACAGTCCTGCTGCTCGGTAAAAGTGATGTTCCTATCCATCCAAAGTGTGAGAAGAAGACACCAGATCAGACTTTACAACGTGACACGAGCCTTTGGCTTTCTGCTGTCTGCTGCTGCTGTACACAGGATTATTATGTAATGCACCGATGTTTTTGGAATATTTCCATTTCTGCGTGAAAAATTTTGATGATGGCAGAAAGGGTTCAGAGTTAGAGAAAATGGTCTGAATGCATTACACTTTCGTTAAAATTAATAGCTCAAATAATACTCAGTGAAATACTGCCAAAAAAATGGATGCTCAGTCGAACATAAGTTAGTTTCAGGTATCACTGAAATTAAACTGCATTTGTTCATTACAGATTTGTAAATTCTTGCTATAAGCCTTCATTTCTACCACACAATAAACTTAATGTATTTATTAGCTGACATCACACTTGAGACCTCCAAGCAGCCACAAGGCACATTCTGTAAGTTTGTGTTCACAACATACTTTCTTGTATGTGGCTAATTTTCTTTGATTTGTGTATGTGTACTGTAATTAAAAGTATTGATAAGCTAACTATCGATTACACCAAGGCTTAAAAAGAAGACAACAGAAGATGCTGAAATAAAGGTTGGAAGTAATGGTCCATACCACTGGCCCTAAGCTGCCCATCTACATTTCCTTCTCTCCAACAAAGGACAAAAGATGTCACCGATTTTTTTATTTCTTGTACATTATCAAAATTACTGCTCTTAAAATGTGTGGCAAGTACTAGAATTTGGTAAAATTAGCTGTAAATAATGGTTTATGATTTAGAGCGTCTTTTGAAAAGCAATGATAGCTATATACTGTTCATTAGAAGAGTATTAATGTTCTGTAGCTGGCCTTTGAAATCACTGAGAGAAAATGCAATTGTGAAAATGTAGGTTGCATTCACCTGTAGGATACTCCTTTTTTACACTGGTAAATTGCACTCTCTTAATGCTATTGTCATCATACTTTTCACAGAAATTCAAGCAGAGCAACAGTGAATAAGATCCAGAAAATATTATTTTAAGAAAATTATACACTAGCTTTTCCGCTAGATTTCCTTGATTGTGATTTAAGAATAGTTCAGTACTTTTCTCAAAGTCTACCTCCAACATTCTTGCAACCCTCAGAGAAGACATCAGCACGTATTCACCTCTTTGTCCATCATCTATAATTTAAGGAAGTGAACAGGGACACAGCATAACGTTTTTTTTTTTAATTTGAGAGTTTACATTTGCTGTGGCCTTGCTTCTGGATAAATAAAGAGAATGTAGGTAATTAAGCACAGAAGACAATGTATCACTTCTGTGCAGACAGAGATGCATAAACCCCTGGTCTTTCTGGCTTCAAAAAAAGAAAAAAAATGCTCACCTTCCAGCCTTTGGGAATTGGGTGTTTAGTAAATAAGTAGTAGTTTTATTTTGCTAGTCTTCCTACTGGTGTTTAAGAGGAACTCCTCCTCCAGAATTATCTGGTGTCCTCTAAAAAGTTGAAATAAAATTTCTGATCTGTAGTTTCTGAAGACACGAACCATGCTTGCTGAATATTATTTAATAAAACAGGAACGCTCCATAGGTGATTAAAAGTGTAATACAGAGAAACATTCACCTACGTGATGAAAAAACAAATTATTTATTGAGTTTCAACTTATTAACAGTGAGTAATGATATATACAGATATATTTAATGAAACCTCCCTTCCCACTAAGTGATGATTGAGGCAAGGGGCTGCCTACCACACTGGAAAATGGTGAAAAATGGTATGGCTAAGAAGTACTCAGAGATTCCTACCAGGAAATTACTACTGCATGCACAAAATCTAAGCAGAACTACGGAACACTACTATTTTGCTAAACATCATGATTTGAACTCACACCTACTTGCCTATGTTCATTCTCACACAGCATGTCTGACGCCACTAAATGCTAAATTGCACCTATCTTGTCACAAAAATGCAGGTCCCACTCCTGCAGTGGCTGTACCTTCTGCACAGGTCCTCTTCTTGTTCAGCAAATTAAAATTGTCACCTCTGGCACAGACGACAACGGTCCCACCTCCACCAGTTCCACCAGGCTACGCCCGCCCTTGGACTTACGGGATTTTGACCACCGTTCACAGGTTTCACGGTGCATGCAGAGAAACTGCATGAATGAGGCAGGGTATCATTTAAATTCATTGACCAACAGTGGATTTAACTCAACATTGGTTCACTCCATTCACACTATTTCTCAGTCAGTGAAACAGAGGAGGTGCGTGCGTAAAAGCAGCTGCACTAAGAAAGTAATAGATGCTGACTGAAAAAGGCAATAATGTAAAAAGTATGACATGGGAAAACAAACTCTGACTTCAAATTTATTTTGTGAGTTTTCTTTCAAGGTTAGGAATAGTTTTATGTAATAAAAGTAACCTTAACTTTTGAAAACGCTACTTCTCACCAGAAATTGTAAATGATTGAGCAGCATTTTCAAAAATGTATTTTCAAAATGTTCAAAATTTCAAGTTTTGAGTTGTTTTAGCATTGAAAGTACTTTTTGGATTATATGCTGATATGCATATATGGGTGCTAAACCACTTTTTTTCTTATTCTTCTTTTTGATAAAGCCCAAATTTTGATTCAGCCTACAGTTTCATTCTACTTTGATGCCAAATAATATGCTGAACACTGGGGTAAACCGTGCTAAGACAACGTTTCAGAGATTCATAAGGCTAAGCATTTTTATAAATCTGAAAATATTTATTGTAGATACCAAAGTCAACACGAAAATCACTTTCATAAAGTGCTACAGAAGCACTTTGAAAAGTGCTTCTTGCTGCAGAAACCTCAAAATGCTAGAATGGTGATTAAGGGAAATGTTTGCAAGACAATTAAATATAGCCCAAGTATTTTTGATGCATTTAACATTCCTTGCTTAATGATGACTGAAGATTATCTAGTTTCATTTGCTTTGAAGGGACACTCTATTCTTTGCTTACAATACAGTCGGAGGTAAATGCATGATCATTTTTGTTTCTATAGGAACTACATTTTCAAAGTTAATTGCAAAGAAAGCATACTTGAGATCTTCCTTTCCCTTCCTTTTCCAGAACTGACAGCAAAAATGAAGTGCAACACCTTTTCAAAGGCCTCTTCCAATTAAAGAGCTAATGGGCTCTTTCAAAAATGCTTTTAGATTGCATTATGCACATAATTCCCCAGAGCAAAAAAAGTCTCATCAGTTTCAATTTTTATGTGGAGACATGACTGAAGGGCCCTCAGTATGGAAACATTTGGCTTCTTGTGAATTGTTGTTCCGTCTCTTCTGAAAGCCAAATACCCATAACTGAAATGAAAAGGCAAGCTTTTCAAGCTGCAGTAAGGTCTGGCATCCAACTGCAGAGGCTCCCTTTGTGATTCACAAAACACGTACAATGCATCGAACTGCTCATCGCAACTGAGATTCAACTGACAGGATGCAGGAGAGTTCTCAAGGTTTTCCATTGCTTGATCATTTGTGAAGTTCCTTCTGGTGATCTGCTCTCCTTGCGTTACAGTCTCTAAATTAATGCAAAGTATGAGACATTTGTTTTTCAAATTTCACTTGCGGCATCTCCTTGCTTCAAAAACAACCCTGATGAGTACAGTGATAGCCTTAGTATTTTCCTGTTTCTATTTTCAGTCTGCAGTAATTCAGTCTCTATATAGCTATCTTGCTTTATCTTCCACTTAGAGAACACTCACGAGGTGGCAGTTTCCAGGAGAGACTTCCATTTATCTTGTTGTCAGTACACTTCTTGGAGTGGATGGAGTACTTTATCTTGTTGTTTATAAACCTCCAGAAAAAATTACACTTAACCGGCAAATTTTAGATACTTCTACATGCAGCATAAAATTTCCACCGGGTATGAAAACATCAGTGTAATTTCCTGAGAACAACAATCTCTTTGTATTACTAGCACTCGAGAGAAACCACAGCAATGTTTTCTACATTTATTTTTTCTTAACTAACTACAGCTCAACAGGTGGGTCCTGGCAGTAACTAAGAGCTTTGGTCAATCTGAGACCACCTCCATGAACCCTGTACCATGTGGTCAGTACCTTCTAAAAACTGGCTCACTTGAAAATAGAGAGTCAACAGTTCTGCAACGGGGACTTTATTATATGAAAATAGTTTTATCAGGTATTGTTTATTTCTGGTACTTCTCCACATTTTGCAGGAATTCTCAGTCATTTTGCTATGCATTATTCCTTCCTACTGTTTTTCCTTCATTCTATGAGAAGCCACAATTCTCTTGTGTGGATAAGCTGCATGGCACGTGATTCTGGATTAGCAGTGCTTCCTTTTATTGATGAGTGCATTACATGTATTGCAGCTCTGCCAGACACAGAGCCAAGGTCAAGATACTGCTCTTTAGCTTTCTATTTATTAATGGCTAAAGGTAGCCAGCTGCTCTTCTTTGGTATTAGCATCCTCATACAGGTGGCTTATGCCAAAGGTGGAGACAAAAGAAAATGGGAAGTCGTGATATAAATACTGAAATAAATACAGAAGCTGACTACGCAAGTTGGAGGGAAAAGCCTCTGCTGTAAAGAGAACAGCCTTCTCATCTCTGAAGTATGGCTATCAGGGCTTGGGATGCTTCTTGGTGAAAAACCACAGCTCCTCTGCCAAAACACCGCTAGTAAAAGAACAAAGAACTATGTTTCATTCATGTTAGCTTCCTTTATTCAAAGTCTTCCATCTTCCACAAAGGCTTGTGTCTGGGTTTTGAAGGATGCGGTCAGGAGCATCTTCACTTACCTCCTACCCCGTACGTCAGCAAGAAGCTATGCAAACCTCCTGCACAATGTCCGCACATGCACGTGCTTTATAAAGCGAGAGTGCCAAGAAAACTGAGCAAATCGGTTACCATTCAATTATTCGTAACTTTCACATCAGTACTCCTACTGGTAATTCCTTAAATGTGGCAATTTTCCACCAGTTTTATCATATACAGGTTCCTGGAGACTGCAGCCTCTAGATACAGGCAGGGATGCAATCTGCTGGCGGTGAAAAAACCTAAAAATAAAAGACCATTCTTAGAATCATCTTAGGCAACCGGCCCTGCTGCTCTTGAATTACTCAACACGAACCTAATGCTCCACATCCCCCATTAAAAAAAAACTCCCGTTAACCACAAGTGTTTCGAAGGGCTGAAAGTGGGGTACCCAGCGACACCGACTCCTCAAAACGTGGGGAGGAACCGAGGCGGCTCCAGCTCCCTCAGCAGCACACGCGGGTGAGGCAGAGGCCGAGATTCCCTCATGCTGCCGGCGTCCCCTCCGCAGCACGGCCTCGGCGAGGCCTCGAACGGGGCCACCTGTGGGACACAAGGCCGAGGGCGACAGTGACCGCCTCCCCCCCACGCCAGGCCCGTGCCCGCTGCCCAGCAGTGCCGGGCCCCGCGCCTCGCCCTCCGGGGCGCTCCTTAGGCCACCTGCGGCCCATCGATCCCGCCGGACGGCGCCCTCCCCTCTCCCACCTCCCGCTCCCCCGAGGGTGCCCGGTGCTGCCGTCGGGCGGCAGGCGGGACGCTCCCAGCGCGGTGCCGCGGGTCCCCGCCGGCCGCGAACCCGCGACCTCCCCGCCGCGCCGCCCTGGAAATGGCCGCCCAGCCGCGCCGGTCTCCTCCGCGCCCCCCACCCCACCGCTCCCGGGGGTGACACTCCCTCCAACCGCGGACCCCCCCCAAGGAGGCTGACGGGCTGCGACCTCGGCGGCCCCTGCCGCCCTGGTCTCCCCGGGATCCGAGGTGGAACAGCGGGCGCCGACCGCGGCTCCGGCGCCCGCCCGGGGAGGGGGAGGCGGGGGCGTCGGGAGTCGCGGGGGCCCCGGCGGGAGCCGCGCACGCTCCCTCCTCGCGGCGGGCGAGGGCGAGCGGTCGCCCGGCTGCCTGCCCACGGCTCGGCGGCGGGCGGGGAGAAGCCGCCGGGGCTTGGAGGAGGGGAGCGCCTCGCTCGCCAGCCCGCCAGCCACTGGGGTGGGGGCTCGCCCGCCCGCTCCTCCGCCCTCCCCGAGGTACCGCCGCCTCGGCGGGGCTCGCCGGTGTGCGAGCCGCGGCGCGGAAGCAGCCGCTCCGCCTCTGACAGCGACGCTCTCCCCCCACACACCCCGCCCGCCCTCACCTCGAGCTGGCGCTGCCTCCCCGCGCTGCCGGCGCTGCCGCCTCGCCCGCCGCCCGCCCGCCCGCCGCCGTCCCCCTGGTGCCGGGCCCCGCCGAGGGTCAGGCGGCCAGCCCTCGCCCTCGCCGCCCGGCTGCGGCTGCCGCGCCCCTCGCCCCCCCACCGCAGCGAAAGGGGCAGCGGCGAGGAGGGAGAAGGAGAGGAGAGGAGCCGCCGGCGGCTCGGGCAGCGCGCTGCGGCTGGCTCTCCGGGGATGGACTGGGCTTCGCCCGCCGCCTCAGACTGCCCGCCGAGAGGAGGGCGGTGACCGGCCGCCCCCAGCCCGCCGCGGAGGAGAGGAGAGGCACCCCCGCCTGCGCCTCGGAGCCGGCACGACCCCTGCTCCCGCCCGGTTAAATGTCACGGCTCCCCGGCTGCTCCCCGCCGCCGCCCCGCGCGTCGCTCGCCTCGGCAGGGGGCTGTGAAGGTGGCGGCAGAGGCAGCCCCGGCTGCGGCGCGCCCCGCCGCCGCTCGCCGTGAGGGAGCGCCCAGGCAGCCGCCAGGTAAGCGACGGGGGAACCCCCCGGTGCCGTCGGGGGTGGCGGCCGCGGGGAGCCCGCCCGTCAGGGCAGAGTAACTTTGGGGAGGCGGGGGGGAGAGGGGTGGGGGAAGAAGCTGCGGCACGGGGGCTGCGCACCCTCGCCCCGCCGTGCTCCCCCCCCACCCCCTTCTCTGCGGAGGGGGCTGCGAGGGCCCAGAAACGGCGGGACGGGGCGCAGGGGCACCCCCTCACCGCCTCCCGACCGAGCTGGCCTCGTCCCCGGCCCCCTCGAGGGCTCTGGCGTGAGCGGCGGACGGTGGGGTGGCGTGGTGTGGGGGGTCGGGGTGCCCCCGTGTGGGGCGGGGGGGCACCGTGTCCGGCATCGCACGTCCCCACCCCGGGGGGAGAGCTCCCCGCCCCGGGCAGGGCAGGGCAGGAGCCGTGTGTGTGATGGGGGGGGGCAGGAGTCCTCCGGGGGCTGCTAGCGACGTGGCACGAACACAATAGTCCTTTGTCGCCAGCGCAGGGACGCTTCCACACCTGTGCCCAGTGCCACGGTGGGTGTGCTCGCTGGAGTACGTGCACCAGTGAAGTGGTGCTTGGGGGGTGTGTGTGTGTGTGTGTGAATACACTTGTTTTACCTTTTGTGAAGCAAATTCTCGGTACCTCCGGTCTAAAGAAGCAGCTTGAAATACATGCAGGTGCTCCTGAACATACCTGGAAGAAAAACAAAGGGCAAGAAGATCGCCTGCCGTTTCTCTGGTCTTTTTGAGTCTAAATTACAGGGTTTTGTAAGTCCTGTCCCATAGTTGCTGGGGTAAACTGTCAGATGCTCTTAAGCATTTTTCCCCTGTAGCTCTCCTTGCCAAGCACAGAACTGCAGTGCCTTCTCATTATATGCTGCTATTTCTAAATGCTGTTCTTTCAGAAGACCTTCTCATTTAGAAAGGAAAACGTCTGAACGTTTTTCAAAAATAAATCATATTTGAACTTACGTTGCTTGCCAAGTGATGGGCGGGGGAAAGGAGCACACTGCTTTTTTGTGGCTTTGTCATGAGAATGAGCCATGCAGTCTTTATTTCAGTCAAAACTAGAGCGCTAAGGGAATGGAAGTGAAAATTAGTGTGTGTAATGTTCAGGGAGGTAAGCCATGACCTGTAAAGCATGCACATGGTAGTTCTGAAGCCTTACCCTGCTTCCTACAGTGATGCAACTGGGACTGAGTGGTCCAAGAAGATTTCACCTGAAACTGCTGTGTGTACCCTAAACAAATTAGCATTTTATTCATCACTCAAGAACAACAGCAGCTGCGTCCAAATGAAAAGAAAAAAAAGTCTGATAGAAGGTAGAAGAAGAGGATATCCTTCCCTGAGCTTCTACCTTCCAGTGAGAAGCACTTAAATAAGAGTTGGTCGGTCTCCCTGCTGTATGCAGTCAAAGCACCAGGAGTTCCATTAGGGGATACACCCTTTCCGGGAAGTGCTTCCCCGTAAAGGTGAAGCTGCGATGTGGTCTACTTTCCTACATAATGGACCATACAGGAGCTTGCACTAACGTCAGAACATTCATACTGCTACTATCTGTCTGTATATACCCCAGCCAAAAATGTGGTTTGGGTTTTTTCCTTCAGATCAGCATTTAAAACAATTGACTCTTCAGCTACTGTGCCACCTTGTTACTTTTCTTACTTGAAATGTAGTGATTCTGACAGTAGCTCATCTGTGTGCAGGAGAACAGTGATATTATTCCTTTTAGGTACACAGAAGATCCCTGAAAACTGTTTTTACTGCTCTGAATTCCCTCTTGCGCAAGTTAGACTAACACCTACATAGACTGAACACAATAATGTGTGATCAGCTACATATGAACAATGTGGTTTGGTAGCATAACAGATATCCGGGATTTTTTGTTATTGTTCTCTAGAATCCAGGCATTCTGTGAAAGGGCTCTAGGTGGAAATGTTATCCTGCGTAGTAGCTGCAAGAGGTGAAGCCATACAAAGTATTAGAGCAGCTTGTTCCTTCAGACATCTGTCCGCAAGTGCTGTGATTAGTACTATGTTGGCATGCCACTGCGAACTAATACCGTGGATTTGGGTATCCCGCAGTTAAGAAAAAAGACCAAAGTAACTCGCTGCTCGTAGTTCTGAAGCAGTATCATTTTCCTCCAGCACAGAAAGGTAAGGAGGTCTGGAGATTGGAGTATTAGTGACTGTGCTGAGTTTAAAAACCTAAGTCTGTGTTAGTGGCTTTTTCGTGCCTTTTATTAAGACCATTCTAATAACATAAACACAGGGTGGGTGTGGTTATTGGCAAAGGTATTGATGAGGATTCTAGGAGGATTCCTGTGGTGTTTTTTTAATAATTCATACTGGTATGATTGTTGCCTGGTTTTAGGGGTTTGTTTATTTGTTTGTGTGCCTTTTGACTGTCTAAACCTCAGGGAATAAGCAGGGGAGAAAGGTTAAGGAGTTCTGAAAGCTTGGTTTGTGGCTGTCTGTTGGTTCATTGGCTCGTCCTTTGTGAGAAGGTGGATTTCCTTCTAGCTGTTGCTGATAATTAAAAATCCAGATGAGGGACAAGTGCAGGGATAAATGGATCGGTTTCAGTAGATTTGTACAATACCAGGTGTATGTATTGCTGTATTCTCCCTTCTTCCAAGGTGTTTGTTTGGCTAATAATTCATTAACCCATTAGGTTAAATTCATTCTAATTCTCTGTACTTCCTTTTCACTTTTTGCACAGATATTCAGGACATTTAAGAAAATTCTATTTCTAATTAGTCACTGATTGACATCCCTATGTCATTACAAGGCTGATTTGGCTAAGCTGTGTCTAATTATGAATCTTTACAAATTATTGCTCATTTCTCATTACTACAGTGACTAGTTTAACTGTTTCTTTTCCAGATTTTTTTCATCTTATGTATTTTCAGCCAGGAACTTTTTTCCCTGATTTTGAGGCATAAACCGAAGCTGCTGCTCCTTTCTGGAAAGCGTGGCTTCTCTGATATCTTAGAAAAATATTAAAATAAATGAGATAATGCATAAAGAGCAAAATTGAAGTATTTTAAATTTATAGGCATTGCTCCTCAAGACTTATGTTCATGCAGCATACCACTCGATGCTTTCTCTGCTGAGATATCAATATTATTCCCGTGAGATATGCTGAGTAGAGCTCATGTTTGAGTTGCTTGCCATCTCATAAGCCTTTTGATTCCTGGGGACAATTCCATTTTTTAATGATGAAAATCTGTAGAGGGAGAAAACATAGAAGATAAACTGTCAGGAGTGTTGTATAATGACATTTTGGTGACCCATTTTCTGTTGATAAAATGCAAATCTTACCATTTTTTTCCCCCCCTCTTCCTTTCAGCAGCTATCCTGTGAAGCAGTAGTTCATGAGATTATTTATAATCGTACTGATCAGAGTTGTTATTTGATTAAAGTCTGATCTCTGATTCTCTTTGAAACTTGAAGTAGATATCTGTATCAGCAGATTGTAGGCAAGTCTTGTTATATATTGATATACTGTTTGTGTTTTCAGCTTGATGATTATTATGAAAGTCGTAGTAGGTCGGTGTGTGGTTACTTAGTGAACATCTTTTCCATGAAATGGAATTAGTGAACAGTTTAACCCATCTTCCAGAAATACTCCTAATTACATACAAATAGAAATAAG
This sequence comes from Trogon surrucura, assembly GCA_020746105.1. Lineage (NCBI taxonomy): Eukaryota > Metazoa > Chordata > Aves > Trogoniformes > Trogonidae > Trogon > Trogon surrucura. The sequence goes on from CM036658.1 coordinate 2,479,770, forward strand.
GATGTGTTGAAAAGATGATTTGAAGTGGAAACATTTTAAAGTACTCCTTACTGTTGAGTAGCACTCTAGATAATCCTTTTCTTCATAATAGCCAAGAAAGTCTGTTTGGTTTTGGTTTGCAAGAAAAAAAAACAAATCATACCACACTTAGTGGATTTTAAACGACGTTGTAGAAGTGGGGTGATTTCAAAAAAAATATTTCAGAAGACTAATTGTGTCTGAAGGAAATGGACATGTGAGCTTTCATCTGATGGGCCAGTTACATTTCCCCAAAAGAAACAAAATGGAAAAAACTGCTTTTTTAGTTATACAGATGAAGCAACATAAATTATTAGCTGTCAATCTCAAAATTAAAGTTGCTGTGCAGGGAAAAAAAAAAGTAAAACAGTAGCAACATTTTGGCATCATTGGTAACAGAACTGTGTAATGTACTTGGAGTGAACAGAAATAAATTCAGCAGGAAGGTTTGCCCGTGTAAAATCTGACTTTATTGTGAAGTTTGATTAACAGCAAAATGTCTGTTCTTTGGTCAGAATGAAGAAGAGTAATTATACTGCAGTCCTGTTGTTTTTTGTTTGGCTAGGATTTACAGATTGATAGCTTGGGATTAATCTTTTATTACTTTTATTACTTTTATTTATTATTATTTAATATTTTAGTACTTTAAGTTCTATTTTTACATTTTTAAATAAAAATTGTGTGTCTTGAAGTCATTCAGGTGAAGACAGTTTCTTTTAAATGGTAAAATATCACAAGCATCTTGTAAAACTGTAGGTAAGATAAGATTCTTTTTACAATTGAAAGTATACTTTTAAAAATTACATTTGTTCTGATATTTATATTTAATGCTTAAGAGCAACCACTGGTCACCAGCTGAAGTTATACAAGCTTAACAGGAAACTCCCCTAAAAGTCAGTTTACATATAACTTTCTTCAGTGTCGAAATCTTGTGGCATTTGCTGAGGCAAAAGGCATGATGGGGCAGAGCCTCATCTCTGGGGAAGAGCGGGATTTCTCTGGAGTCCTTTCTCTCACAGAGTTTTGTTGTAACTGAGAGTGTGAGGTGGGGAATGAAACCACTAGAGAAACCAAGTAGGCAGGCCTTAGCGCTGGACAGCTGCTCAGACTGTCCTCTGTCCTCTTCCCACCTTCTGATTAGTCTTTTCTCCAGTTGCTTCCTTCACTTTTCTGAGGAAATGGCATAATGGTTGTCATCTCTCGATTGCTGTGCTTCATAAACTGCGTTCCAGCCTGTGGTTTGGCGAAGCCCTTGCGGAATACTGGTGGATGCTGGCCGTGAAGAGCTTTGCAAGACAAGAAGGAAAAGCTCAGTTCACCTTTTTCAGGATTTTGTTCCCTTCAGAGCAAAAAGAGTCATGTTCCTCTGTGACAAGCCACCAAGTTGGCTCCCACTCATGTTGCTCATGGGCCTCCGCACCGTGGCTGGCTCTGCCCGGTAGGTTATTAGCGTGATGCTGCTGCTGCAACGCAGAGCATCCCTCTTAGCAGCAGTAGGCTGCTAAGGACGTGTCACACTCATCAAACAGTCCAGAGCCCCAGAGTTCTGCGGGAATGTCCAGCTAAAAGTACCTAGTCATGACATAGAAAATCGCTTGTGGTTAGGAAACAAATTATGGTGCTTCATCTTACTGTGAATGCAATTTGCAGGGCAGTGTTCTTTGTGGAAGTGGGTGAGCTCACCCTATTTTGGGCCCCGTTGCAAGCTCTGCTTTCAGTTTGAATTTAGACGCGAGTCTTGGGTTGAGCTCGTGGCTCTCCCTGAATACAGCAAAAAAAGTAGTTCTTCAGCTGCATCAATTAGTAAATCTCTGTTAAAGTCCTCAGGGGTACATTAACCTGCTACAATAGTGTTAAAAAAAGCCTGTTTGGTTTTTAGTGGTGGTGGTGAGGGGGGTGTTTAAGACACTTTCTTCAACGCTTAGTCTTTGTGAACATTTACTGTTACAGCTGTCTGGTGGGAAATACCAATTGAAGGCCAGATGATTCCAGTGACTCCAGTTTATTAGAAGAGTAGTTCATTCTGTTGGTAGTCCCAGGGAAATACGATTCTCTGCGATCCCATGTTTAGTCAGGAACTGATTTATAGCCTGAGTTTTTTTGCACTGAAGTCATATAGTACATCTATGAAGAGAAATTCTATACATACAGTTCTGATCTTTAAAAGAAATGAGAACATTCATTATTTAAAAAAAAAAAAAAACTCTCAAGATTATCAAAGTCTTTAGTTAATTCCCAGCCAAAAGTGTGAGCATTTAAACGTATTACTGGGACGTATAACCACTTTTCTATAATTTCTTATGACGTAGTAAATTCTTGTTGCCAACAGGCATGAAGTTGTCAGGAGGATTTGTATTCAGGCTTGGAGGCAGCAGCTGGAAATTCTGGTTGTCCAAGTGGACTGACTGGGTTATAATGGCTGCAGCTAACATCAGGAGAGAGACAAGGTCAGGAACAAGATCCTTGGGAAGAGGAAATTCTACTTCTCCACACGCCCTAGAGAAAGAAAAGAAGGGGAAGACTTTGCCGTTAGTAGACCTTTAGCTGAGGTGCACTACAACCAACAGCCCCAGTGAAGAGCATTTAGGCTTTGTGGCTGCTTTTAACAAAATCCCATGTTTCTGAGGAGGAAGGGAATAAGGAAGGTTGAAGCGGGAATGATCATTGCATGTGCCCTTTCAGCGTGTCTGGGAAGGAGCGAGCCAACCCAGCCTGCAGCCTTCGGCATCAACGTGGCTGGATGTTCTCAGAAGTAACCAACCACACTTAAGCTTAAAATTTGTGATGTGTTTTGTTAGGCAGAGCAGTAATTGTCCTGATAGAAGAGAGTATCTTGCTATTCCTTTCGAAGGTGTTAGAAAGGGCTAGGAGATTCAGAAAACTAAACTTGCTTCCTCAAGAGCCACGTCTGAGCACAAGACTTAGAATCACAGAATGTTTTGAGGTAGGAGGGACCTTGAAATATCCTGCAGTGATCAGTGACATGCTTAAGTAGATCAGGTTGCTCAGAGCTTTAGAGGTTCCTCTGAATGCCTCTGGTGCTACATGTAGCTCTCCAGACTAGGACAATTATATAGAAGAAAAGGTGACATTTATAATTTTTGAAAATTGAAATGATTACATTCACTGGTAGTAAGAAGAATAGACTTTTGATTTTAAATCCATGCAAAAGTTAATAATGTCTCTGGGGAGGAATCAATAAGAAATGAGTTGCGTTTATATCAGTGCATGAGATAGTCTAGAAGAATAAGCAGAATTCAACATTACTGTATGGCTTTATAGTCCTTTTGATTGTCATCCCTTTTGAAGAGAGAATTTTGAGCATTACCAAGTGTCGTCAGAAAATACCTGTCTTGTGCCAGCTTTTAACTGTTTCCCCATGTGAACTTCCAACACAAAAGAAGCATGTGGACTATAGGCAAACATATGAAGACAGAAAATTTTCATTTATTGCAACTTGGGTAGCGGAAACCTGTAAAGAGTGTGTAGACTAATTTAATTCGACATGGAAGTTTCTCTGTGTTCCTCATGTAAACAGATGCTAGTGCAAATAAGAATTCATTCTGATTGGGAATTGACTCAGCTTAGGTTATAAAGTAGATAAGTAGATTCAGGAAATCTTAAAAACCAAGAAATCCCTGTTGCCTCTGTAGAAGTTGAGGAGGAAGTAGTTATGTTAGAATAGTTACCTTACCACAAAGGTAGTGAAGAGAGGTATCAAGATAAAAAGCAGTTGAACAATTGCAGAAATTAAACTGCAGTAAATCACAAGGGTGCAATGGCTGGCTTCCAAGATTTCTGGTGGAAATGTATAGCTGAACATCTGAGTGACTTCTGAATCTGTAATTTATTTTTAAATACTGTGACTGACCTGGAGCTTAGCTAACTATTAATAAGAAAAACAATGTCAGGAATTAGTAGTAGAGTTGAACATCAAGCAAGTAATTTGGAAAAATAAATTGTCAACATCTTAAAACTTCTAGATGAGCATGTTAGGATGATATAAGACTGGTGCTTCTGTGAAGGAGACAAGTATGAAGATCTGTTGCTGGAAACAGTCCTCTTCAACCTCTTTCTGACTGGCAGCGTGACTTAAAGTGAGCGTACAGTTGCAGTCTTCCTATCAAACACTTCTGTTAATGTATTCCTTCAAACTGTTCCTATGTTTTTAAGAAAAACTTGATTAAAGGGGCAATATTACGTGTGTGTTCTTTAAAGAAAAGGATTGTAAGTAATTCGACATCATAGCTGTTTACAGCAAACCCTTGTGTAAGGTTTTTTGTTTTTCTCATACCATGTTCTGCAAATGGAAGTTGTATTGAGTCATTAGGTCTTTCCTCTGTTAGGGTAGAGTTTTCAGGACAGATGTCATTCGGGATTTTGGGAAAACTAGGTCATGTAAGGAAATAGGTATAATTTCTACTTCAGCGCTGAAGTAATTAAGTAGTGGGCAGTGTTGCACATTGGGGACTGCAAAGCAAGTCGTCAGATATCTTCTGTCAAACAATTACGTTGGAAAGACAGGTTAAAATTATTTGTACATTAAAAGAGAAAGTGATTAAGGAGGATACAACGATTTTACTTAGATGTGTTTCGGTAATTATTTTGAACTTTGCATATGTGAGCAGTTTTGTTTTTTGTAAAAAAGAAAAAAATCATTGTGTTAACTAGGTAATTAAAATTTTACATATACATTGAGATTAACATGCTAAGACTTTGAAATGGAAAAGGTAGAGATATGATGGTAGTATTTAATAATACATATCCTAGTTTCTATGATTTTATTTTTTCCCATTAGGCAAACAAGAAGTCATATGATGGGAAAATAAATTTGAATTGCAGAATATTTTAGAATTAATAATACATTAACCAAACAGTATTGAAGAAGAATTTCAGGAGAATTTCTCTTTTCTAAAACTGTAAAGGTTTTATATCCAGGCACACCTTTTTTGTCTGCAGTAGAAGAGCAAAACAAGACCAAAAAAAAAAAAAGGAGTGCATACTCTGAATGCCATAAAAATCTTTTGCATTGCCTCGTGTTATACAGTTGCTTGCCTATATTTCGGAGGATTTAGCTGTTCCTCTGGGCTGTTAACTGTTCTACTAAAGGAATTTAATTGCTCTGAAGGATGGGTGCTAGATAATAGGTATCATCAATTTAATTGTTGCTTTTTTTGTTACTAAGCAGCCTGACTTATATGACTGTTTGACCAGCCCATGCTACTCGTCCTAGTCTTGCTTAAAAACAGTTTTTACTTTTCAATGTGGGTAGACAGTATCTCCAAATACTTACATTAACACCTAATCGTGTAGTATGCAATACCGATACACAGTATTGATATTGGATTAAGTAGTAACTCAGTTTGAAATTTTTATTTCTGCTTACCTTTCTACGATTTTACTTTAAAGCAGGTTGCTACAAGCATTTGAGATTTTCTGTTTCATTTGAATATAGGTCAGGTGGGAGCTGCAGTTGAAGAAAACAGATCATGGTTAGATTTGACAGCTACTAGCCACCAGCGGTTTGTTGCTTGTTCAGTCTAGGGTAACAGTACTGAGTATTTGCTGCATCTAAAGATAATGACTTTATTTTCACTGTTGCCTCTTATAAAATAATGAAGCTATTGCTGTAGTTTGTAGTTGAGAGACGCTCTTGTTTAGCTGGAAAATGAAGTCTTACTGGTGGTAAGGAGATGTTTCATATAGGAGAATTAATCATTGGTCTCTAACAGTGTGAGACATCTGTATCCTATCTGTGGCTGCTGGATTTTACACTTAAATATGTAATCGAGGTCAGAGTTTTGTTTTATTCACACGTGAGCTAGGTATTGACAATATATGGAAGGACATTGAGTAAGTGCCTGTGATATACTAAGAGCTTACATTTCTGCCTTAAATTTATCCATCTTGACTGCATGCTCTTTCTGTTGGTACTAGTAATATTTTTTTAGTTTTTCTGGACACATGAAAAAAACCCCCACTGTACCCAAATGGTAAAGAGCAGGATGTGTAGATAACTGGTGTTTTAGTGTTTGACTTTTTTAAAATTTTTTTTTTTAGTTTTTCTAACTTTGATTGAAAGAGATCCCATTACTGTCTTCATGTACAGTCACACTGCCTGTGTACTTGGGTGGGCATGGAGGTGGGAAAAAACAGCGAGACATTGAAGTAACGTGTGCTGAGAAATTCTTAAACCTCTTCAAAGATGGTGTCAGACATTCAGAGAGAGTTTGTAGCAACTGTATCGTGTTGTCTTCAGCAGCTCTCAAAGTACAACGTATTTTGCTGTAACATCTTATTGAATGCAATATGATCGTGTCTCTGATTTGGAATTGGTTGTGAATACCTGTGAAAATTAGGTGGTGCCGTTGGGCCTGTGGCAAGTTACCAGTCTGTTCTCTTACGCATCGGCTATCTCACTGAAAAATCTCTAATTTCTTGTTTGTGCAGTCTTTCTTAAGCGAATAGAAAACTGCGGATGGTAATCCTGTAATGTATACATGATAGTGTGGTCCCTTCTGTTAATTTAAATTAGAGAAAATAGTTATATTTTGAATTCACCAGAGAATTCACCGAGATTTACAGTAAGGAGGTAGATGGACAACTTCAAGCTCTTTTAGAACTTCTACTCTGTAATTCTGTGTTCATACCTGCAATTATGACCTGTTACTCATCTCATAATTCAGGCTGATGTCCATTTTAAAGTTGTGCAGAATTTTGTGTGCATTTTCCTACGATTTTGAAAACTTATATCCAAAATACCATTTCAAAGATACGTAGTTGTTACACAGATACCCTAGAAAAATATACACAAAAACTATGTTAACAACAGGTCCTGATCATGAAATATTTGATAAATTAAAAAATAAGCAATATCTCTGCGTTCTGTCCTGTGCTTGGTAAGATTTTTTTATCCAAGCGTGCCAATATTTAAAACTATTTACACTTGGGATCCCTGACTACGCATCTGTGATGTAACACTTAGGGTACAGCAGGGCTTTTTACTGCGATTGTCAGTGATCCTCTTTCTGCTGTAGTTAAAATTCCAGTTAGTAATTATCAGTACATCCTTCAAACATAGCAGAGATGTTGTTCACTGGTAGTTCTTGGAGTACTGAAATTATTAACTCCTTTCCCAACACTTTATAATTAGGGATGATGGCAGGTTCTTCCTGTGAATCTGCTACCTGTAGCATTTTTACTTTGAAATACAGTTACTGAGGTCTCTTGAAGTGGTAAGTACATGAACTCCGACATTGCTCTTTATTCTCCTTACCAGTTGTTATACATTAAGTTTTAAGTCAGAAAGTAAGACAGGAGCGAGACTCAGTTTTTTTGAGAATATTCACTCTGTTTGCAGCATGTCTTCATGCAAACTTTTATACTTGGAGTGGCAATCACTAGATGGCACTGCTCCATGGTCTTTGTAGGTTGTTATATTTTCTTAAAATATTCATTCTGTTCTCTGATGTATGACAGTGAATTGTTACTAGTTTGTGGTATGATTTCTCTTGGATTTGTGTCAAATGGCAAGAAAATTTGACTAAAATAATTCTTGAGGAAGGTTAAATCCCTAAATATGTTCGATTAAGTGTTTGGCAAGAGGAGAAACATACTGTTCAGCAGTCTCTGTTCCAGGATTAGTGCATAGAAAATGTCAGACAAAAAAGCCACAATAAGATTTTTCTTCAGTTCCTCTGTTGCTGGTGCCTTCTCCAGTTGTAAATCAGCATGTATCTTCTACTTCTTCGCAGGAAGGTGATCATGTCGTCCTGAATTTTCTAGCTGGCAATTCTAGCTTTCCTAATCCTAAATTGCTCTGTTGTCAATTCATTCCATGCCAGCCTTTAGCCAAGTCCATAACGAACACAACGGTGTAAGAGGGCTTAATCCCTTCTGTCACTGGAGTGGGAGCAAGGTGTATGGCTGATTATTCAACAGACCTCCGTGAATGGACTGCTGTAACAACTCCATCCCCGTTCTAGGTTTTTGATCTTCATGTTGGATGACTTTGCATGGACCAAGTCATAGAATCATAGAATGGCCTGGGCTGGAAGGGACCTTAGAGATCATCTAATCCAACCTTCCTGTCACGGGCAGGGATGCCACCTCTCTCTCGACTAGATCAGGCCACATGTGAGAACCGAACAGGAATCGAACCTGCGACCTTTGGTGTTTAAAGCACCATGCTCAACCCACTGAGCTAAACCGGCTCTCAGATAGGTTCAAAACCGTACTTAGGACTTCATCACTGCATCAACACTGTTATAAACAGCAACCACAAAGCTGAAGAGCCTAGCAGACCATTAGCAGTGACGCCCTGCTAAAATAAGGAAGCAGGAGCTGTTGTTCGTGTGTGGCATCTTTTCTAAGGTACCGTCCCTGAGTCTGTCCCTGACATTGAGTATACCTTGGTCATGAAGTTTGGTAGCACATCTCTAGAGGCTGGTGTCTTTAAAGTCCTTATGTGCTGGTCTACTTTACTCCTGGATTTTGTTGTTTTGTTATTATGGCACCCCAGCACAATGGGGATCCAGGCCTGTCTGATTCTTCATTTATTAGAAGAACAGTATAAAAGAGTACACTTGTCTAATGGCTGCATATAAATGGAAATGCTTTTGATCTCCAGTAAGGCTGTCTCAGGAGTGTTTTCAGTTTTGGCTTGAAGTACTGTAAGGCATTTTTTAACCAGAAGTTGACTGAGATTCTCTTCACATCAAGCTCATTGTGGGATTCTCTCAAAAGTAGATGCCAATACTGTCAGTAATGGCAGCCAGTAGGCATTAGCTGTTGTCAAATTTTGAGTGATTAAAGAGTTAGACACTCATTTCTGAGCTTGTCATTTGCAAAGGATTCTACCCTTTGAAATTGTGATGGTGGTTTGAGCTGTGTATGTGATTTTGGAGTTTATTCCAGAAAAAGGATTTACCAATGTAGCTTTTGATGAAGATTAAATTTACACCCCTGTGTGTTAATCCTGCATAGTGTAAACTTTGGGAAGTTTTAAATGAAAGTATGGAAGTTTTAAGTGCTTTTTACAATACAGTGGCTCTTATTTCAGTTTTCTGAAGCTTTTTGTTAACAGTTTGTTTTTCTTTCTTATTACTAAAATGCAGTGACAAAAAAGGCAATGACTTTATTTAGTCAGAGACTCTAAAAATTTTTTTTTGGAAGACAGACGTATAAATTCCTTGGAAGAAACTATTGAAGTTACTACAGGGATTGCTGTTCAATGTGTTTTTTTAATGTTATTTTTTTCGTAATGAAAATGAAGTGAAATTGTTCTTAAATTACTTTCAGAAACAAAGGTGTATGTCCCGTTGTGCATTTACTTAACCTGGTTACTCTTGTGAAAATATCATTTTAAATAATTGCAGATTTGTTTGTGGTGATGATAATTTGCTTTAGAGAGATCGCTGCATGAAAATGCACTTTGCAGAAGTTATCCATGAATAATTTTGGAACATCATGAAGGGCTGCCAAAGAAATCAATAAAATCCAGTTTATTTCATGGCCTGCCATATTTCTTGTGAAGATTCCGGAGGCCTGAATGTGGTGTTGGCATGGCAAAACCCTGTTCAAGAGGATGCCAGTTTACATATGCTTTTCAGATTAAAGCAGAATACAGGATGAGGCAACAGTGATGCTAGCTTTGAATGGGAAGACTTTAAATTGGAGGATTACTTACCCTGGATATTGCGACTACTCTTGGTGTCACCAAGTGTTTGATTCAGGCACATCAGTATGGGAATACTTACTGGCTTTTATCACCTGTTTGTGTCTGATTTCTAAGTGGTTTTTTTGAGCTGTTTTGTTTAAAGAACTACATTTGTGGGCTGTTCATATGTTATAGTGAGGAAACCACTTGTTCACCAGCTCCTGAGTTAGCAGCCCTGTTACATCTCACCAGTGGTTGGAATCTGCACATCATTCCATGTTAATTTCTGGATATAACTCACTGAATTGGTGAATATCTTAAGAGAAATTGAATGAACTGTGACCCAGTGATACAAGAAACTGTCATATAGACTGCACTGTAACAACAAAAAAAGTCTTAAAATGAGTCATTTTCTTTTAGTGCTAGGAAAGTGATTTTAGTAACACAGGAAAACATCATTATGCCTAAGGCTGTTCTGTATCTACTTGACTCAAGAGTCAAACTAAGACTCTTCCCCTCTTTTCCCTTATTGCCTGGTTTTCAGTTATAGCAGTAAAAGAACAGGCACACATTTCATACTTGGCTGTATGACTTGAGAATGAGGTTGCCACATTTCTGCCATAAGTTTCTTGTAGGAAACTTCTCAAAGATAAGGACCCCTCTTTCAGTATAAAACTGAAAAAAATATACCAAACTCAACAAACCCTAAAAGCACAGAAGGATTATTTGGCAAAGGACCTCTTGGTTTGTCGTTTGATGAAGTGGTAATCTGATTTTTTTCAGAAATATTCAGTAGTGTTTTATTTATAAGGTCTTAGAAGACTTCGAGAGTTGAAGGAATATGCCAATTTGCATTTCAGAGTTACTGAAAACTGACCACTTTGTTTCGTAATCAGCGTTTGAATTTAAAAATGGAAGATTAAAAGTGGCCGAGTGTGCTTCTGAACATATGCATAGGTTTGAAACACTTTGCAGTGTAAGTTGCATTAGAGTTACAACAGTAATTTGGGGCTGCTCTTTTTATGGGGGTAGGATATATTTATATATAAAATACCAATTTCCTTTATGAACATAATATATATAGAACAGCTCCTTTATAGGTGCTTAAACTAAACATGTTTTACGTTTTTGTATGTGCAGTGGTTATGGCTAGGTAGCTTTGTGAATGCACTTTGCAAATCTTTAAGGTTACCGTGGGCTGTTAGTGCTTTACAGAATGTAAAATATTCCCAAGCTGTACAAGACCCTGCAGCTTTGTTAAATAAGATAAACAGAAATACTTTTAATGGTGAGCCATATAAAATGGAAAATAGCTTGGTACAATGTCTTAGAGACATCCGATGAGCTCTCTATACTTGGTACATTGCACAGTAACCTAGAATTTCGAACATGATGAATTTATGCTTATTATATAACATAAATTAGTCCATCTAATGAAGCTGTGCTTTATAGAAGTCTCGGGGGCTTAACTGAATTGTCTCAGATGAGTGGGCTAACTTAGTCTGAATAAGCATATTGTTTTTGTGTGGTACTACATACTTTTTGTATGTAGCTTTTTGTTGTAGCAGTAGTTTAGTGAACTGATCTCTGCAGGTGCTTTGTCAAGGCTGAATCTTTGACATTCAGTAGAACCTGAGAGGAGAAGTTATTTACAGTATCTGTTTCTGAAAAGGCCTGTGCTGACGTATGCACATCTGGCTTTTTTTTACCTTTTCTGAGGTTTTTTTTAAACAGAGAGAACTGTACAATTCCTGGGCAGGCTCTAACATGGTAGTGGCAGAGACCTACTAAATCAGATAAAATTGAAGCCCAAGATGTCTCTTTACAGATATTTTAGGAAAAGGAGACTCTTTTTCAAAGGAACAGACAGGTTTCCCCAGATCGTCAGTCTGCAGGTCTTTTTCTCTGAATTAATATGTGCATACCAACCATGGAGTAGTGGGTATGTAAACACATCCAGATTCTATTACAAGGAAAAAAAGGTAGAGGGCTCTAGGTAGGGTTTTTTTTTTTTAATTTTCTTCTTGAAATTAAAATAAGACCACTTAATTAAGAGTGAATAATCTATCTTGATTAAGAGTGGATAATCTATCCCTTCTTCAAGCACTACTTTCTTGAGTATGGTGTAGCAGAAGTCATGAAGTTTTTAACAAATGCATCTAAGCATATTCCTACAGAAAATTCTCTTATTTCCGTTAAGAAATTCAGGATTTCTTGGAGAGGTTTAATTTTTATTTTAGGAACATGCAGAAGAATTTTTTTTGGCTTACTGCTGTCATAACAAGTTCTTTACAGCTTTTGCCACCAAGAAGAAAAATGGATATTCCTTGTAATAAAACTAAAAGTTCTATTGCACAATAGCGGTAACAAGGGCTATTTTTTAGTTAATTGCTTTTTCACAATTAACTTCACAAGGACATGAGATTGAAAAACATTTTTGCAGGTTTTCCAAATAGGCGTAGTAAAAATAATTCCACAAAGCACTCCTAGCTGAAGGGTACATGTCTAATGATGCTGAAGGAAGTCCCTGCAAGGAGGTAGGCCAGTATGTCAGATTGGTAGTTACATACTTAAATAGAAATGTAAACACTATTGAAGTTTCCAAGCCATTATTGCATTAATCCCTCTTCTTTTTTTTTTTTTTTAAATTGTTATTTAAAGTAAACAAGGTCTAGAAGGACTTCGTAAATAATGCCACCATGTTTTGGTTGACTTCAGTTTATCAGGCTTAATTACTGCATTGAAACGTTGCTATAATTCAGCAAGTTTGCCGACGACACCGAGCTGTGTGGTGCTGTGGACTCATTGAGGGCAGAGATGCCATCCAGAGGGACCTGGACAGGCTGGAGAAATGGGCCAGTGCAAACTGCAGGAGCTTCAACAGGTCAAAATGCAAGGTCCTGCACCTGGGTTGGGCCAATCCCAGGCACAAACACAAACTGGGCACAGAGTCGGTTGAGAGCAGCCCTGAAGAGAAGGATTTGGGGGTGTTGATAGACGAGAAGCTCAACATGAGCCCACAGGGCGCTCCTGCAGCCCAGAAGGCCAACGGCATCCTGGGATGGATCAGGAGAAGCGTAGCCAGCAGGGCAGGAGAGGGGATTCTCCCCCTTTACTCTGCTCTTGTGAGACCCCACCTCGAACACTGCGTCCAGTTCTGGTGTCCCCACCATAAGAGGGACATGGATCTGTTGGAGCGTGTTCAGAGGAGGCCACAAAGATGATGCAGGGGCTGGAGCAGCTCTGCTACGAGGACAGGCTGCGGGAGCTGGGGTTGTTCAGTCTTGAAAAGAGAAGACTTTGGGGGGACCTAAGAGCTGCCTTCCAGTACCTGAAGGGATCCTACAGGAAGGCTGGGGAGGGACTTTTTACAAGAGCATCCACTGATAGGACAAGGGGAAATGGGTTTAAGTTGAAGGAGAATAGATTTAGATTAGATCTTAGGAAGAAATTCTTCAGTGCGAGGGTGGCAAGACTTTGGAATAAATTGCCCAGAGAGGCTGTGGCTGCCCCCTCCCTGGAGGTGTTCAAGGCCAGGTTGGACAGAGCCTTGAGTAGCCTGATCTAGTTGAGAGGCGTCCCTGCCTGTGACAGGGAGGTTGGATTAGATGATCTCTGAGGTCCCTTCCAGCCTGGGCCATTCCGTGATTCTGTGATAATTCATTTAGATTGGAGCAAACAGTCAAGTGGTACTAACTGTTGTATTAGAAGGATCATGTAAACCAACTCAAGATTTACTCAATTGTTTTAACAGTTTGTGCTTTGATTTAGCATGAGAGTTGGTTCATGTTGTTGTCAATAAAAAAGTGAAGCATTTAACTTTAGAAAATGTGTAATCCTTGAAAAATAGAGTTGCACGTGCTTTTTAGCTCTTCCCCAAACTTTTAAGTCACTGATGAACTTTTGGTTTTGTCTTTTGTTTCCATTTAAGCTCCTCTTTGTGGTTTTTTTTATTTTTCTTCAAAATACTTCTTTTTTTCTTATATTACCCACATTGTGTAATGATTGTAAGCTTTTCTTTAGTGTTTTGATATCACTATGCTGTTACTGAAGCAACACTAATAAAAAATGAAATTAAAATAATGGATCTTATTACTAGTAAGCGTCGTAAAAGTATGTCTATTCAGCATCTTGTTTCACAGGATTTTTTAACAAAGCGATGTTTGCCATAGTTCCCATTTTTATTTTTCAATAGTTTCTGAACGGGAGGAAGGATCTTGCTGTTACCACAAGATGCTGATTTCAAAAGACATGTCTCTCCTCTCTGTAGATCTCTGGAAGAGGGACTGGTTGGAAAACTGTCACGCCAGTAGAATTACATTCTTTCTTCAACACAGTTTCTGATGTAGTATGAAGTATGCCATCTGGTGAAAGTGACTTGATTCACTGTTATTTCTGCCCAAGGGAGCAAAGTGTGTTACAGGTTATTAAAAAAAAACAAACACAAAAGCAAACCAAAACTGGGAAAAGAAATAGGACTAGATCCCCAAATCCTCTTTCGGTTGAAAATATTTATGTTTGTGTAGATCCTTTGCTGTCAGTGATGCTATTGTGATTTCTGTGAGGCAAAAAAATTAGCTTACAATTGTAAAACTTGGAGTGGAATTGTGAACATTTAATGAATTTTCATTTGCCCTGTCAGAGTGATGTAAGAACTAATAGACAAAATGAAATAGGATAGATGAAATCTGTATTTTATGGCTACTAGTAGGTTTGAAATCACTTTTTGGTGTTGCATTCAGGGAATCTTTGGAAGAATTATATAGGAATGTGTGTCCTTGACAAATTATATGCCACTGCCTTTATTTTCTGTTTCAACAACATTTCTCAGAAAAATAAGTTGTTTGCCCCAAATGCAGTTTGGATCGAATTCAATTGATAATTTTGATTTTGTGTCCAAAATAACAACAGCATTTTACTTGAATATTGTTTAAATAAAACACTTTTTTCTCTGGAAAAAAAAAATCATTTAAATGATATTTTTCTCACTAGCCTTTTAAAGTAGATTTTAAATAAAACACTGGAAAAATTCAAATTTGTTCAGAGACTTTTAGAAAGGGTAGTTATCAACGATTAAGGTTAGTCATGAAGTCATTCAGGGGTTAGTCTGTACCAGAATTGGAATGATCTGTATAATCTGGAGTTTCTACTGGAAATGAAAGGAGGAGAAATAAACAAAAAAAAAAAGAAGAGCAGTTTTGGTGTGACATTGAGGTGAAGGGATCAGTCTTTATACCTTATATTTCCTATTAAGGCAGCATCTCTGTGATGCTGTTGGATTTCTTAAATGTCTTAAGAGGTCCTGAATAATGATGTTATCATTATATTCTGGGTACTGAGAAAGAGGTGTGGCTGCCAGATAAGTGCAGTTCCAATCAATAATGGATATGGTCAAATGTGTGAAAGGCAAAGTAAACATGGACATATTTAGACAAATCAGGCTCTGCAGCTTGCCAGTCAAAGACTATCATTGACACTGTATGTTGGTTATTTTATTCCTAGGATTCTACTCTGCATGACAGATATTAATTGCATGATCCAGCAGGCTCGTGTTGTATTGACGTGTATGTTTGAAGATAAATTTTTGTTTTTCACATAGTATAGGCTGAATAGTGGTAGAAGTAGGAAAGCTTACTCCCAGGAGTCTCTCTCTGCTGGTTATCTTCCTTGCGCCTATGTATTGATAGCCTGTTCTCCCACTAGGTTTGTTGTGCCCATTGCTTCCGATTTCTGCTGCATAGTTAGGTAAGGTACCAGCCATGAAGATTGTCAGTACATGAGTGCAGAGGTTTCAAGTCACAAATCAGATGTCCGTGTTAGACCGGAAGCAGATGAGTAACTGGTTATAGATATTTAGATCTCAAGGACTGTAAAAAAAAAAATCTAAAGAACAGACTAAGCAATCCAATCTGCAGAGCAGAGTCATACCAGGACTTCCAGTGTTGGATGCTGATAGAGTCATAGAATCATTGATGTTGGAAAAGACACTTAAGATCGAGTCATGCTGTAAACCTAGCACTGCCGAGTCCACCACTAAACCTGTCCCTAGATGCCACATCTACACATTTTTTTTTAGTATCTCCAGGGATGACTAAACTGTTCCAATGCTTAACAACCTTTCGGTGAAGAAGTTTTTTGGGATATCCAATCTAAACCTCCCCTGGCACAACCTGAGGCAGTTTCCTCCTGGAGAGATATTTGACCCCAAAGGGGTAAAAATGTTTTCCTGCTTTTAAGATGAAGCTTTTATAGTGCTGTTCTTTGTCTACCTTTGATTCTTGAAACAATCTGTCACTGCCTTCCTCCCTGTTCTTCTTCCTTCACTTGTGTAATGTGCAGTTGCAGAAATAACATTCCGTCTTCCAGAGATTGGGAAGGAAGTTGATACTAAGATTTTAACATGTCTTTTAGAAGAGGTTTTTCCTGAGGGAATTAGTACCAGCCCCACAACATTTCAAGGAGTTTACCTAGCTGTCAAATACATGACACAGATTTTAGGTATTCAGGTACGTAGGTATTCAGGTATGAAGTAAACATCCATTTCCTTAGGGATACCACACAACTGCCTCCAAATAAAAGAGAAATTTATTCCTCAGAATAGGAAAAATTACTGGAGAAATTTGAAAGTCAACAAATAAATGCACTCTGAGTACATTTGCCTTGGGTGAATTGGCCCAGTGTGAAGTAAACATTCTCATTCACTTCCCTTGAAAATAGTCCTCCGGGCATAATTTCCTGACCAACCCCAGCTAACTGAGTTGATCCAAATGAAAAAGATAAGTGGTTTTGTTTAAATTGATTTGGTTTGCAGGCAGGTCAAGTGTTTGGTTATGTTGACTCTGTGACTGTGTGAGCGTTACTACATAGAAAGGAGGTACCACCTCATTTGGATAACATTACAAAGTTGGATTGTCTCAAACCAAGCAGGGATAAATGGTCTTGGAGCCGTGGAGGCAGTAGGCAAGGACTTAGGATTCAGAATTGAGATTTGCTAGTAGTGCCTGGAACGACATGCTTTTCCTTTGTAAACCTTCAGTGATGGCTTCTTTGAGGTTTGTTTTTTTTTTTTCTGAATTGTGTTTTTCCTGCCCAGAATTTAAACTGTCTAAGGTAGTAAGTGACATTGCCCATTTTTTCTGTGCTACATCACTCAGTATATACAGCAAATCTTGAGTGGAGCTGGTAGATGAGAAGGTGGTACTATATTTTCAGCATGAAAACACGTCTGAGTTGTCTCTGTCTTACGTAAACTGTTTGTCCTGTGGTAGCAACGCTTCCTGACCTGGATATATCAATACTAGCTCATTCTGCTACAGCAGGATATGCCAGGTGTGGTGGGCATCTGTGCATTAAATATATCCTGTACTGTGACTTTGTAAGGTCGTTTTGTGAGGAGCATTGTCTAGGTAAGTCGGTATACTTGGAATGTTAGGAAGAATAGGTCAAATCATTTACTGTGCTATGGATATAATTAATAGATGTTTCTTTAAAGTGTGCATAGAGCAGATTTTTTACTTCCTGCTTACTTTTCCAGGCGGTTTTGGTCCAGCTGAGTTTTTTTTAAAAACCAAACAGTAATTTTAAAATATATAAAGTATTTGTCACCATTTAGAGCTTCAATAATTGCAGATCAAAGCTGCTAAATTTAGATAAGCAGTGATAGTTTAGAATATTTTATGGTCTCTGGTGGAGCAGTCAGCCTTGGAGAAGCTAATAGATTTAATGGACAATGTCAAGGTTGGAAAGGTGGAAAAGAAGACATACTGGGGGGGTAGGAAGAGTCTTTGGAGAATACAGGCTGAGAGGTCTGACCATGCATATTGCTTAGACTTGTGACAGATGGGAGAACTGGGTGTCATCAACATAGTACTGAGATCTAGTTGCACAATTAAGGGTGAACAAATGGAACACCGTCATAAAACTATACTCTCAAGACTGTTTACAGAGGGAGTGAATGAGAATGGTGTGATTATTCCACTTCGTGCAAGGGGAAAGTGATTGAAAGAGAGTGTACATCATCTGCTGAAAGATGGTGAGTGTACATGATCTGCTGAGAGAGAAGAGAATCTCAGATCGTGGGAGGAGAATAAACTGTAAGTGTACTGGTAACTTGGTGCAAGACGACACGGTTTCCAAGGACAGTGGACAGTTTCACAGGTATTAGCTGATCTTTTATTTCTGAAAGCTCTTGAAGCGTCTGTTTTGTAACTCTTCAGTCTCACAAAGTATGAAATTAAATTGCTTTTGCATAGTGCCATACATGTAAGTGTTTAGAGTTTCTTCTGAAGATTTCAACTGGGTTATTTAAGCGTAAACCCCAAATCCATGCTGAATGAACATGACATGAATACTTTTCCCACATATCTTAAGAAGTAAACAGCCAAAAAGCAGAGGGGCCTAGCTTTGAAAATAAATAAAGTAGAAAATATTTTTTTTAGGTATTTAAAACACACTCTTAAATCTCAAGACTTTGTGTTGAGATTTAAGGATAAATAACTATCTTTACCAATGCTACATGGTTGTCTGTATACACAGAAGCTAAGGAAATAATAAATACAGGAGATACACAGTGCCATATTGTTCCCTGAAATAAGCTGACACGTATTTGTTTCAGAGTAATTATGAGCAGTACCACTGGAAAATAGACAGTCGTTCATTTTTGCAAACAAAGTCACCTACGTCATCTTGTAATTCATGGTGAGAACATGAAATTGAAGGCCAGATTCTGAAATGTGATATGTAGTCAGGTGGATGCAGTGGAAGAGGAAGACGCTGGGTTTTTAAGTGTTCTAGAAAAAATGCTTTACGGCTTCTTTTCTTGCGAAAAGGACATCAAAAGAAACATGAAGCTTTAAGTCTTAATTCTCACAGAGATTTGGAGAGGGAGATCTGTTACTTCTTGCTAGACATAAATTCCTTTATACTGAGTGAAAGAGTGTGCTTCAGGAGACATAATGCGAACTGCTTTGCTTTTGGATTCAGCTGTAGCCTCCGATACTCTGTGTTATGTTTTATGACTTAAATGTAGAGATTTAGTGTCTTTCTCAAGAGAAGCCCAAATTTCCTCAACTTGTTTTTTTTTTTCCCAGGGAGAACTAAAAGTGAGTCAATAGCAGTTGGTCCAAAATATTTTGAGTTGTGTTTGGTTTCTATTTCATCTTCCTGTGTTCATGTGTGCCATTGTAATAGAAAATAATATAAACAGAATTTGAAAGGAGAAGTAATTTGGAAGCAAAATAATTTTGACATTGTCAGAACATGTTTTCCTTTTTGTCTTCCCGAATAAACCAACTGGATTCTGTGAAGAGTTACATTCTAAGAAATGTGTCTTGTGATGGAATATAGTTCTAACACAGTATTTCTCTCTGCCTTGCTCTGTTTTCTGATTCAGATCCATCATGTTTGATGTCGGGAGTATGTAAAAAGGCCCACAGCATAGGCCAATTGAAATTGAGATCAGTAAAATAGAACATTGGGGGATTTGTGGAAAAATGATCTAATGGGAAAAGAGTGCTGAGATTAACTGTGCAGGTAAAAGATGTTGTCATACACATCGTTGCCCATTGCATAAGTGAGACTTCAGTGATCAGTTAATCTGAAAGCTCAGTGTTCCTGTGCTGTAATCTGTACTGTGAGATTTTGGGCTGTGTTAGCAATGTGCAGTGGAAATGATACCACTCAGGAAAGATGTTTCCTAAACATATTTCCTTTTTTTGTAGTGTTTCTTTTGGTTTTTTGACTTATTTTTTTGTTAAAGGGTATCTGTGTGTATACGTCTTTGTCCTTAAAGAATGCTGATACTCTCTCTGTGCACTGAAAATTTTTAACATTGCCATATCATGGTGTTTCTTTGATGAGGTGGATAATAAAATTACTACTTTCAAACAGATTCTTATAACTAGCTGTGAATTGTTTATGTGAGCAGGTTTGGGCCTCAGGTAGTAGAAGCAAAAATAGCTTCTATGAATTCTTTGGAGACTTGAAGATTGTGACAACTTAAAAGTCTTTTTTAATGTTTCTATCACCATCGATTCCTCTTATAGCCTTTTCCTCCTGTATCAAGGAGAACTGAGAGCCCAGAAACTGTCCGCTGGTGCTGATGTTTCATTTAATGTATGCCCTTTGAGTGACAGGCTGTACTAACCACGCTGACAAGCCTTAGCAATGGCATATGCAGAGTTTATGTAGCACCTGGGCAACTGTCCAGAAGAAATTCACGGTGAAAATCAGTGTCATGTCCCTTATGATAGAGGTGAGACAGAACTTGGCAAGAAGAAACAGTTATTTTTTTTATTGACACTGAATTTATGCTGTTGTGTGGCCCTGTAATGTCAGTTTGAAGACAATGAGATCAGTGCTGTACATTATGATCATAAATCTTATGAACAGATCTGTTCTTTGGTGAGTGAATCTCACGTGGATGCTCTCAGCCACTTAAAAGTAGATGTCATATATGCTGCGTGACTGATTTGGCATGCAGACTGATTTTGAGGGATTTATCTACAAGTGGGGATCTGCAGATCCTCTTCCTGAAAAGATAACTCCCTGTTCTTGGTGTTTCTGCAGGTAAACACAGTTCATGATACACGGGGATCGCACACAACTTGTACAGCAGATACAGTACATCTTAAAATGGACATTCCTTTTTCTGTCGTATTAAAACCACACTTATGAACATGTTACTAATTCTGAGTGGAGTATGTTATTTAAGCTACTTTAACAGCATACATTTGACAAGAAATAAGTACTTACTGCATCAATTAAACTGATAGAGTGAAACAACAGGGCAAATTAATCTAAAGGTCTAAAAGCATTTAGTTCTCCTTTTTGCTCTGAATGAATATCTTATAAGTCTGATCCAAAATTTCATTGAGTGGGATAAATATGAAGCTGTTATTAAAGAAAGTTTTGTTAGCAACTGTACTATTTCATTATTGCATTAAATTATAAGGCAGATTAACCTTCAGGTGTGTGCACACTATACAGCTCTCATTTCCACTTGGTGTGTATTTTTCTGTGACATATTCTCTCTTTGGTATTGCTTTGTTACTAAAAGCGGTTTTAACAGAGTCTTTAAATTAGTTATATGTGTTTTTTAGGGAACTCACTTGGTAGTTATTTTAATTTGTACAACTTAATTTCTTTAGCAATGAAATAAGATGTGGATTTTCAGTTAAGAGTACGTCATGGTTTAAGCCGTCTGACTGAGACAGCGACGAAGAACCACACCCCCACTTTGTCACTCCTCCCTGCATCCCCATCCCTTTAGGAGTGGAGAGGGAGAAAATTCAGCTAAAAAGGCTCAAGGATTGAGGTTAGGACAAGGAAGGTTCATTCGCTACTTAAAATCATGGGCAAAAAACAGAGTAGACTTGGGGAGAAAACATGAATTTAATTTACCACCAGCAGTTATCAGCTAGATCAGGGAGAGGAGTACATAAATAAATACAACTCGATCTTAAATACGCTCCCCTCTGCCCTTCTTCGTGACAACCTCCACCCCTCTGTCAGTGCAGGGAGGGGGTGGGAGGGTGCAGTCCATCTGGCCATTGTCCGTGGCAGTTCTTTCTTCTCGGGAAGAGGTGTCCTCGCAGTCTTCCCCTGCTGCCACCTGGTGTCCATCTCATGGGAAGCTACCCTCGCCCTCCATGGGAGTCCTTCCCACCAGTGTAGGATCCTCCTTGAGGTCGCGGGTCACTTTGGGCACATGCTCTGCTCCTGTACGGTCTCTCTCCCCTTGGCATGGGGTTCTCCATGTACCGCTGCACCCTGGACGTTTCACTGCCATTGATTTCCTCAGCTTTCTGGTAGTCCTCTCCTTGCCCTCTCACTCACCACAACGCTGGCATTGGAATGGCCCAGGGAGGTGGTGGATTCACCGTCCCTGGAGGTTTTTAAACTGAGATTGGACATGGCACTTAGTGCCATGATCTAGTAAACGGACTGGAGTTGGACCAAGGGTTGGACTTGATGTTCTCTGAGGTCTTTTCCAACCCAATTGATTCTATGATTCTATCATTCTATGACTGGGAAGACGCTCTGCCCTGGTGCCTTTCTTCCCTCCACTTCCCCACCGACCGCATTTTGTTTACTCTCCTCTCACCTTCCCCTCCTCCAAATGGGAAAACAGGAGATGTAGACAAAGGAACAAAGAGAGACTGGCCCAAAAGGTTTCCCCTCTTAACTACCTTGATTGCATAGGCGCTGTTCAGCCTGGCCTTGGCCAGAGACAGGTCTGACTTTTACCTGGGCTGGGGGAGGCTCTGGAAGTTTGACAAGGAACCCTCCCCTACAGCAATCCCCCTGCCACTAGAAAAACTGATCAGACAAACCTGTGACAGAGTAGTTACCGTAGAGGTAGCGAGAGCACAGTTGGTCATCCTCACTTTTCCTGGCATTACTATAAAATCAGGACTCTGACTGTAGACCTTTCTTGTCTTGTAAACTCCTTTCTTGTCCTTACCCACTGTTAAAATTATTCACTGATTTCCAGGCAGAGCCTTTTCAGAAATATTCTGAATAACTTATTCCTCTACCTGACTCTACTGCTTTTGTGAAAGCAGTATGGAAGTTGACATTTTGAAATGTTACATATTCATTGTTTGAAGCGAAGTTATAAGTTATTGCTGCTGATCTTGGTGGATACAGTACTGAGAATTTCCCCATCTGATTCTAGCTATAACAGATAAATTATTTTATCCACCTTTTGTTCCATTGGCATTTCTGAATCACGGTGCCTTCACGCAGAAGAGGTGTCCTGCATTGCTTGTTCTTAACCAGTTATAATTTTAAAACAGTTTCATAACTTTGTTTGTGTGTTGCTATTGATTCGTTTTGTGCTTGATTTTTAAAATGTATTCTAATAGATTTTACTTAGATTCTGAACTAGAATTTACCTACAATAAGTCCAAACTGACTCCCGCTCGTAAATTTATGGCCCAGAAGTTTTGTGTTTTGGTTTTTTTTTCCCAAGGATTAGTGCGAAGATGAGTTTGTCCTTGGTGCCATTCCTTTAATGTGCATATACTTGGTGCTGGAGGTATGAATAGTTGGTTCTATCATAAAATCACTTAGGTTGAAAGCCTGTGCCAGTCTCATCCTCTGTTGCTCTTTATTCCTAGGTTTCCTCAGAAAAGAGTGATAGTTACTTGAAATCTGCTGATGAATTTCCCCTGCAAGCTTGAGTCTCTCCAGTGTCCTTAAAACTCTCTCACTGTTCTATGAGAGTAGTAGACTACAGAATACAGTAGGGGGTTGATTTTCTATCTTCTCTGTCAGTAATATCACTCGATTTTATATATAGTTGTGTTCCATTAGGATTATTTACTTGACTTTTTTTTTTTTTAAAGTTTCTTTCCTTTTCGTCACTAGGTCTCTTTGGCCTATAGTGATTTTTGTGCTTATTAGAGAACAAAATCCGTTTTTGCAGATGATTAAGTGTTTTTCCTTTTGAAAACAAAAGACTTGTTCTCCAAGTAGTTATTCCTAGTTGCATCTTTTTATCATAAGGTTCCGTTATTTGATCTGTTAGAAATATCTTCTTCCCTATTGTCGTGGGTTAACTGCAGTGAGCAGCTAAGCCCCATGCAGCCACTTGCTCACCCTCCCTGCAGTGGGATGGGAGAAGAGAATCTGGAAGGTAAAAGAGAAAACCTGTGGTTTGATTTAGAGACAGTTAATAGCTAAAGCAAAGCTATGCACACAAGCAAAGCAAAATAAAGAATTCCTTCACTGGTTGCTTGGGAAGACAAATGCTGTGACTCCCACTGTTCCAGCTTCCTCCTTCCTTCCCCAGCTCTTACTGTGGAGCATGATGTCCCGTGGTATGGAGCGTGCCTTTCATCAGTTGGAGTCAGCTGTCTGAACTGTGTCTCCTCCCAACTTCATGTGCACCCCAGACCTGCTCGCTCAGGACAGTGTGAGAAATGGAAAGGTCTTTGACGTGGTGCAATCACTGTTCAGCACTAGCTAAAACTGTTACCAGCACTGTTTTGGTCACAAGTGGAAAACATAGCACCCTGTGAGCTGCTGTGAAGAAAATTATCTCAGCCAAAACCAGGATACCTGTCTTGACGAAGGATAACTGGTCATTCCCTGTTTTGTTGCTTAATTTCTCTCTTTTTACTTTTTCAGTCTGTAATTTTCATTCAGAACAGTGATTAGCCTATAATATCTTTCTCTCATGAAGAGATTTTTATTTGGGCTTTGGGACTGTGGTGTTTCTGAACTTTGGCTATGTTCTATGAACTGATTAATAGGCTTCTGTGTCACTCGGTCAGCATTAACTCTGGCTCACTGAGCTCATCTACTTCAGACACTGAAGCTGAATCTGAAGGACACAGGAACATTGCTAGAATAAATGAGGTGAACAGGCCGTTCACTATCTGCTCCCTACTCCAAGGAGAAAATAAATCACATCTTTAAAATTAACCTTTTGGAGGAAAGGTTTTATGTCACAAGATCCGTAAGAGCTCAGAAGAAGAGAAAACTAAAATATTAATTCTCTAAAATTTCTCTCTGTGTTACTTAATCTGAGCATTGGAATATTTCTATTATTTAATAAAACAAAGAGACCTTCCAGCATGAGTAGCAACTAGATTGTAGACATCTTGTATCTAATCTTAAAGAACAAATCAACACATGTAGAATTTTCTGGATCATGCCCTGGAGAAAACAGCTATATATACTTGGCCTGCTTAGAGGCAGAGGCTCGGTTTCTATAGCAGCTTGAAAAATTACAGGAAGTTTAGTAAAAGGGAAACCTTTTTTTTTTTTCTCCCCCAAGATCCATGAATAACCGTGTTAATGCTGTTAGAGTTTTGAACAGGAAAGTGGCAACTCCGTGTCTCACCAAATTGAGTGAAAGTTGTTTTGACATGTCCAGACAGAGATTAAAAGGAAGATGAACACAGAAGGGAAGAGATGAGTGAGAAGTTCTGTAGAGACAAAAATGAACCGTCCTGCTTTGTCGATTATTTTTTCATATTATTAGAACAGATGTTAGGTAGTAGAAAAATTTTGTACTGGAGGCTGAAGGTTTACATTGTTTAAGCATATTAAGCTCCTAGAATAGTTTCTACGTGTTCTGACTAAATACTTTACTGGTCATTCTAGATTTTTGCAAGTAGTAGTAGTAGCAAGTAGTACTTTGCAGTATCAGTTTTCCTTTATACTCCTTTGGTCTCTTCTTTATACTGAGTGTCTATGCAGAAAAGTGATTTACTGAGGAGAAAATTTATTCTGGGTTCCAGTGACATAGTATTTTAGATAATCAAATAGGAACTATAGGGTGCTTTTCTGTTAGTTTCCAGTTAATGATTTCTTAAATCACTTTTGTGTGATAATAATAATAATAACCAGTGTCAAAGTCTTGTATTGCTTTTCCTGCTGTTGCTGTTTCGTTTCTAGTCTTTCTGTCTGTCTGTGCCATGGTCTGGAAGGCACAGCAAGAAGGTGAAAAATGGCAGAACATAAAAAGAGCAGAGGTTTCAGCTGTCATTGTCCCTGTATTTGGATCACTGCTTCTCAGAGCTTGAAATTGTTAGTTCACTGCCTTCGCTTATTGAAACATCAACCATCCTGTTTTCCTGAAAGCAAAGCTACCAACAGAAAAGTTGAGGAGTCGTTTGTCAACATTTATTAGCACGACTAAAATGGCACCTGGTGTAGTTTTAGAATTGCTGTGCTGCACTGCAGAGCAATTATCCCTGTGATAACGAGTAACTTGAGGTTGTCCTGTTCCATGAGTGCCCAGTGGTGAGTAGCCTGCTGGTTAAGTACGCGCCAAGACTTTCATCAGGTACTCAGTCTGGCAGGTCTCTTCATTTCAAAGTGTTTAATTTAATAATAAGAGGAATTGTTGATACATTTGAACATGTGGATTAGGTAGCTCTGGAAGAAAGAAGCCAAGATAAAAGGCGATAATTAAAAATTAAATTATGTTTCAAAGTGAAATGTTTAAGAGCCATTCATCAAAGCATAATCATGGGTAACTCGTGATTTCCAAAGCGTAAAACCTCAGCTATTTAAGGAGACATAGTTAAATCCATTTGTGTTAATGAATGGTTTACTTGAGGGAAACAGAACAGAACATTTTCAAATCAACTCTGCAGAAATGGAAGTCTCTAGTTTACTAGTCCATCGAACTGTCCACTAGTGTGTCATTTATGAGTATTTGTGTTCATTCGTTCTCTCCATTTTTTCTTCTGTAGATTCAAGAAAAAAAAAAGAAAAGCTGCTCTTTCCAACCAAAAAACTATCATAAGACAAAGAAAAATGTTCCAGATCCAAATTTTTCTTTGTCTAGTCTGACAGTAGATGGAATCAGTTATGGACTCACTTTAGAAACAGTCTTGTATTAAAAAGTTCAGTGAAAAAGAGGGAAAATAAATATGGATGTTGGAATTATGACTTTTGGGAGTTTTGCACAAACTTAGAGAGATCAGGAAAAAAAAAGAAAAAAGGTTCTATTATATTCTCTGCTGGAGCTCTTGATTTCCAAGAGTGATGCCCCAGACATGCAAGAGCAGTGCTGTCAGTTACCTTGTTCAATACGATGGAGGAGTTCCCACTCAACAGGGATCAGCCTCTGTGATTCTGTTCTTGCTTTCATTGAGTCCCTTTTTACTGAATAAATTAGTAGAACCTTCATTTTGTTAGCAGTACGAGTAGTTTGGACAGTTAATGTGTTTAATGAGAACGTGCTGTTTTAGCAAAGGCATTTTTATTACGAAAACTCGCAGATGACGCTTCTAGTTTATGAAATTGTAGTTCTAATTTCAGAGCCAGTATATGCAATGACTCTTGTCATTCTTGCTGGAGTATAAGAAATGGCATGTTCCCTCTCTTGAAAAATGTAATATGTGTGTCCCAGATTTACCTATATCACAAATTACAGCTACTCACTATCTTCTTTGTGGTACTAGTTACCCTCTGCAGGTGACTTTAATTCAGCAGTTGCCTTATCTGAAGCTGTGTTTTATGTTTGGAAACCTTACGAAGTGGCTGTTTCTCAGCATCATCAGATCATTTCTGTGGGAAAGCTTGCAAGTTCTGTGGCCAGAACTTTCAAAGCACCAGAAGAATAAAAGCAAAACTCGTCAAAACTCATTATTTACTTGTATGGTTGTGTCATCCTCAGTATGCCTCATCTTTAAGGAGAAAATTTCTCTTCAGAATGCTGATGAATATGATGCTGAGCTTTGGTTCTCTCTCATATTCTTTCTCACAGAGAGATTTCTGCTGTCTTTTTGCTGTTCTTTGATGAAGAAACCCAGTTTGATGAAGAAAACCAGTTGCCTCCATCCCCCTGCCCAACCAAACCCCAGCCCCCCCCCCCCCCCCCCAATTTTTAAGGCTATGTGTCCAGTTATGATGAAAGTCTCTATTAGTTATCTGTTAAAAATCAATAATAATTTTTAATTTAATGTAAACTAAAAAGAAGACATCAAAAACAAAATCCAGAGTCAAAAAGTAAAGGCACTAAGAATAATGTGCTGTGTGTCTACTTAGGCAATTAAATAAAACAATCTGACTTTCAGATCACTTTACCTTGCACCGTCAATAACTACAGCAAATAATGGCAAAAGAAATCATAAAAAAACCTTATCATAAAACTAAGTAGGACAATAAGTAGCTTTTGTTTCCCAATAAGAAATTATTCCATCAGAATTGTAGTGACCAGGTGCTCGCACAGCCGCTCTGTCACCCCTTCTCTTCTAGACAGGGGGAGAAGATAATATCAAAGGGGCCGTGGTTTGAGATGAGGACAGGGACATCACCTGCGTCTACTGTCCCGGGCAAAACAGACTCAAGTTTGGGGAAATTAATTACTTTTATGAAAGAACAAATTAGAGAAGAGTAGTGAGAAATAGAAAACAGATCTTAAAAAAAATAACACCTTCCCCCCATCCCTCCCTTCTGTCTGGGCTCAACATCAATCTCAGTTTCTCCACCTCCTCCCCCCGAGCGGCGCAGGGGGACAGGGAATGGGGGCTACGGTCAGTTCATCGAATGTTGGTTCCACTGCTACTTCTTCCTCCGGGGTAGGACTCCTCACTCTTCCCCAGGGCCATTGGGGGGGGTCCCTCTCCTGGAAGACAAGCTTCATACTCAATTCTCCAACCTGAGTCCTCTCACGAGGGACAGTCTTCCCCAACGTGAGTCTGAGGCGCAGTCCTTCAGGGGGAACTGCTCCAGCGTGAGTCCCCTGCGGTGTCAAACAAGTCCCAGCAGCCAACCTGCTCCAGCGTGGGCGTCCCATGGGATCAAAACCCCCTTCATGCATCCACCCACTCCAGTGTGGGCTCCTCCACAGGTTGCAGGTGGGCATCTACACCCTGTCACACCCATGGGCTGCAGGGGGACAACCCGCTTCACCATGGTCTTCACCACAGACCCGGGGGACTCTCTGCTCCGGCACCTGGAGCTCATCCTCCCCCCCTCCTTCTTCACTGACCTTGGTGTCTGCACAGATTCTCACTCCTCCATCTCTGTGCCAGCTGTTGTGGCGCAGTTCTTTTTCCCCTTTCTTAGATATGTTTTCACAGAGGGTTCATCTCCTGTCACCTTACTGGTAGGCTCAGCCCTGGCCAGCGGCGGGTCCCTCTTTGTAGCCTCCTGGCACTGGCTCTATCAAACTTGGGGAGCTTCTAGCAGCTTCCAGCAGAAACCACCCCTACAGTCCCCTGCCACCGAAATCTGGCCAGGCAAACCCAATACAAGACTTTACTTCTTTTTTTTTTTTCCTTTTCAAAAAGATGGGGAGCACAAAAAGGTAAACCATCAGCACTTTGCAAAGTAATTGTGTGCCACCTGTGTCAGTGCATGTCCCTGCAAAACATACGCAGGGCCAGTCAGATTTTCAGTGTGCAGAGTTGATGTAAGTGAATAAAAAATACACATTTGAAGATAGGAGCGTACACCTAGGCAGAAATTTCCTGGTCTAGACTACATGCACTAGGCCTGATAAATTCAAACCATTGATGTTTTCACTGTAATGAAAAATACTTTGGTACAACATAATATATTGCTCAGCCTGCAATCGCTACCATGAAGCATCCTTCTTCATTTTATGTGTGGGTATTTTTGTACAAGAACAAAACTCTGAGACAAAGAGATCAGTAGTAACGTGTGTATGTGTTGTCGTGAATTCTGCTTTCCTCTTTCCCAGGGAGAAAAATATGGAATATTTACTCCTTAATTGGTAAGCTCTTTGGAAATAAGATGTGTGAGTGGACTGTCCTCTGTCCAAAAGAGATGACTTAAGAATTGTTGGACTGTAACCACATCTTTGGGATTTGTGATGTAGCATAATAATCCTCCATTTATAAACCTGCGGAGTTTTCACTCAGATGTGTGAAAAAAACCTTAAGTGTTTTTATTATGAGAAAATACCTGGTCGTTATACATATTCTGGATTTTCCCTGTTGGTGTTACACAAACAGCACAAATCAGTAGACAGGCTACTTACCTTTAAGGATAGTTTATTTAAGCGTGGTTGTGTTTTTAAATACCCGAGTCGTTAAAACCTGAGTGTTGAAGACAGGTAATGAACAACTTTATGTGTTCATTATGTAATGTGGTTTAACCTTTCTCTGTGCTACTTCGGTGCGGAAATTACACAGTCTGCTTTGCATGATTATGAGGATTTTTCTGCTTCACACACGGCCTTTGAACAGAGGACTGGCAAGAGATGTTTGTTTTCCTTTTGATAATCTGAAATTTACCATGATAAACCAACATAATGAAGCAAAGTAGGGTGTACAACTCATAGAAAGTCCCTGTTGATGTTGTTTTTTTTCTCTTTGTTTCCTATGTGTGGAGTTACAGGGCTCAGGAAAAAACCATGTAATTACTAAACTAGAATATTCGGTAAAATGTGGCTAATATTGTGCAAACAGATACAATACTTATTTTATTTTATTTTTTATTTTCCCCTCAGGAAAGTAATACATTTCCTGATTGCTCTGAAGTTGTTCTGTGTATACATTAATGGTATTTTTAAATATTTTAAGGGCAATTTGCATGCAACAACAGAACTTCAAAGGCTCTATGGAAGCAATGCTAAACTGCGCTGAGCAATTTCTCCTTTATGTAGATAGAAATACTCCATTTCTTACTGAAAATCTTATACATGGCATGTAAGTGCCTAGTTTTCACTCTATTGTTATAATGACATCCTCTTGAAATATTTCTGTAACAAAACATTTACTGTTAGTGTAATTGTATTAACCTAAACTATATTCAGATAAATCAAATTACCATCTCACGTGTCAAAAGGACAACATGCTTAACCAAATGAAGTAGTACCTTTTAGTGACGGTGTGATTTTTCAAAAGAACTTAGCATGATTTTTATCTGCCCTTTTTAATTTATCGTAGGGAGAGATAATATCTTGGGATGATAGAAGCATCAGTAGGTGTTAAAAGATGATTTTAGTAGTTTTGACCTAAAAGTTACTCAGAACAATTTCAATTTATGTGCTCACCTCCTGTGTTTCAGATCATTAGTCAGCATCATTGTATTTTGAGCTGAATTGGAAATTAGAGCTACATCAGAACAAAGTAAAATGTGTGGTTTCTGGCAGTCTTGCTATGATAATTTGTCCTTTTTTTCCATTTCCTGCAATGGGAAAATAGTCATTCCAATTGCAAACATTGTGCAAGGTGAAAACTCCATTTCTGACATGTAAGGTAGACTGACCTAGTCGTTTTTCCTGGAACCTTGAAATAGAGCAGGGGAGATTTGGTTCTAGTCGAGGCTCTTCTGTGCCAGTTTTCAGAGTTAATAGTCATCACCTGCTCCTAATTGCAGATGTTTGGTGGGCTGGAGAACAAGAACATTAGTGTACTTTCTTTTCGTAATGTCTTCGTCATTAAAATAGGTTACATCATTTTACCTTGATGATATAATACTTGCTTAACTTAATTTAACACGACACTATGTTGTATTTGGTTGTTACCAACTTCTGTGATTTTTTCTCGTTCCATTAGATTGAAATTACGGATAATGGAGGTGCTTTTTATAAATTTATTTATAAATTCATTTAGTTTTATTTAGTTTTATTTTAGATTTAGTTTTATTTTAGATTTTTTTATTTAGTTTTATTTTAGATAATGCAGGTGTCTTCAAAACTATGAGTGCAGTTTTATTATCAGTAATCACTGGGCGTTTGAGCAATATCAAGATTAAATATACTATGTGCTGTTCAAGCATAGGTGTAGATAGCAAATATATATAGTATATCAAAATGAAATTCAAAGTAAAAGTTGTAATAAAAATTTAAAATGTCTGTCAAAATAAAATTTAAAGTAAAAATACATTTCTCTTGCTGTCATGTCCATGTGGGTCCTTACAGAAGGCAGACTCCACATCAACTTAAAGAAGATTAATCTCTTCTAGTTATTCTGAATTTCCAGCATTGTAAAAAATGGTTTTTTTAATTAATAGTAGAATACAGAAATATAATTAAGTAAAATTGAAAAATACTGTTCCATAATTAAGTGCATATTGATCTGACCTGCCTCAGATTTATTACAGAATACTAGTTTAAGTGGATCTCAGTGTGTCTGTTATAAATGGCATGGTATCTGTCTCGTTGGTACCTTGACAGTAATGCATTTATGGGAAACTAATACATTCTGTCTCCATGCTGCATGACAGAAGCCATAAAAACAGACGTTGCCTGGTTGTATTTTGTACAGAAACACGGTGCCTGTCTTTTCTTAGAACAGTGAATAATGTTTCTTCTGCAGATCACTCAAAAAGAACTAGAAAGGGCGTCCAAATTTCACGAGCATCATATATTTACTTGCCACCGATTCTGTGCAAATGAAGCACCCTAACTGATGGAGATGATGCACAGACACTGTATGGGGGTTTTGTCAGGCCTTTTCCTCTTCTTGAGGAATTTGATCTATAAACAAGTTCCAAATTTGGGAGAAGCTGTAATAGGTAGTTAATATCATGCTCCCATTTTTCATATGCTCTGGATAAATTTGGGCTGTGTAATAGCTTGTCTTGAAGAGCAGAATACTGTGTTTTTCCAGTAATGTGTTTACTGCCAGTCTTTTAAAAATGATTTAGCAGTTCATAAATATAGACGTGTTTCTGGATACTAGTTTCTGTAGATAATGTATCTTCATTATTGCGTAACGTTTGACTGAAATAATTTAAATGCACTTGATTTATATCAGAATTTTTCTTTGGACTGGGATCACTGACTAGTTTGTCCTCTGCCATCAGTGGGGTGTATCTGCCCCAGTGTCATCGTTTGGATTAGAAGTGTAGTTTTTCAGAAGCAAATGTCATAGCTCTCTCCAGCTGCTGTTCTTTGCTTCAGTTGTGCACAGCAGTCTCAGAACAGGTGATAAGACTGAGACTGGAGTGAGTTGCATCCACTTTCGGACAGTTAGTCAAATTCTTGGCCCAGGTAAGAGCAAGGCTGAAGTATAGTTGCCTGAAATACGAGGTGAGGATTATTTTGCTGTACAGATTCACTTCAGTACTTGTTAGGATAGTATAAGCAGTGAGTACAGCTCAAACCTGATGATGCTGGAATCAGAGGAAGCTTAATAATTAGTGCCTATGACTGTGGTGATCTCAGAAGATTAATTTTATAGCACTGCTTCATTCAGGAGATAAACTTATCGAGATCATTTCTACCAAGTGTCACTGTGGTTTGGTTACATGTACATACCCAGTGAAACCACTTCGTTGCAGTTCTGCCTCTGAAGAATTAACTAATTAATTTTTAAATAACTCATTTTAGGATAAGTTTTTAGTATTATTTTTCTTTTTTTTTGTAAACTTGTTGAATGCTATATTTAGGTTTTTGTTTTGTCTTAAACTGCAACGGGTTGGATTTGGTGGCAGTGATGCTAACAGAGCTTTTTGTGACTGAGAATACATCTTTGCTATCTCCTTTATCCTCTGATGGCACCTAATCTTAGTGCTTAATAGTTAAAAGTTAAAAACATTTGTAGTAAGGATGCAAGAACGGTATGTGGCTGAAACAGAGGACCGGTTAGCTCACTTGGTTAGAGCGTGGTGCTGGTAACACCGAGGTCGCAGGTTCAATCCCCGTTGGGTCCCCATGTGTTGCCTGATCTAGTCGAGAGGTGGCGTCCCTGCCCGTGACAGGGAGGTTGGATTAAATGATCTCTAAGGTCCCTTCCAGCCTAGATGATTTCTATGATTCTATGAAATACCAGTTCCTCTCACAGAGGCTGTTCTGCTCTCTCTAAGTTAGACAGGTGGGCTTTGCCCACCTTCCACTGAGAGTCGTGATTCATCTCTGAATGGCAAAGATCATCCTACACAGAAACTCATAAATATATAAAATCACTATTTAAGACTACATGATTCAGCAGTCTTTTAGATGAGAAATAGATATGGACAATAAAAAGTCTGTGGAAGTGAATGGTACTCTGTTCATTAAATAGGATGTAACATAATCCGTGAATTCAATAGAACTTCCCAGGAATTCTTCTGTGTGCTTGGCCCATCATACAGTTCATACACTTACAACTTTTTTCATGTGGCTGACTTGGCTAATCTTGCAAGTGATATAAAGTACACGTGAAATTATTCTAAGGATCTGTACTCATGCCAAGACTGCATTAATTAGTGACTGGTGAAATAGACAGTACTAGTAAACCAGCTATTTAGTTTATACACTCTTATAATCCAACAGCTGTAGTATTTTCTTGTTAAATAAATATTATTGATAATTTGCCAACAAACTGAAGAATTAGGATAGTTCTTAATTAGCTGTCAAATTGCTGTAGATATATGTTACTTAACTAAGGATACAAATGTATATTAGAAGGCCTTAATACTTAAGTGTTATAAAACAAAGATTCAGTGGATGCAATGATGTGTGAATTTCCTACTTTATTTAGGGTTTCCTAATGTGCCTGCAGAAATAAGGTTTTATCACAGAATAAGCTACAATACACCTCTTGCTTCAGATTCAGAAAACTGAAAGCTTAAATGGAAACCATTTCTTTTAGCTCCTTTTTTTTCATAAAGCTCCTTAAGACTGGCAGCTATATAGCAAAATGAAAGAAAAGTTAACAACAACAACAAAAAAGTCGAATTTCTAGTTTATTCTGTGGATTGCCCGTTGTCACTTTTTAAAGAAAAAATTGAAACACTGCTTTTTAGTTAGCGTGTTCTGATGCGTGGAACCCTGTTTTCTCTTGCCACTGCACCTAGGACAACGGGCCAATTCTTATCTCTTAGAATGCTTCCGTAATTAACCTGTCATGGTGAGGACTAGCATTGTGTAGCTGTATTTCAGGATAGGTCCGTGGCATAATATGTCATTATATTATGTGTTTACTAAAACAATTTAGAGAGATGTTAAGCTGGCGAAATTGCATTTAAATATGAGTCTGTTTAAAATTGGGGTCTCTAAACTGTGACATTCAATACATTTTTTTTTTTAAAAGAAGGCACTAAGATAAGCACCAGATAAATTGGTCCTTAAGATTATGTTTTATACCTCACTGACCACTTACTGTGTTTTCAATTAGACATTGGCTGTGTATTTGGTATGTGAAGTAAACAATTCAAAGGTTATTTATGCTACTTTATATTCTTCAGATGGCAGTGCAAGCAATTCCACTTCCTAAGTGGAATAAGGTTCAACTATATGAGGAAATTGTGACAGTGCTGAGAAACTGGGTCCTTTGAGATTTAAGCATAGCATAAAACAATTAGTTTTTAATTATTTCTTATAGTAGTGGTAGAGCTGTGTGAATGCAGAAATTAAAAGGGAGATCATTCTTCCCTTTATCTTTTAACTTGCATTAGCTTTCCATGCAAATGAGAAATTACGATTCCAATCAAGCCTACATTGATCTCCATTGGATTCTTCTTTTTATGTTACCATTTATCCTTTCTGTTATCCTTCCTCTTCAGTTTGTGGCAGTGTTTTGTTTTTTTGGTTGGTTTCTTTTTTTTTTTTTTGTAGTCCTGAAACATTTTACTACAAAATGGGAAGACTGGAAGAGTTAGCTGTATTTTTTTTTTTTTAAATAGCATTAAGGCAAACTACCAACCAAAAACATGTCAACCTAGGATACAAACAAAACCCCTGAAATAATATATTACACTAATTTATGTTGTAAAATTATGGAACCGTTGTATAGCGCATATTTGCCTTGAAATAATTCTGATGCAAATTTAGGTAGGAGTTGAATTAAGCATATCTGCTAAGGAGATAAAGTGGGCAGATGGACCTTCTGGTTTTACAGCAGAGTTAAAACATGGAGATGGAGCAGTTGGGATACAAGAATGAGAAATGAATAATACTGAAAAAAATGAACTTATAATTACATGCAAGAGCTTCTTAAAGAATTTATTGCCTTGAACTACAGCTACTAGAACTTCAGATTTGCTCCTTTTAAGTTATATAAAAGCATAATTGAAATTTTGAAATATTTACAAATGAACCAGTTTGGCAAGGAGAAAAATAAAGAAATGCAATCCCATATTGTTTTTTTCCTCTCTGTTTCTCTTCTTTTCTCGCAACTTGCTACAGGTGATCCACATGTTAAAAATCTGAAATACTGAAACTGTATTAAGCTATGACTTCTTTCTGTGGATTTATACTGAAACACATGAGCTTTCCCCCGGGTTCTTTGTGTTTTAGACTAAATGTATTTGTTTGGATTTACTGGTGGTATGTATCTACCTTACTGATTATCATCTTCTAGCATTTTCTGAAAACAGATTAAATTAAAATGGAAAAAATCAAATCTAAATAAATAATGTATAGTTAACAAGTGTGGTGAGAATGGATGAGGGAGGGCATGGAGGACTGAAAGTGTGTGTTCTAAATCAGGAGCTATGTGGCTTAGTGTCAAAACTGAACCCAAATAGTTTAAAAAAAATCTCTGAAAACTTAGCATTCAGTTCCAGGCTGCATCTAAAAAACATTATTTATAAATCAAAGATTAAGGTGCAATTTACCAACAGTACCCTGTGTTTTATTATTTTTGTTTGTTGTAAATAATTGACACTTAATCAGTACTTTTGAACCGTTTTAGGAATATCATCTGATTTAACTAATAAATCTGGTAACGAGAAAATGGGGAAAAGTCCTAGTTTGCCTTGTTGAAAGAAGAATGCAGAATAGTAATAGAAGGAATAATCTGCACTGTAGGAAAGCCACGAGACATTAGATGAAATCTAAATTGTCCTTTACTATTTTGTACTTTCTATTCCCAACTGAATACTCCGGGAAATAA
Source organism: Trogon surrucura (assembly GCA_020746105.1). NCBI lineage: Eukaryota > Metazoa > Chordata > Aves > Trogoniformes > Trogonidae > Trogon > Trogon surrucura. The sequence goes on from CM036658.1 coordinate 2,515,704, forward strand.
GAATACTTCAAACGCATTCAGATGAATAGTAGAAATTGTATCATAGAATGGTTTGAGTTGAAGGGACCTTAAAGATCACCAAGTCCAATCCCCATGCAGTGAGCAGGGACATCCCCCACTAGGTCAGGTTGCCCAGAGCCCCATCCAGCCCGGCCTTGAACACTGCTGGGGAGGGGGCATCCACAGCTCCTCTGAGCAACCTGTTTCTGTAGATCACCATTGCAAAGAATGTCTCTGTTATGCCCAATCTAAATTACATTCGATTTAAAAATGTGGCCCCTTGTTTTGTCACGACAGGCCCTCGTTAAAAAGTATCTGTCTTCATTTCCTATAAGCTCCCTTTATAAACTGGAAGGCTGCTATAAGGTCTCCCGTGTGCCTTGTCTTCTCTAGGCCGAATAATCCCAACTCTCTCAGCTGTTCCTCCTAGGAGAGCTGCTCCAGCCCTCTGATCATTTTTGTAGCCTCCTCTGAGCCTGCTCCAACAGGTCCACGTCCTTCTTGTGTTGTGGGCTCCACAGCTGGACACAGCACTGCAGGGGGAGCCTCACAAGAGCAGAGCAGAGGGACAGAATCGCTTCTCTCGACCTGCTGGCCACGCTTCCTTTGATGCAGCTCAGGATGTGATTGGCTTTCTAGGCTGCAGGCATGCATTGCCAGCTCCTGTTCAGTTTTTCCCCCCCCAGAACCCCGAAGTCCTCTGCAGGGCTGCTCTCAGTGCTCTCGTCGCCTGTGTTTGGTTTTGTGATTGCCCTGAACAGGATGCAGGACTTTGCACTTGACCTTGTTCACAGGGCCCCCCCACCTCTTAAGCCTGGCAAGGTCCCTCTGGATAGCATCCCTTCCCTCTGGCGTGTTGACCATGGCACGGCATGGCACGCCGCACCACTTGGTGTTGTTGGCAAACTTGCTGAGTGTGTGCTTGATCCCACTGTGTGTGTCACCAACAAAGATGTTAAACAACACGGATCCCAGTACGGACTGAGGAATGCCACCCATCACTGGTCTCCACCTGGACCAAAACTCTTCTGAGTGCAGCCATCCAGCCAGTCCCTGAGTGATCCATCCATCAAATCCATATCTCTCCCGATTTAGAGACCAGGATGCCGTGCAGTACCGTATCAAATACTTTGCACAAGTTGAGGTAGTTGCTCTTCCCTTCTTCACCAACACTGTAACCCCATCTCAGAAGGCCACCACATTTGTAAAACATGGTTTTCCCTTGGTGAAATCACGTTGGCTGAGGATCTTGAACTCCACCATTTCATTGTCACTGCAGCCAGTGCTGCCCTTGAGCTTCCCATTCCCCACCAGCCCTTCCTGATTGGTGAGAGCAAGGTCCATCATAGCTCCTCTCCTTGTTGGCTCCTCTGCCACTTAGAGGAGTTTGTTGTCAGCATCTTCCAGGAACCTCCTGGATTTCTTGTGTGGTGTTGTCCCTCCAGTTGATATCAGGGTGGTTCCAGCCCCCAATGGGGATGAGGGCTTGTGAATGTGAGGCTGCTCCTTGTTGGGGGGTCTTTTGCAGACCCTGCTGTAATATCACCTGTCCTTCTTCCATTTTGACACTCCAGTCACAGGAACCATCCTAACATGTTTCCATCACGCCAATAAGATCACAGCCCCGCGGGTGTTCGCATGTGTCCAACATCTCTCGTTTATTCATTGTGCGTTGAAGTTGGGCTGTCAGTGAAGCTCACTGACTGACCAGATTTCCTTAGTGCTGCTCTTCAAGCACTCTCCTGCTGACCTGTGATTTCTCTCCAGGCTCTGGGCGTGTGTTGTTGGCACTGGCATCAAACTGGTAGGAGTGGAATGGATTGAGGTTCTCCCTGGTAGTGTTAAAAATACTGTTAAAACCCCCCGAATCTCAAACATGGGATGGACCTGTGCTATTCAGTGAAAATGTTCTTCAGTGTGGAAAGGAAATTGTCGTCTTGCCTTGTTGAAGCAACTTCATTAATTCCACAGTGACTGCAGAGATCTCTAAGAGGGCACTTTTTAGCTGTAGTTTAGAGCTTCCACCACAGTTCCAACCCTTACTAAAAACCTGTTCATCCTAAACAATTATTTTTTTTTAAAAAGCAGCTCCAAGCATAACTTAACTTCCACTTAATGAACGTGCAGAATTTCAAGCCTTCTTCAAAATGTGATTCAGCCTTCCCTTTACTAACCATTCTGTTTGATTTTATTGTGAAACATACCCAGGTGCTTCATTTAGCGATGTAGCTGGTGATGGTTTTTATAGCATCTTTTTAGTATTTCTGCCTTATGATACGTCTTACTAAAGGTTAGGAGCAGTTTATTAAAGGCTGAAGACTTCTGATGACTCACAATATAAAACTGATCTTCTTTAATATCTACCCTGGATTTCTGTTGCACTGTTTCAGAATATTTTTTTTTTTATTATTTTGCCTGTAAAATTTTATACAGTTGTGCTGCATGCTGTGGAATGCTAAATGAAAAGTTTTGAAATCGTCTTTCATTTTTGTTACGTCTCTTACATGTTCCTGTGTAAAGAAGTAGAAAGCAGGCAGAATTTTTATGTGTCTGAAAGCACAGCTTTGAAGTATTGATGGCATTGCAGAATATCGAAGCCGTTCGTAAAATTTTGCAGACTTCTTAGCCTTTCATGATAGTTCTTCTTTTTCCCCCTGAAGGTGTAATATTTGAAGTATTGATCCAAATTCTGATCTGAGAAGTATCAGAGTTTCATTCTTCTCTGCAATACCAAGTAGATGCCAAGATTAATATATACTGATGTCATCTCTGTGAACACCAAGAGCTCAAGAAAAGTTTTCTTGTTGTCTTTTCTGTTTAAGTTTCATGTTGAACTGAGTGAAAATATCATGATCCTATGCTGTTGAAAATACAAATGTTGTGTTAAAAAAAGTATGAATTTGAAGAAAAACGTATTACAGCTTAATGCAAGAGCAATCAGCTCCACCACAGAAAGTGTTAAAGAAACCGTTGTGACACAGAGAAAAAAAAATTGCCTTTAAAAATTGCTTTTGTTAATAAATATTGCAAGCATTACTGTATTTATCAAATTGCTTTTTATACGAGATCTTCTTTGGGATCTGCTGTTGATATGTGTCTTTTTTTTAAATGATATTCACAGTGTTGATGTATGTGAGCAATTCACGAAGGTGTCACATCTAGCGTTACATGATGTGAAAATATGGATTTGAAGATGTGTACCGTGCTTTGCAAGAATCTTTAAAATTCTGTTCTGTTGAAATATCGATGGTTAATTATTATCACTTTGTTCATGGTTTATGAATTTTTGAGGAATCTTTTGCAGAAATTAGTGAAAGGAAATGTGGATAATCTGACCTCAAAATGTAGTGCTGACATTTGCTTCCTTTTGAGGTGCTCAGGGATCTGCCTCCTTGGATCTCAATGGACATCACCTGAGTGAGGTTCTTCACAGGGATATAAAGAAGTCACTCTTTGGGTCTGCATAATTTAGTCTCCGAGTAGTGTTAAAGAGACAGAAATGAACTCATGATTGCAGACAAGTGTCTTTTTAGGGCTGGAACTCAACATACAGAGTTTCAAAAGACTCATGAATTCTTTCCTCAGATTTTATGACCAGTATGAGTAACTGTACAGACTAAAACTCCAATGTAGTCAATCTTACATCAGTAAATACGAGTGAATTTTCTTTCACTGGTTTTCTACATCACTTACTAGTAGAAAAGGCAAAAGACTTTTTTTCACCAAACCTTGCTAGTTTCGAAGATACGATATAAAATTAATATCACAATGAATAAAATTATCCTGGGTGTGAACTGGTATGAAGTGGGGATTTTATGAGAATTTTGAGGAGGATGTTTGGGTAGGGCAGTGTGAGTTCTTTAAAAGTCTTGTACTTAATACAGTCTATTTAGCAAGGAGATGAGTTAATCAGAAGCTGTCACAGATTTATCTGTGAAGATGCAGTAGATTGTAGAGGCAGGAGAAGGAGAAAGGAACACAGCTGGTTAATGTTCCATTTCCTCTTGCTTTGTGTCTCCTGCCTCCACTATACAAATTTTAAAAAGTTAAAAAAAAAAAAAAGGAAAATAATTTTGAGTGTTTCAGGCTCCATTTACTCAGTGTTAATTCCTGTGAGGCAAGAGGGAAACTTTTCCCTCTCTTACTTCTCCAGAATGTTTTACTGTATTCTCTGGAGTTAGGCGGTCCAGTTTCCTGTACAAACTACGTTTTTTCATTTGCTGGTGTAGGATGATTTTGAAATTGATTTGAGGGACAACATTTAAGGAGAATCACCATGTTTTAATCCATTTTGCAGCTGTGCTGGCAAACTCAATGTCTTGATTAAGGGGCTTTAGTCCATTTTCAGGGACTGTGGACCAGAGGTCGTGAAGGAGGAGAAAGACGTGACATACGAGAACCATATATTGGTAACATTCCTTTGAAAGGAGGCAGAAATCAAGAGGAGTGGACATCCAGATGTGTCAGTTGTGAACACCTAGAAAAGTTGTGAACACCTAGAAGAGAGCTCTGAAGAGGCTGTCCACCAGCAGTAAGAAGAGAGTGGTAACTCAAGCTGAGTTGAGGCTTCCTCTGGAAGCTTATCATCTCATCTGTCCCACTTCGACATCAATATTAGATGCACTGCCCTGTGAGGAGAGTGTACTGGTTGGGCATTCTGGTTCTGCTTTGTGCTTTCATTAATGCCATGATGAAACAAACCAGGTATACTTTCTAAGCTCGTGGATGACAAGAAGCTGTGAAATATTGCAGATGTGCTGGGACTGGATTTCCAGCTGTTTCTTAAAGGAAAGAAGTTGCTTGAAAGAAATGCAGGGCAGTTTGACAGAGGCAATTGCAGGGTACTGTGCTTAGTCATAAAAATCCAACTATAGAAACAAAAGGAATGGGCTGTTCTGCAGAAGAGGGCCATAGTGTATTGCAAGCTTGAACAAGATCAGTGAATAAAATATCTTTTTTTTTTTTAATATATTAGCAGAAGGGTAATCCTCTAGTCATGTAAACAATTCTGCTTCCTCAACATACATAATGTTTTTTGATGAGACATGGCATGCTGGTTTGGGGAAATACACGTTAAGGAATGAAGCTTTAAGGATGCACTTCAACAGTGTGCCAGGGAAAGTCATCATGTTCTTGACAATGGATGTGAGCATAGCCAATCTTGCATTAAGGAAGGAGAATGGCAGACATCATCCTGCAAAGTCCCTTCCAGTCCAACATTTTCAGTTGCTAATAGCGTCATCCTCTGACATGTTTTCTCCAAGCTTGAAGCCCATTCTCATTAGAACCTTTCCCAGAGGTCTTTTCTCTTTCCTTTCTCTTTTTTGTAATGTTAAAAAAAATACTCCTTTTTTCCTAATATTACATTTTCACTGTTTTAAAGTCTCCATTCCTACTAGACGTGATGTATGTTTATGTGCGTGACTGAGATGATTTTGCAAGTTGCACACGTAATGTTGTAAAAGTTCATAAATTGAGAGTAGCACTTCATAGTGTTGAAAGGTCATTCATTTAACTGTAGTATTAAAAATAGTAGAAAGATCTTTTGTTTAATTGTAGTAGTAATGGCCATACCCCACTTTTACAGGGGATATTCTGACATATAGAACAATGTGACTCACTTAGGAGCAATAAGATTAGGAGCCTTCAAGATGGTGGAGCATCTGCTTTGTGCTACAGAGAGATAATTAGGTTCTCTTCTGCTTTGGAAAAAAACCCAACAAACCTGTTTCCTTAAGAGAAAATGAATTTTATGGTGAGCAAAGAATATATTTGCAGAGTTTTAGATTATTTTTTTTCTAGTGACTTCTTCCAATAATTTTTTTTAAAAGGCAAAATGATATTTTTTTTTAAAAAAAGCTATTTAGAAAAAGGGCTGTTGGCTCTCAGAGAAAAGGAAGAAGAATGCCTGAAATACAGATGCCTTTTCAGAGTAATTGTGGTGTTGGAGGGCCTTGATACAAGAATGAAACACTAGAGTGAGGTAAGGGACAACTTAAAAAGGGATCTTCCCTAAGATCAGAGGAACATTCTATAGGCATAACAGGGGTAGCTGGTCCTTAACCGTGTGTCCTGAAAAGTATGCTTGTAGTTAGATGAAGTATCCATGTGTCCTGGTTTGAGCTAAAAACCTCAATTCTGTGATTTTTACTTTCCGGTTCAGTCTCTTCTAAAAGGCTGCACTTTCTGAAGTTAGCAGCATGTTTTTATATGAATAGCGATGGTAATCTGGCACCTTTCTAAGAACTGAGATGGAAGAAGTACTTGAGCAAAACAGGTTTAGTTACTGTAATGATGCCTTCCTAGGGACACTTAATTTACACATTTGCTGAGAGCATTCCAAAAACATTGTTAGATGTCCAATAAGATTTGCATTGCTTCCAGGTTCTGTGCCTTCCTGTTCTTTTTTGAGACAAATGCCTCCAAATTTTCTGTCGTGTTACCTTTTCTGTTTGGAAGCACTGGCGTGCACACACTCGGAAACATATACTACTGTATTCTTCCAAATCCTTGCTAAAAACTCTCCTTTGCTGTGACACAGGATTGTGGAAAAGGTAGTCTGACAGGAGCCAAAGTTGAGGTTGTCTGGCTACTGGTATTTTCCATTGCCATTATCTGTCATTGTGAGTTTTCTTAATCTTTATGTGTTACTATAGGCAGGGATGTTTTTCTCTCTTCTGGTGAGGACCTAGCACATGGCTTCATCATGACTAAGTAATGGTTCAGAGATGTCAATACTGTAATCCGTTACCTTTTTCCTGGAGAAGCGTGCAACCGGAAAGTAAGGAAAAGAATAGACTTTTTCAAAACCTGCACAGATCTCTTTAGACTATTATTTCATTGTCAACTGTCTGGTAATAGAGATCCCTCCTCAGTCCCTTTCATATCTGAATTTTCAGTTCAAGCCTCAGCGTTGTACTGTTGCTTTCATGATAATACTGTTTTAATCTCCCAGGGGTTCACTCTCCTTTTCCTCATGGATTGTTATTTAGTTTACCCTAATATTTTTGTTTCTAACTTTTTCTCCCTCCAGGCCACTGTATTCTGAGTTGCTGCCTCTTCTGTTGCTGCTTCTTTCTCTCTTCCCCCTACTGTAATAAAGAAAATAATTGCCTAGAGGCTTTCTATACCATGCTGTTGTACTACAGAGCTCTTTGTTTTCATTTATTTTGAAAAGTTCTCTATTTTTAAATAAGTGGCTCATTTCACTTAAATTGTTGGAGCTTGTTCAGTTCAGAACAGGTACAAAAGGAAATCTATAAATAGAATGTAACTGCCCTAAGCCAGTTGGCCAGCAGAAAAGTGTTGTACTGTATATGCTTCAGCAAAATCAGTTTCTCTTGGGAGTTAGATCTACTTTTAGTTAAACATCAGAAGTGCTTCATTATTGTATTACATTTTTTTTAATGAAGGTAAAAGAGCTGCTTGCTGCCAGCTCAATTACCATATTTACCTGAACACAGATAGTGTGTTTGCTCTTACTGCTGTGAAAAAAATGACAGCGTTTCTACTGAGAAATGAAAGAGGCTTTTTACAAGATGTTTATTCATTGACTGTATAAGTTTGTATCTAAACTCAATTTGGACATCGTGTGAGAATGCTAGACTCAAATTCTGGACTGACACTTTTAAAGTTATGTGCATTGTCCTGTGCATCTCTAAGTAGTTCATGCTTTGTAAGAGAACTTAATAGTCAGGAAAGGCTTCCTACTCTGTCATCTGCTTTCTGAAAGAACTAAATCCAGTTGCTATTGTTACTGATTAGTACAAATCAAACTTCGATTTTCAACCATGTAAATTTATGCTACTCTTCTGTTTTGTGTGCTGCAATTCAGAAAAATAGAGCTCAGGATCATAGAATCATTTAAGTTGGAAAAGACCTTTAAGGTTATTGAGTCCAACCATAAACTTAGCACTGCCAAGGCCACCACTAAATCATGTTCCTAAAAAACACATAATACCTCCAGGGATGGTGAATGAACCACTTCCCTGGACAACCTGTTCCTGTTAACAACTGTTTTGGTGAAGATATTTTCCCTAATATCCAATCTAAACCTCCCCAGGCATGAGTTGAAGATGTTTCCTCTAGTCTTATTGCTTGTTACTTGGGAGAAGAGACCACCAACTCCCAGCTGGCTACGATCTCCTTTCACGTAGTTGTAGAGGCATAAGGTCTCATCCTCAGCTTCCTTTTCTCCAGGCTAAGCAACTCTCAGCTGCTTCTTGTAAGACTTGTTCTCTAGACCCTTCACCAGCTTTGTCGTCTTTACTCGGGCCACACTCCAGCACCTCAAATGTCTTTCTTGGATCGAGGAGCTGAAAACAATATAGGATTCAAGAGCCAGCCTCACCAGTGCCAAGTACAGGGGGACAACCACTTCCCTGCTCCTGCTAGACACACATTTCTGATCCAGGCCAGGATGCCGTTGGCCTTCTTGGCCACCTGGGCACACTGCTGGCTCACGTTCAGCTGGCTGTCCACCAACACCCCCAGGTCCTTTTTCCACCAGGCAGCTTTGCAGCCGCTCGTCCCCAGGCCTGTAGCGCTGCCTGGCATTTTTGTGACCCAAGTGCAGGACCCAGCACTTGGCCTGTTTGAACCTCAATTAGCCTCAGCCCATGGATCCAGCCTCTCCAGGTCCCTCTGGGGACCTTTCCTACCCTGAGACAGTTCAGCACTCCTGCCCAACTTGATGTCATCTGCAGACTTACCGAGGGTGCTCTCAATACCTTCATCCACATGACTGATAAACACATCAAACAGAAGTGGCCCCAATCCTGACCCCTGGGGAATGCCACCTGTCACTGGCCACCCGCTGGATTTAAATCCGTTCACCACCGCTCTTTGGTCCTGGCTTACCAGCAAGTTTTCACGCAGCTTTGTCATGAAAAAGATCTGCTGTCCAAAGCAGTGTGTTTTTTGTTCCCACTTCTTTAGATGTGCACGGAAACACTCGTATTAACTTAATTACCAGGTGAAACATCTGCCCCTTTCACCGTGAAGCTGACAGAAGTCAACTAGATCCCTTTGAGACAGCTGAGAGCATGCTAAGATGCAGCTAAGAGTGCCAATACTAAGACAAAAGGCTATGGAGCAAAAGCCAAAAATGGTCTAAGTACTTTAATCCTCTGCTAGCTGATGAAGAGATACTAGAAAAAAAATCATTTTAAAACTTATCAGTAGCCAGAAATATAATTGAAACGATAGACCAGGATCTTTATAGAATGATTAAAAAATGTGCCAAAGGAGACCTGAGCAGGTTATGTTCTCTTCTGCCACCCGGATCGGTCATTCTTGGGAAGCATTTAGTCTCCTGTTGTGGGAACAGCAGATCTTACTTAAACGGTCTGCTCCAGTACCTGTCTGTACCGTGGGAAATATTCTGTTACCTTGAACACTCATCACCTGTACTACTTACAGTCTTGCTTGTAGCAGGAAGGCAGAATAGGTTTTTCCTTTATATTTGCTTCCACCGTTTACTTTTTTGAGGATTATTATCATGTAGCAGTCCTGGGTATTGCTTCCTTTGGACTAAGCCACCACTTTATTCTGTTAATTTCCCTCGGCGGTGGTTCAGTTTCACAGTGCTTTCCTTTTTTGGTTTACATCTTTCTCCAGTACTCATTGTATCCTAAGGGAGATTTTACAACACTATAGCTAAAGTGTGTGTTTTAAGAGCCATGTTCCTGTTATTTTTTTGATTTTTCTTTCCTGAGGACCATACTGAAATTTAGAAGCACTGGGTTAGACTCATTTAAGCACCTTATGTTTTAATTTTTTGAAAGGTATTCAATTTCTGAAAAAAAGATTTGTGACTATAGTTGGATAACTTCCTGTCCTTGTCTGAGCTAAAACAGAACCAATTTTGTTCAGTGACTGTGACCGTTGACACTTCCTCTCGCTTAAAAACTGAATCTGCAGCCCAGGATCCAAGATAATGTAAAGTAGCATCTGAACATCTTAGTTGCCTGATAATCCTAAAAGTCTCAGTTGTTCTAAGCAGCAGACAAAGCTGGAAGAAATGTCTTAAACTCATTTACAAGGACTTTGAACGATTTACATTCCATAACCATTATTTTCCTCTGGAAATGTGAATGAGATTGGCGTATGAAGCTTGCTGGAACTCTGAAAAGCAGCTGCTTGTTAAGACATTTTCAGAGGGTATTGAAATTGCTAAGCACAACAAGGAGAACAGTTTCCTTGTGTTTATTAGGGGCACACCAAAAACATACTAGTAGAAAGGTGTAATGAGTTGTAAGTTACAACTGTAAAATGCTGTTGGTGGTTACTTGACAGGCACAATGACTTTTTTAAAGCACCGGAGGTCACAGTGTGGTTCCCCCGTGGACTAAATGAGTGCAGCTTCCATGGGAATAGCATGAAGTGTAAATCTTGAATTCCAGATGTCCTTCTTATTGTATTCAGGGGTAAATCCTCATTATCATCCTCACGATACATCAAAAAAATAGTTTTCTTTTTGTGTCATTTGATTGCTTGCTCTCCTAACACAATGAGAACATGAGATGTGACATGTAATCGTCAGGAAAAGGAAGGTGGTTTCATGAGAAACAGTTACAGCTTCTCAGTCAATCAGTCTCGTGTCTGGGAGACGAAAAGTTGTTCCCTGCATCCCTGAATTTCTGTTGCCTACTGGGAGAAGGAAATTTACTTTTAGTGAAAAGCGATACCCTGGTAGACATTGAGTTTAAACTGGAAAATCTCTTTTGTCTATTCTGCTGATGTGCTGTGGTTGCTGTTGGGAAGTCTTTCCTTTGTACACTCTGGGTTGTCAGAGATTACCCATTCTCAGTGGGGCAGCTTTTATCTCCAGTATTCCTTGTAGACCTTACAGATGTTCTGGATAGCACCTTTTTCTCTGAAGCAAATTTATCTTTCTGATCTTGGAGACAGTCTGGCCATGCACCATAATAAGCATATTATTGCAGTTTCTCAGAAGTGCAAAATTCCCTTTACTTGATGGATTCTCTTTCCTGTGCTTTTCTCTTCACTCATTTATTACTTTTCCATCAAGGTGCAGAACTCGCCTCCTGCATCTCAGTGCTTGTGGATGTGATTAGATGACATACCTCGGAGGGTATCTGCCCCCCAAAGCTTACCTTTGGCTGTCACAGGGAGCTGATTCAGGGCAGTGAATTAGAAAGAGATTGACCCTTCTCTGTCCGCAGTCAAGATGAGCAGTGTTCTGGCGGGTTAGCTTCAGAAAATTGCTTGGTGTGGATACTAATATTAGCATCAGTGGTAAAGCAGGATGCCGTCAGGGTGTCAAGGGGCAGAAAGGGGAAAATTGGAAAGATCTCTATAGTAGCAGGTGTACCTGGTGTCTGTTTCTCTGTTATTTAAGGCAAATGCCTAGCATGCTTGTTGTAGTGTGTCTCTTCAGACCAATCTTATATTTTGTTTCAAGAGTCACACAGAAATCTAAATTGGGCAACCCATTACCTGTTCTGAAGGTGAAACTCATCACACGGTGGTTTTAGGTAAAGCAATAAGGAAGATTATTTGTTTCAAGACAGTGTACTGCTGTGCTCTTTCATGTACACGTACATGGGGAACTCATTTACCTCCTGGTTATCTCTAAATTTGAAAATTACTGATGAATGTTTACAAAGAATTTCCAAATTGGCAAAACCTTGCTGTTATTTTTGCACTACACAAGCAATGTTCCACCCGGAGTGTGTACTGCTCCTAACTTTCTGTTACCAAGGAAATGGTAAAATGTGTGTAGGTGTTAGATATCTTCTGCAGTGAAGTACAGTGTTACAGTAGTAACTTATATCCTCCTTAGAATTATAATCAGTGCCATTATGAGTGTGAAAAACCTGAAATTTATGTAGCTGTATTGTACATCATGGATGTCAGCACTGAAATGGTGCCTGTCCTGGGCTTTGTAAGCAGTCATTTAAACTTGAGACTAATTAAGTTTAATGTACTCATTTCCAAACATTGTATTGGGTTGGAGGATTATTATCTGCAGGACTCATGTTTCTTTTTACAGTGGTTTATCCTTTCCTTCACTGATGAATACATCACACAGGCAAATTATGAGTAGAGTGGACTACTGATTCTCACATTTAAAAAAAAGGAGAGGAGGGAATACTGAGGGACTGTTAACATTAGACAAGTAGTGTTGGTTGTTTTGTTAAAATGAAGGCTGACTTTGCCCATCTCTACACCTTTTCTGCCACCTTTTGTGTCTCACAGCAGTATGTGAGTAAGGTGGACATCCTTTTTCAGTGCAGTCCTGAAGACAGGGTACCCTTGAGTCCTCTCCTGTGTTTGGAGTTGCCATCTGATACACGAGGGCAATGGGCTTCCTTCCCGACAGGACACTTTCAAAAGTCTGCAGCTCGTCCCATGTTGCCCTCCCCTCTCAAGCAGGAGAAGACTCTCCTCTCTTGCCTTTTTGATCTCAAAGAGGTTTCCTGCACCTGAAGAATGTACAAAATTAATTTCTGATGACTATACTATGACAGCCAAAATGGCCATCTTCATCAGACTTGTTTGGCTCAGTGTGACTTTCCTTATAGCCAATGTTAAGACCACGTATAATCAGTTGCTTTTTCTTAAGCATAAAAAATTAAGTCCCCATGGGGATGGCAGGACAGGACCTGCAGCCTCCAGGGAGCAGGGAAGCTGGGGCAGTGGCCACGTCCCTAGGGATAAGGACTTCTTGCCCTTGGCCCCAGCAGCCACATAGTGGGCACGAATAGTCTCAGAACCCTTAGGCTAGTTTCCTTATCAGTCCTGAAAACAGGTAAAGATATATAAAATGTGCAAGAGATTCTGAGTCTCACTGAAATATTTTAGATGATGGATAGCGAAGGTAGCAACTCCTCTGAACTCTCATATTCATGTTTTGACAGATAACGAAGCATTTGAGTAAGAAGAGAGTCATAAAATCCTAATACCTTCAAATTTTGCTATTATGTTTTACATGCTGACATGTCAGCAAGTCGGTGATTGCTGAGTCACATTTCTAAACAGGAGACACGATGGCAGGGAACATTACTAACAAGATCCCAAGGCACGAGAGAAAACTTGAACGTACTATCATCTTCACAATTTCTTTGTGCGTGTGTGTGCGATGGGTGATGTTCACGCACACAGTGGTGTCCAGTTAACCTGGTGTGATTTATTCCTTGAGAAGTTGTGATATTCGGGTGACTTTATCCAAGTAGACAAAACTATCTCAGAACTTGTCACGTTTCCTGTATTTTTAACCAAGTTAACCTGTTAGCCTGATGCTAAGGTATCATTTTCCCAGTGTATTTTCCCCTGTGAAATCTCTGGTGTTTTGAAAGGGAAAAGTTTGGTGTCCTACTCTTTCCTCAGTGAGGCCATGTACCTAGTGGCTATTGATTTTCACAGAGCCTTTAGGAGCTTAATGTCCTTGAAATCTCATCTCTTCTGTCCCCAGAGTGAGCAGTTTTTGACAGCATGGGCCACACAGCTTTTACAGCCCATACAGTATAATCTTGGGGACTCGTGTTGAGGTCCCCAAGATTACAAAGTCCCCAGTTCACCGAGGAATACAACTTCAAGGATAAAAAGTCTCAAGATTCTTTGACATCAGTGAAACAATCACTTGACAAGTACAGTGTAGAGAAGGGTCTGACAAATATGCAAATGGTTTCTGCCTAAATCATCACACTAATTAAAAGTCTGATTAAATATCAGTCAATATTACAACTTCATCATAAGAGTAATAATTCGTAAACACTATAACTATTTTTTGTTCTGTAAAGGAACCTTTTTTTGAATTCTTTTAAAGCCTGCGTATGGGAAATTAAATTTTCATTGGTTGGCCAGTGCTTATTTTACAGCTTCATTTCTCAAAGATTTCTGCAATCTGATTGCTGTCAGTGTAAAATCCTTTGTAGGTGTTTGGCTTGATTTCTAATTAACCTCATTAGTTTTAATTTATTTATTTCCACCTTGGCATAATTACTTCTATAAATTCAATGCTGTATTTCAGTAGTTTGTATTTCCCTGAGTTAATCTGACAACAATTTCTACTAAATCTACCTGCAAATATACAAATGTGGGTTTTTTTTAAATCCTGAGCTGAGAAGATGGAACACATTGAATCATAGAATGTCTTAGGCCCTTAGAGATCATCTAATCCAACCTCCCTGCTGTGGACAGGAATCACTTCTGTTTTCTGGCAGTGTTATGAAAACATACATGTATGTACCACTTAATAAAGATAAGTTTCGTGTTTTCTCCTCTAATGAGTCCCAGATCCATGTAGTTTAGATTTAAAATGCTTGAGGGTTAGGGCTGTGCCCACCACTAAATGCTGAGAGATGCTCTCTAACTCCTCTCTGTCCCCAAATAGAAAGGAAAAGAGAATGAGACAGAGAGACGTATGGATTGGAAAAGAAAATTCGAACAGCTTTAATGAAATAACCCCCAGTGTGGTATGCAGGAGCCTTGGTCACTGTAGGAGCAAGCACAAGCAAGAGCCTTTTGCATCCCAATCCTTGGTAGCAACTGCAAACATCAGGTGTTATCACTGCCAGTAGCACACACTGTCTGCAAAAACACGCTGCTGACTGCAGAACGTGCAGCCTCTAAGAAGAGATTGAAGCTGGAAAGTAAAAGTCACTGGACAGAATTGGTTCCGTTTAGCTCAAACCAGGACAAATGCATTTCAGATTTCTGTGCTTTCTCTTTTCATCTCTTTCTTACTTCCCCTGTCTCCACAACATACTGAATGAAAATAAATCCTGAGGAACAGCAGACATCCAAGAGGTGAAGAGAGTTAAAGTAACCTGACTTTGACTGCTTTGACTTTTGGCTGTGATCTTTACAGAGATAAACTTCCCAGTAATCGTGTAATCTTGTTCTGCCGTTAGGTGCAACCTAGTATTAAAAAGAACATTAGCAAAACAACTGCACTGTATTACAGCTCTCGTATTTCATCAATGAAGTATATACTGTAAGATCTGTGATACTGTAATAATATCTCGTAATGATTGCCTTCTGGCTGTGCTGGCATGTGTCACTACTCGTACTGCTCATACTAACTTCATACTGTTTCCCACTGGATCAGCTGTGATTAACAATAATACTAAATAGTGATGCTTTTTTGCCATCTGTCCCTTTGTGATAGTTTTGTAAAGAATATTAATTCCAGCCTTGCAGAATATCATAGTGTGCAATTTGTACATTAATGCTAAGCAAGACATTTGTAGAGGCTGTAAAAGCGCGTGAGGGCTCTGCAGATGTAAAATGAGGGGAGAAAACAACCTGTTGCCGGTTTATTTTCCCATATCTTAGTGCTTTTCTGCTAACTTCCACTTTTGCATCAATTTCACATAGCTAAGGAGTATTAGGGACAGTTTAAATATATAACTTTCCAGAATGTAGCTGTGTTATTTGCATTCAAAGGAAAAGGAGAGCTGCGTCCTGCAAAACTGAATTGATTTACTGACGTACTGTTAAATAGGAAAATTTTCATTGTGCCTCATTTAGGGTATTATTTCAGGTTGGTGGAATATCAGCTGAGCTGAAGGAGGTGAACAAGTGACGTCACCGTTGATCATGATATTAAACCAAAGTTCAAAAAGTTAAGGATGCAACCACATGGCATTCAAAACTGAGGCAGTAATGTCAGAATTAAGGAAACCCGTGTTCCAATGTTTTAAAGTCTGTCATTACCTACTGACATTGAAATCAGTGGGACTGCAATAAAGACCCAAAACACAGTAAAAAAGCCCTGTAAGAGGTACTAGCATTGGATAGTACTCTACATTTGAAAGCATAACATTGTCTTGTAAAGTCTGAGCTACAGTTGCTCATTAGCGATATATGACATTCATAGAAGGTGTTAGCTCAGATCCAGTGAAGAGTTACTGGTCTTACTTGAGATACTGGTGAACATGGGCTGCCTGAAGAACCAGAACAGTGGTCTTCTCCTCCCATGATAATATCTATGTATAAGGGAAGCAGCGTAGATGTGTAGCCAGGACAGATTTGGAACCATTTCCTGATCAATGCCCTCTCAACTACAGCACCTCTCTGAGTTCCACCTGCCCTGCCTCTTGCATTACTGTGTACATGAACCTGTTACTACGTGAAATAATCGATTTTGTCTATGAGTATGGAGGGACTCAAAATGAATTTTTTTAGCTAATGGTCAGAATCTTCATAAAAGAATTACTTTTTTTTTCCTTTGAGGTACTACCATTTCTTTCACTGTTTATTTAAATAATAATATCAAAGGCAGGTGAAGCTTGATAGCTTCCACTCATGCTGCTTTAAACATGGAAAGATTATGATGCTTACCTCTGCAAAATTTATAAATACAATTTATAAAATACAAGTTGTTTCGACCTCATAGTAAATAGATGATGAGTGACAGACTGGCTTGCTCAGTACTCAACTGAAAATCCTCATTACAGTAGGACAGTATTAAATTCATCTAGAACTCATATGAGGATGGATTCCTATGTGTGGTGATGTGGAGGGCCAGCCTGGGCTGACTGCCTGTCCCCTACAGAGCCACTCTCTTCCTCCCCCTCCTCTGCAGGGCAGGTAAGAAAATAAGTTGAAAAGGATCGTGTGCTGAGGTAAGGACAGGGAGATCACTGATTACTGTCATGGAGAAAACGCTCTCAGCTTGGGGAAAATTAATTTCATTTAGAGCCAGTCAAAATAAGACTTGGATAGTGAAAATCATAGAAAAAAAATAATTATTTTTTTTTTGAATAGCAAACAAGCAAAAAGCCATCTCCTGGGATCATCTTTGTTCACACATTCTAAAACCTTCTACCTGATCCCCAGCTCAAACCGTGAGCACTGCAGGGGCATAGACAATGGGGGTTGTGGTCAGTCCACAGCAGTTCGTCTCTGCTGCTCCGTCTCACCTTGTTCCCCTTCTCCAGCATGCATTCCCTCCAGTGGGCTAAAGTCCTTCAGAAAATATCCACTTGCTCCACCATGGTCTTTTCCGTGGGCCGCAGATGGTCTCCAATCTGCTTGCCTGGAGAGCTTCATCCCTGCCTTCTTCTCTGCCCATGGTGCTTGCAGGGTCGATTCTCACAATCTTTTTCCTCACTTCTCTCTGCCTGTGCTGTGTTTTGTCCTTTCTTCAGTACCTTGTGTCGGAGGCACTGCCAGCCTGGCTGATGGGCTCAGCTGTGGCTGGCAAGGGGACTGTTAGCCAACATCTTGCCATTTACACACGTTACAAATGGAAAGACTAGTACTTCACAGGCTACTTTGAAGTCAGAGAGTAGAATCTGATAAAAGTAAGTTCTATGGTGAAATGATTGGCAAGACTGTTCTTCATTTCCATTTAGTTGAATTTCATAGAATCATAGAACGGTTAAGGTTGGAAGGGACCTTGAAGATCATCTAGTTCCAAGCCCCCTCTTTCTCACTAGACCATGTTACCCAGAGCCCCATCCAACCTGGCCTTGAACACGGCCAAGGATGGGGCATCCACAACAATTTCTTGAAAATTCAGCTTAATTGTTCTTGGCAGTCATGTTACTCTGTTGACCTTTGTAGTTACTAACAGACGACTCTTCACTTTGTGTAGTAGTAGAACTTTCTTCTCATCCAATCCATTTCCCAGACTCAATTATTATGTTTTTTTAATGAGATCAAGAAATGGTGTCGAAAGGCATTAGAGGGGTGCGGAAGGAAAGATAATGGTGAGAAGGACCATACAAGATGTGAAAAATAGCCTTTTTGTAAACTGTTAAGCATACTAGCAATATTCTATTG
Organism: Trogon surrucura; assembly: GCA_020746105.1. NCBI lineage: Eukaryota > Metazoa > Chordata > Aves > Trogoniformes > Trogonidae > Trogon > Trogon surrucura. The sequence goes on from CM036658.1 coordinate 2,533,461, forward strand.
AACTGTTAGTCTTTGTTAAAATAAATGGATACTAACTAGAAATTCCTTTGCCAATCCAGAAAACTGTTTCAGAACATTTTACTGTGCAGTACTGCTTAGAGGAAAAAATATCTGGAATTATTTGCTGTTGAAGAAAATCAATGATTAAATATTGAGCTTGAAATGTGGAGTCACATTCTCAGATGTGCTAAATTCACATTTATATACTGAGAAGATAGCTTGTACAGTTAATTTCTGTTCTTCAGCTTTTTCTTTTACATCCAGAGTGACACCATGGAATTAACTGGAGTTGTACCAATGAAGACAAAACAAAACAAAAAAAGATTTCCTGACGATGTACAGAGTAAATCCTCTGGTTCTTTTCTGCTGACAGATGACAAATTCATCATCTTATGAGATTTCTCAGTACTCTAGTCCTTCCCTGTGTCAGTTTGGCACTGTCCAGGTCTCAGTTCTGAGAGCCCCGAATATTTCTGCTTGTCCCTTTCAAGAACATGTTGAATCATTATCATATTTAACTTAATACTGGTGTAAACTGTGTAGTCTTTCTTCAACTTGAAAAGACAATGATACATGCTACCTCAGACATTTTACTTGATTAGCCCTGACACTTGCACAGTTTTAGAAGAAACAGATGGAAAAGATAGTGAAATTTACATTTTTAATCTGCTTTCCCAAGTACTTGCTTGTATGCAACATACAAATATTCTGATGCTGTATTGCAGGCATAGCTGATTTTGCCCTGAGGTAGTGAGAAAGGCGAGGTGTCTTTCTGAATTCCTTTCTAAACTTCTGTGGTTATAGTATGTTCACAAGATACTTCATAATTAAAAAAAAAAAAACAAACTGGGATAACAAAATACCTGAAGTGTTCAGGTATTGCGGCGTATCTCTCTTTCAATTATATTGATTATGCTAACGCTTCCCTTTCCGCTCCAAGACAAAGTAAACAGAACCTGGGCTTATGCCTTTCTTTTTTTTTTTTTTCCAGCTGCATAATTAAAATATATATATTCTGTATTTTCTATTTCAATCTAACACTTAAAAAAATTAGAACTTCTTTTTAATTTCAAACTTTTGATCCCCAAGTTGAAAATTATGGTTAAGGTGTTGCTAAAAATCAAATCTCTTAACTAAAGGAAAAAGTGGAAGGATTCCTGTAAAGGAGTCGCGCAGAAGACTCGACGGAGCTCTGTGTTCTGCCTTCTGATGATGGCTGAGAGCGTTTGTGTGCGCGGAGCAGGACAGCCTGCGAGAGGTTCTCCACATTCACAGCTGACGTTGCCGATCACATCGCACATGAACATCATCATCTTCATTGAGAGCAGGATTGCTGGCATTCAGGTGCAAATCCAGGCAAATACTGTGCTAATAATTTAATTTTATGTGTTGTCTTCATATATGTATCTATCCGGAGTATAATATAGAGAATCTTAGTTCCTTGCTAATGTTAAGCTACCATCTCTTATGATTCAGTGAGTAACTCAAATAATCATGCAGAGAAAATTCATGGACTGCAAAAGATCAAGTATGGTTTTCTGCATAATGAATGATTTGTTCTTAGTGGTGCATGGAGATAATGGATTCTGTATTCAGTGCAAAAGTAGGTTAGGGTCTTGTTTTTACTAGAATTGCACGGGTGGAATATAGCATAAAGGTACAAGAGAAATGCAGGGGTATGTAGGATACGACTGGGCTGGTCATGCTGTTTATCACATGCAGCTGTTTTCTGCAAAATGGTTTATGGATGAAAGGAAAGTTGGAGGCAGGTTAAATAGTTACACAAATTTTCTTCCTTCCTGACACCGCTATTGATGGTGTTATGTGTCAAGTTACCGTTGATTAGTCCTCAGTAAGTAAAAAGTTTGAATTTAGGAGTAAGCTTTTCTTGTTATTAATTGGTCTGCTTCTGTGGCAGAAGCGCGGAAATAAAACCAGTTTCCCAGTCATCTTGTTGATATTCCCACAGTTGTGAGCGTACTGTCGTACACGCTACATAGAGTTGGAAGCAGATTTCATAAGAAGGGGATGGAGCGAGAACTTCTGTGTGCTAAACCCTGATAGAATACTCTCAAGATTCTTATTGCCTATTTATCTATGTATCTGTATACACATAGATAGTGTGTAGGGACCCTTTTTGGTTTTTTTTTTTTGTGTGGAATATGTATCATTGGATAACGTTTCTCCTGATTTTACGTTCAGGCTTGTCAGATTTCTGTCTGCTAAAAGAAGTGCCCTAGTAGCAAACTGCAGACAAGAAGTCTTTTCAACAACAAAGATAAAGGAGGGAAGTGTAAATGTATTAATTTCACCATCTTATTTTTGCTTCGCTGTTAGGATTCAGATTTTCATAGCTCTACTGCAGTTCAGAACTTTGACAGAGATCTGAAAAACTAAAATTTAAGGTTATGCACAAGAAGTACTGTTTATTGGATGGTCTTCTCTTTTTTGATGACATTTAATTTCTATTTCTCAACTTAATCCATGGTGAGTATATATACTCTGGATTGATCGACTGTAATAGCTAAAATAAAAGATGACAAGTATTTATTTCATGAAAATGTGGGCAGAAGAGACTTTTTTTTTTCTTGAGAGTTTTATAGAAGAATTCTCAGAATTGTACTGTTCTTTGAGCATTGTTTTCAGCAAATTGTATAGATGTGGCACACAGCACTTATATTTAAAAAGGGTAATGGGAAATGTTTTCTGTAAACTGTGATAATACCAGCCTAGTCTGCCTGTAGTGACTAATGTTTCCTGCCTATCTGTTAAAGGCAAAACCAATTTTTTTCCCCACCTCTACAGTTTCTTTATTCTCTTGGGAAGAAGCATGAGCTTAGTAACCAACAGAAGAACAATCTCTTCTGGTATACGTCTCCAGGTGTATGGTTTTCAAATTTTGTGTTCTAAGTAACTTAATAACTTCTTTCATATACAATCTCCTATGATCCAACAGGTGAAGGACTGCTTTTATAGGTGTGGAAGAGGCTGGTCTCGGGTGGATGCCTTGTGTTCAGTACACCCTGAATAGAATAGTGATTTGCTTGACCAGTGAAGGCATTGGACCCGCTTGCTTTCATTTCACTGAAGAAATACAGCTGTGCTTGGGATATCTCTGTTATTAGGAGATAACAAAATTGCCCTTACTTGAACTCATTTGAGTAATCCTGTGAAAGGTTCTGATTTGGAAGTTTAAATATGGTAGAAGATTTGTAGTGGTAAAAATAGCTAGAATTTAAAGATTAACATATACCAGAAAAAAATTTCCTCAGGATTACCATCATTGGATGAAAACACCTGAAAAGGAAAAGTATAATATAAGTTATGTTTTGACAATATGAAGTGCTTCTCTAGTTCTCTTTAGAAGAGGACGATTGATTTTGTTCCCCAGGTTGAGTCAGATCAACTTTGAGACATAGTTCGAAGAAGGTTGAAGCATTTTTACATTCCATTCAATTTTGATGTAATAGTTATTCAAGGTGAGCTTTTCTTGTTGCTCTGCTGCATAGTCTAGGACAATTCAGCTGGACACACAGAACTGATCACTTTAAGACTTGTACCTGTGTGATTATAATTAATTCTTGTTTATGGGGTACAGAAATTTCATTCATGCACTTGTCCCAAACTAAAACCACTACTTCTTTTCAAAGGAACATCTTTGATGTATAAATCTGCTTTGCTTAAGCCTGCTTTGCTTTCTAAAATGGCAAGACATTGGAAATGAATACCAATAACAGTCTGTTAAAATGCCATTTAACTGTTTTAGAATTGAAATCGTTGCATAAGACAATTGAAACAAACTAGTCATTACATCTCCATATACCAATCGAGTAATCAACATTCTAGTTTAACAAGTATGTTTGGAAAATTCTCTTTTTTTTTTTCACAGAAAACAACTGTTCTGAATATTTTTGTAAGTACTTTGATCATTTTCTGATGTCCTTGGTGTATAGGCTGCATATGAAAAGCAGAAGTTGCTTGCCTGCAGCTCCGTTTCTGACCATGGATTATGGAAATCTGCACTGCAGAGATTATTTTAACTATTCCCTTCCACAGAAGGAGAATAATTTGTTTTATCGTTCTATGTCTGTAATTCAAAAAGATTAGAAACTTAATGATAAATTGTATTCATCAAAATAAATTTCAAGATCAGCAGTGTGTATGGGCCATGTATGAATTTTTAACACAGTATTTTAGACAGCTGATCAAAACTGTGTTCTCTTTTGCGATCTTGGAATGGAAAACCTTATGCTCAGAATCAAAAGCAAGGTGACCTCTTGCAGTATACGTGAGACCAGCTTTTTGGGAAACAATAGGAGAGTTGGAAGCTGTGCTGAACTATCTGTGTTGCTTAAGATGTAACAAAATTCTGAGGTGTTCCCTTTCCCTTTCCCTTTCCCTTTCCCTTTCCCTTTCCCTTTCCCTTTCCCTTTCCCTTTCCCTTTCCCTTTCCCTTTCCCTTTCCCTTTCCCTTTCCCTTTCCCTTTCCCTTTCCCTTTCCCTTTCCCTTTCCCTTTCCCTTCCCTCTCCCTCTCCCTCTCCCTCTCCCTTTCCCTTTCCCTTTCCCTTTCCCTTTCCCTTTCCCTTTCCCTTTCCCTTTCCCTTTCCCTTTCCCTTTCCCTTTCCCTTCCCGTTCTTCTTACAAACAAAAAAAATCAAGGAAAAAACAGTATTTAGGAACTTTTTTCTTGACTTTTAAATTGTGGCATCAGTAATTCACTTTTTCATTTTTTTGCTGTAGACTTATCACTCTAAGCCTTAAAAAAACCACAGAACTTTTATGGTTACATATGACTCTCAGTATGTCTTTTGCTGTATTTTTCGCTAAGATTTAAGCATTTGTATGGTTTATTTATCATTGAGATAGCATCAGAGAAGTCTTCTCATCCACAGAATGATACTATGAGCTTGTGGTTACATGACACCATGGACTCTCCAGATCGTTCCAAGAACTGGTACTGACTAGTGGTCCTGATTTTGTAAAGTGATGAATACATCCTGAACTCACCTGCAGGAATAGTTCCACTTACCTTTTCTTCACTCACTCCTTCCTCCATCCCCAAAATACACTGAAAATGAGACTGCCATGAAATAAATTCAGTGAGCATTCTTGTTCTGGTCGATGCTGTGTATGTCTTATGTCATTGGAGCTTCAGGGGCCAGGATGTGACTGGAAGTGACAGTGTGCCACTTCATGACAGTCAACTGGGCTGATTGGTAGTCTGCTGGTATCAGCTCCAGAAAGAGCATCGAGAAGGGTGAAAGAAATTTACTGCGAACATAAGCTTCCAGCTTCTGGTCTAGTTTCGTGCTGTGGAAGTTACCTTCCACTGCTGAGAAAATTCTGTTATTGTAAGACTAGATCAGGCTCTTGTAAGTAGTTATGGTCTTACAGAGAAACTTACCTACAGAGAAACGTAACTAGCTTTCAGAAGGATGAAAACTCGTCACTGAAGATGGGTTTTGGAAGCAAATGTGAGGATAGATTGTTTTAGTTAAAATGTTACCTGAACAAAATGTTACTTGAACAATATTTTTTTTTAGTTTATGTGTGTGCAGTCATAGCTCTAGTCTTATGGGGAACTGTCACAGTTTGCAACTCTAGTTATAATATTGATAGTGTAAATGCGTTAAGAAGAAGAAATAACTGGAAGTTTAGAGCAATTCTTCATCTTCTAAGTAGTTCAGCACTAAGCTTTGGACACTATCTGTGACTTAGTGGATCACTGGCCCAATTCAGCTCAGTCTAACCAAGAAACAACTGTGGGGTTTGTGTTTTAGGGTGAACATGTGATTCAAGTTTCTATTAGGGAATGTTGAAATGAAGGGTCCAAACCAGTATAGATTGTTTTGTTGTTACCCTGTTGTGATTAGATAATTGATGATGACTTACGAATGTTAAAGACTGAGGTTGTTAAATCGAAGACAAGAAGAGGCTGAGATATGGGAAAGAGTAAAATCTTCCTTATTTTGTGTAATAGTACATTTGATGGTTCTTTGGCACTTGGTGTGGGTGATGTCCAATGTGCTGCCCACCCATGTTCGGGTGCTCATTCGCAGCTCCTTTGCCTTACCTGACCTCTGACCTGGGGAGTCCATTGTGGGTCTAAGGGTCTTGTAGGCTCAGAGCGAGTATTGGAGATATATCAGGTCAGGAGGATGTTATGTGGAATGTTACATTCGCTTTGTCAGTGTTTTTACATGAAGACTTCCACAAAGATAAACATGATCTTTAATTCCTACAAAACAGCTGGAGTATGAGAAAAGATAGTAACATTTGCATCCTGGGTCACATATTTGAGCTTCCATTCTGCAAGTTGATCTGTTCTGGGTTGGTTTTTTTTGGAAATGGAAAAATGATGCAAATGATTGCTTTTAGACTGTAGAGTTTTAGTAGTGTCTGTATTCACGTAGGAGTATGGAGAACGTAACACGGAACTTGAGAGGTTAAACTTCCCAAAGGAAAGACGCATACGGGTTCAAACCACACAGAAATTAGGTTTTAAAAGTGACTGTGGTATAAGAATTAATATTCTTAAAGTTACCTTGAGTATTATTTACATATGTTCAAGTACTTGTAGATGCAGGCATAGGTTGTATGTGGTAATAAAATTAAACAAATTAAAGACATAGACCACTGCATATACTTACCCTTAAACTCAAGGCGCTTTTTTTTTTTTTTTTTTTTCCCCTCCAGCAGCTTGAACCAGGATGTTGCTGCTAATAAAGAATTTGAAAGATGTAAGATTTCTAGGGTGCTGAACATAAAAATCTTAGGTGTCCTATATATAAACATCTTAGGCTGTACATTGAAGGAAGTATTAGGCAAGAGTGTTTTGAGGCCACACTGAATCCTGGTATAATTTTAGTAGACTTTGGTGAAGCCCTGGGAGAACTGAATTAGATATTTATGAATATGAATAAATTAATTTTATTGCTGTGGTCTTGTTTGCAGTGTGAAGGCCATTTGGGGATCCGTTTGAGCATTACCAGCGTGTAAGTGTAGTCAAACCCATTGAGTCCTCTGAGACACACGGAGGGTACCGTTCTTTGTGTAGGGCACAGGTGGTTCTCATATTTAATGAATGGTGATTCATAGTCTTACTCATTTCAGTTCTGACCAAAATAAGGACACTGTAGACTGATTATTGGTTGCTCTGTACACCTGCTACTCCCTCAGAAATGAATTTGATTGAAGTGGGTAAGAGTTGCTGGTGGTTGACGTGGTCTGTGATAAGGCTGAAAGGTACAAATCAGAAAGTAGTTTTCCTTTGCTTTCTTTCCCTCTTGAAAAGCAAAAGCTTTTAATATGTATTTTCTATTCTTACTTATTATATTAATATTTTAAAGGGTAATGGTTGTCTCAGTGATGTTAAAAGGTATATTTTTTAGTAAAAAGAATGTCATTCAGTGTATTTTTTTTCCCAGTCTTCTGTTCCAAAAAGCCAGTCCTTGTGATCAAATTTCTGGAGGACACATAAATACTGGAAGATAGGGGTTCTCTTGTGACCTCTACTGTTGAATTTGTTCCAGTATTTTACTTTTATTAATATTATTTGTCACACTTTTAAAAGTATATTAGTGATGCATGATTTTTTCTTTCTTCTGTTAAATAGTTTTAAAATGATACAGAAGTACCCAGATGTAGTGATTTGACCCTGTCTGGTGATCAAGTGCCCACACAGCCACTCTGTCACCCCCCCTTCTCTGCTAGACGGGGAGAAAATATAACGAAGGGCCCATGGTTTGAGATGAGGACAGGGAGATCACCCGCAGTTACCGTCCCAGGCAAAACAGACCCAATTTTGGGGAAATTAGTTAAGTTTATTAAAGAACAAATCAGAGAAAAGTAGCGAGAAATAGCAAACAGATCTTAAAAAAAATAACACCTTCCCCCCATCCCTCCCTTCTGTCCGGGCGTAACATCAATCCCGGTTTCTCCACCTCCTCCCCCCGAGCGGCACAGGGGGACAGGGAATGGGGGTTACGGTCAGTTCATCCGACATTGGTTCCACCGCTTCTTCATTCCGGGGGAGGACTCTTCACTCTTCCCCAAGGCCATTGTGGGGTCCCTCTCACGGGAGACAAGCTTCACGCTCTCTTCTCTGGCGTGTGTCATCCCACGAAGGGCAATTCATCACAAACTGCCCAACGCGAGACACCTCAGGAGGGGCAGCCCACCCCTCGTGAGTCTGAGGCGCAGTCCTTCGGGGGAAACTGCTCCAGCGTGAGCCACCCGCAGCGTCCCAAAAGTCCCACCAGCCAACCTGCTCCAGCGTGGGCATTCCTCTCTTCCACGGGCTACAGGTTCCGGCAGCGACTTGCTCTGATGCCGCTCCCCACAGGCTACAGTCCCCTTTCAGGCATCCACCCACACGGCGTGGAATCCTCAGTGGACATCTACGCGGTGATCCTCACAGTGGACATCTGCACCTCGCCCATGGGCTGCAGGGGGACAACCCGCTTCACCATGGTCTTCACCACAGACCCAGGGGACTCTCTGCTCCGGCGCCTGGAGCTCATCCTCCCCCCCCTCCTTCTTCACTGACCTTGGTGTCTGCACAGATTCTCACTCCTCCATCTCTGTGCCAGCTGTTATGGCGCAGTTCTTTTCCCCGTTCTTAAATATGTTTTCACAGAGGCGTTCCTCTGCTATCACCTTACTGATAGGCTCAGCCTTGGCCAGTGGCAGGTGTGTCTCTGGATCTGGCTGGCATTGGCTCTGTTGGGCTCAGGGGAAGCTTCTAGCAGCACCCCCACCACCACTGAAATCCGGCTGAGTGAAACCAATACACCGAGTTAAGTAAAATTGTATTTTAATGGCATGGGACAACGTAGTAATTGTCATTTCCTCACAAATTCTTTGCCGTCCATCCCTAAGATATTTTAAAATACTGTTTCTTTAAACTAATTTACCAGCATAGCATTAAATTCAGATGTTAAGAATGACAAAATGAGAAAATGAATTTTACTACATTGTCCTGTATCACTAAAGTCCAAGAGATACATAGATGATCATGTGCTTAGAAGTCTGTACCACTGAAGGCACCATGGTAGAGCATCAGCACAAATTCCTCCCCTGCACCAGAGAGAGTGTCAGGCACTATATTCCTCCAGTTGTTTCTTTATGCATGTCTTCTTTTTGGTTATTAAAGCTGGCCTTTTGAATGCTGGTAGTGCTTAATTTATGGCTTTTTTTTTCTTTTTAGTGTTGCGTAACTTTATGTTTCAGTGGCTTACAATCATGTTTAAAAAATGGCTCAGTCACTTCTCAGCCTGTGTTTTGTTAATAGAGGTGTCAAATGCTGCCACGTCTTTTGTTTGTACTTAATACCTATATGTCTTTAGAAACCTTTTAAAACTGAGTCAGTGCTTGTGGCCTGATCTGGTTACACGTTTAGGGTATTTTGAGGTTTTGTTGAATGTGGAGGTTTTTCTAAAGTCAATCAGGAACATAGTAATTACATAGAAGTGAATCATTCTCGTATTGAGCTGAGTAGGTTATGTAAAGAATCATGCCTGTAGGTTTAATTTATGTCTTTTTTAGGTTTCACTTATGGTTTATTAGTTTTAAATTCCTGCATTTCATGGAAGAGACAAAATAAGTTATAAATGCTTTTAGGATTTTGGCTGTTTTTCAGACTTGAGAATTCAATATGTTTTTTTTTTTATTATAAAATTCCATGAAATAATTTTTGTTCTGAATTCATGTTTCAAAAAGAAAAAAAAAAGAACAGAAAAAGAAAAAGGAAATTGCTAATTATTGTATTTAAGACATTTTTCTTGCAACAATCATTTAATCTTACATGTTTTCAATTACACATTTAAGTAGTTAATTATAATGACGCAGGTCTCTTTGTCATAAAGTTAAGAGATTACATTTAGAAGTAACTATATACAGTTCATTTCCTACTCTTATAGGAAACTCCTCCAGTTTCTGTGTACAGTATCTACAGTATATACAACAGAACAGTTTACTGATTTGTATTGACATTAAATACTTAAGGAAAATAGGAATAACGGCATATATCACAATTTCTTCTTGCATTTTTTCTCTTTTAAAGGTAAGAATAGATTTAAGTGACTTTTTTTCCTACAGTAGAAAGTGTCGTCCATGAATTCTGCTGGGTGGGTGCTGTGAGCCTCTGACTAATTTATGTGCTATTGCTTCTCCTTCTGATAGTTAAGGTAATACAGATCTGAATAAAAGTGTTGCTAGAGAAGTTTAATGAAATTACTTCTCTTTATATTTTTCCTGTATTTTATCACCGTTATGAAGAGCTTACTGTCCTTTCTAATTTCCTGAAGTAATGGCCAAAGCAAGAGTCTGAAAAAAACCTGTTGGTCAATATGTGTCTTGCAAGGTAAGAGATAACATCGGAATTGTTCGTCAGTAACTGTTTGCAGCTCATTTCCAGAGTAGATCCATGTCCTGTAAACCACAGTGGTGTTTGAGGAAATGCTTCCTATTGGACTGCACACTATTTCCTTTAACGTTGCCATATGAAAGAAAGAATGCAATGTTCTTATAAGTATTTTTCTTTGGTAGTTTTCACAAGAATTCCTAATGCATAGGTAGCATCAGCTCAATCTTGTGGATCAAGGCCAATGGGAATATAATTGTGCTTCTCACCCATTTAGGTTTGAATTGCAGGACGGATACTAGGGAGCCTTCAAGATGTCATGGCATCTGAATACAGAATATCTTGGTGTTTTGCTGTTGAATGAAATTCTTCCTTCTGTCTTGGTTTGGTCCTAAGAAATCCTTACCTTGACAGACAGTTTAAAAAAATAATATTTTTTGAAAGTTACGGTCTACACTTTTGTTACCATTTGTTAAATGTATTGTAAGACACGCCAATAAGTGCGTAAGCCTTTTACATCCCAGTCACTCGATTTGCTAATGGCACTTGTTAGTAAGTGTCATCCACAGCTTTTGTTTGTACAATTACAAATACGATGATTTTCCTTGAATGGCAGTCGTCGTGTCTGCTGCAGCAGATTGTTTCTGTTCTTCTAGGAAAATTCAGCAGCAGATGGAACAACTAAATGTGAAATCCTATGGGAGAGGTTGGTCTGAGCCACGGAACTCAGATTTAGATTCCGGTTAAGTGTGTTGGTAGCAGATCTCTTTGCATGTGCAACTGCATGAACAAATACCTGCCTTCATTTGGAAAAATTATTCTGTGTATCTAAGTAAGGCTTAGTGAAAATCAGTCCCTCGGTTTGTACGCAAAGTTCACCCACTTAGCTTTGAGAGTCTAGCTAAAGATAGTTAAAGCATCTTCTCATAAAGATGTTTAACCAAACAAATTTTCTCAGGGATGTCCAATGACAGGACAAGGGGCAATGGGTGGAAGCTGGAACAGAGGAGGTTCCACAAAAATATTGGAAAAAACTTTTTCCCTGTGAGGGTGCCAGAGCCCTGGCACAGGCTGCCCAGGGAGGGTGTGGAGTCTCCTTCTCTGGAGACATTCAAAACCCATCTGGACGCGTTCCTGTGCGATCTACTGTAGGTGACCCTGCTCTGGCAGGGGGGCTGGACTGGATGATCTTTTGAGGTCCCTTCCAACCTCTAACACTCTGTGATTCTGTGATTCTGTGACATTGAAGACAGCAAATTAAATCAGACTCAAAAATCACCTTGCACAACAGTTTGGGTTTTTTTTTTTTTTGTGTGTGTGTGTCATTAACATAGAAGAAAACACTGATCCTTTTTAATTTTTACGTTCTTCCACTAATTTCCTTCCCTCCGTGTGCAGAAATACCTCTTTTGTGTTGGTGATTCTTTCATCTCACTGACAGTAAATCATTTGAGAGTATGCTTATGGCCTGTGAACCGGAATTTGAAGAATTTTGGTTTAGATGTAACAGCATGAGTATCTCCATTCTGGGAAGGAAATGGACTTAAATTGGATTAGCTCTGTGCTTAAAACTTGTTGGGGGCAGTTGAAAAATTTTGGCTTTCTGTGATGTTGTCCTAAATATCTTAGCACTCTGTTTTCACTTTGGATAACTTTATCTCAAAAAGAAATTTAACAGGTATTTTTCTGGCATGGGGTGTGTGTATAAAAATTGTATGCAACAGAGAATCCTGATGTTTCTTTGTCTTTTTTTTTTTTTTTCCCCATGTAAAATTATTTCTGAAGTAGCTAACTAGGAGGAAAGCTGGCTAATGGCTCCTAATCAGCACTAGTTAGTCGACAGAAAACATGGTCATTTTAAGTCCAAAAAGTAATCTTACGAGTAATCATTTAAAGTGCTTTGCACAGAGTTTTCTATAATCAGTAGGAGATTTTGATTAAACCTGTTTCAAGTGAGGTCATAAACATTTGAGATAGGTGAGAAACATTTATTTCATTTTTTTCTGTACATGTACATGTGTCTGTAACGGAATGCTTCACATATGGTACGTGCACCCTATGTAAAATGGTGACATAGTACAGTCTTGGCCTAAATATGTGTGAAGTTTACCTGGCTTCAAGGTCTTTTCAGAGAATGAGGGGCAGAGGAAGACAAAGATGGCACCTGTCTTAACGCGCTGTTCAGACTGCCCTGGTGAATACATTTCTTTGAAGATATTAGAGCTAATGAACTTTCCTCCCGTGTTCATTTCTTCCTCATTTCAAACAGGAGGAATGGCATAGACTCTCTGGTCTAAGGAAAAAAAAAAAAAAAGACAGATATTATTAAAAGCTGCAACCATCAAAATGCAGTTATGATCTTCTGAAATAAACTTGACGTCCTTTATTGAATCATACACAGTAAAATGATCTAAAATTCAAATTAAAATTTCAAGTGAGAGAGAAGACTAATTTTATTCACTGTGGTGGTTGTAAGTTGAATGTTCCGGCCAAGATTTGACTAAATAACCATGAGATGTTTGTAGCTGTGTGAGCAAAAGGTAAGACTCCTGGGTGAAAGCAACTTGCTGTAGTTGCTGCTGCAAGCTGGTGATTTCAGCTTTCTACTTGACTTTTCTGAAATTGAAGTGTGCTATTACTATGTGCTAATCAGCATGCAGGTCATCTCTTAACCTAATCTTGCAATAGTTGAGCTGGGAGAGTATGTGTCCCTCAACCCACTTAGGTTTCCAGGTGCAAACTTTGAAGCTTAACTGAGGCGGTTTAAATGCAATTACATTTAAAAGTGTCATTAAGGTCAGTCTTCAAAGAAATGGAAAAGTGTTTATCCTGAAGAAGTCGGTTAATATAGTGTTAAGCATTGAAATGAACACTCCTAAGTGAACATAAAATAACACCTAAATGAATAAAACTCTCAAAATGAAAAAATTTGCATTAGGAGGAAAAAAAAAGTACAAAAAAACTTGTGATGCAAACAAAACACCGACAAGAGGTACCATAAAGTTATAGTGTTAAAATCATGTGGGTTTGCAGGTCTGAATTCAGTTAGGACTGGGAACATTTGCACCAAAGAGAAGAAGATGTTCTATGAAATTAAGACGAAAATGTCTAGCAAAATATATATTTCTTGGTATAGGAATTATTGGTGAATTTATTACAGATAAAAACATTCTAATTTGCTTAGTGTCTGGAAGATGACCAGTTTTCAGTACCACTTGTATGGGGCATATATCCCTTACCTGTATTTTTTTATGTGTGTATTTATGAATATATGTGGTCTGGACATGTTTTGTTGTCTGTAATGAAGGTAATGCTTCTCGAATGGCCGCAGAGTTTTAGAAATTAATCTGTAGCTATGAACTCCTGTTCTTCTGAGGAAATTAACTGACCCTACTGGAGCTATATAGAATCATAGAATCATAGACTGGCCTAGGTTGGAAGGGACCTCAGAGATCATCTAATCCAACCTCCCTGTCACGGGCAGGGACGCCTCTCAACTAGATCAGGCTACTCAAGGCTCTGTCCAACCTGGCCTTGAACACCTCCAGGGAGGGGGCAGCCACAACATCTCTGGGCAATTTATTCCAAAGTCTTGACACCCTCGGACTGAAGAATTTCTTCCTAAGATCCAATCTAAATCTATTCTCCTTCAACTTAAACCCATTTCCCCTTGTCCTATCAGTGGATGCTCTTGTGAAAAGTCCCTCCCCAGCCTTCCTGTAGGATCCCTTCAGGTATTGGAAGGCAGCTCACAGGTCCCCCCAAAGTCTTCTCTTTTCAAGACTGAACAATCCCAGCTCCCGCAGCCTGTCCTCGTAGCAGAGCTGCTCCAGCCCCTGCATCATCTTTGTGGCCTCCTCTGAACACGCTCCAACAGATCCATGTCCCTCTTATGGTGGGGACACCAGAACTGGACGCAGTATTTGAGGTGGGGTCTCACCAGAGCAGAGTAAAGGGGGAGAATCCCCTCTCTTGCCTTGCTGGCTGCGCTTCTCCTGATCCATCCCAGGATGCCGTTGGCCTTCTGGGCTGCAGGAGCGCCCTGCCGGCTCATGTTGAGCTTCTCGTCTATCAACACCCCCAAATCCTTCTCTTCAGGGCTGCTCTCACCCCACTCTGTGCCCAGTTTGTGTTTGTGCCTGGGATTGGCCCAACCCAGGTGCAGGACCTTGCATTTTGACTTGTTGAAGCTCCTGCAGTTTGCACTGGCCCATTTCTCCAGCCTGTCCAGGTCCCTCTGGATGGCATCTCTGCCCTCAAGTGAGTCCACGGCACCACACAGCTCGGTGTCGTCGGCAAACTTGATGAGGGTGTGTCTTGACCCGCTTATACCTGATAGAGGTTAGGGTCAAGGTGATTCGTTTCGATCGCAGAGGTGAAATTAAGACACAAGCGGTGTCAGATGTCACAAAAGTAAAACCCTTTATTGACTAACAACCACTGGAGAGCAATAGGATAGAAAGGTAAGGAAAAGGAAAAGCGAAGCAGTAGAACGTTTAGAATAGCAGGAGGTATAGCTACCACCACAGATCCAGCGACGCCTCGCAGGTCCGCCTGTTTCAATTCGGTGGGGAAGATCTCCCAAGAACAGCTGTTCACGGTGGCATTTTATAGTGTTCCAGGAGCCGCTTTGCTTATCCTCCGCTTGTTCAGCGCTTGCGCGTGAGGGGCGTCAGGAGCCATCTTCACCCCCCCAAGCGTCGCCTCTGTCAGTGGGGCATGCATAGGTGTCCGGAGGGCCCATTTTTGATAGACGTTTGGGCTTGCAGGGCAGCTGCCTTATCTGCAGTTACATCGGTGAGCTCACACACCGGTGGGTTTGCAAGACAAGAGCTGTATCGGCGCTTGAGCCGGGCCCAGAAGTTGTTGTTCAGGACTTCGAGCCCCCTGGCTTATCAGGGCTGGGCTCTGAAGTTGTTGGTTTAGAACTTATCAGAGGTCCAAGCTTGTAACGGCAGCCTTGTCGTTTAGGTTTTAACACAGTCTCTTCTTCATAGAGTCTTTTAGTAAGGATGAAACAAATATATCTTCATGGGGCATTTTAGCAAGTTTTGACACCAGCAAGGTTGAGGCAGAAGTTCTTAAAACAGTCTCTTACAGGGTGCAAACCGCAGGTCAGCCCACACAGACCAGAACAGGCTTGGAGCGTTACCCAGCAGCTTCATTTTAGATCAGCTGCTAATGGTGGAGGATTCACTTCAATAAAGTTCATCTCCAGTACAGCGCCTGCTGAAATGTCCTGATGGAAGCAGCCGTATTATTTAATTGCCTAAAGGATCTGACTTGGCTACTAAATTCATACTAAAACCCTTAAATATCTCTGGTAGTTGTTGGCATTGCGCAGCTCTAAACCAGAAGCTATGTTGGAGTTGTACTAATGACTCTGCTTTTACATTCCCCTTATCTTTTATAAAAAAACTCCCCCTTTTCTTACATGACAGGACCCTTGTAGTGGTCCTAATATGTGTATGCGCGTAACATGCACATACTTTGCTGTTTCTTCAGTTCTAAGCTTACATAGCTACCTTGAATTGATGTTGCAGAAGACAGTTTGTAATGGTAAAGGTTACGTCTGAATGTCTTAAAGAGAGGAGAGAAAAAAATTGTACCTGGCAGCTGCGTGTCTGGGAATCTTGTTTGGAAGTGTATATGGCATAAGTGAAAGGAATTAAGAGGGAAATGTATTTATTGTCAGATGGTCACCAAAGTCTCTACCACTGGCTAAATAGGATACTTGATAATACGGCATAAAAGAAGGTGCTCTCCACTGAGTTTTGCTGGTACTTGTAGTGGATTTAGAGCAAATGAAATATTTAGCAACCTTAATATAAGCAGGTGCCATATAGACAGTGTGCTAATTTTGGTGTGCACAGAAGTAAAATATTTCTGACGGCAATGTTCATTTGGGCAGTTCATGGCTTTGAAGTCTTTTTCTGACACTACGGCAGGAGTGTTGAAAATTTAAGGTGGACAGTTATTTGAATATTATGAAATGTAAATTTGTAGACGTAATCAAAGTGTTTTGCAGCCAGTAGGCTTTCAAAGAATATTCCATCAGTCCTACTCTCTTTGCAGTATTTATTGCAATATACATGAAAAACAAAATAACCAAGTTCAGATATTGTTTGAGGAATATACTGGGAGTAAAACATTGCAGTGAATGCAGAGGTATTTATAGTTTGTAGAAGTTCTGGTCTGAAACTGATGTGCCCAGACAGAGAATCACAAAAATCTAATTTGCCTAATGTAAATCAATGTTGTCTCTTTTTCTTCAGTTTAACTTGTAGTCCTCTGCCATGTTTTATTAATGCTCATCACGGAACTAAACTTTATCAATCTGTTAGGAATGATCTAGCCTTTCAAGGCAATTCCTGTGACATCTAAAGTGATAAATTGGCAACTCGGTTACCCAGAGACAAAGCTCGGAAACATGCGGGTTTTGTTGTTGGTGTATTTTTTTTCCCCAGCAGTGACATCTGGGTTCTCATCTGGATTTCTGGCAGATCTCCTCTTGCTTCTTCACGGCTGGTGGCTGGTGCTGTCGCTGTACAGCTGCCCTGGAGCCCGGGTTGTGCTCACCCAGTTCCAACCATCCTTGCATCCTCGCCTGCCATTTTTCTTTGGCTCCCTAGCAGTGGAGGGAAAGTCTGCCAAACTGCAATGCGTCGTGTAATGCCAGGAGAGGATCTCAGGTACAGAATTGCAGGCAGAAGAGGAGGAACACGGGCTCCTCATCACAGTCTTTGTCCCTGGCTCTGTGGCTGCAAGAAGCAGTGTCAGATGCTGCTCCAGCATGGCAGCACCAAGGCTGCAGAGCAGAGCAGCTTCCAGTGTCGCAGGAGAAATAAAATTCCGCAGCAGAACAAGCAAAGTCAAAGCAACTAAAAATTATTAGGCAAACACTGACTGTGATGCTGGGGCATAACTGTCGCTTGGAGTGGTTTGAATCTGGATCTGTTAGCCCGTACTTGTCAATATTCCCTCGAAATGACTTAGAAGTAACCTGTGGTTTATTTCAGTGGCAAGGAAGAGAAAATGTCCTGATAGGACAGACAAAACAGATATTGCTTCTGACCTGTTTGGTTGGATTTTTTTCATGGGTTTGGGTTTGGTTTAGTTTCACAAGGCACTTATAAATAATTATTATACTAGTATATTACTTAATTAACGTTGCTCAAATCGGTTGTCAGCTTTCCATTTATGTTATAATACCATGTATACCTGTTCCGTTATGTCCTTCTAGTAATAAAATGAGCTGTCAGTAGCACACTTTCTGTCAAGGAACAACTTATTTTTATGAGATCATGTTAAGTGTTACACCTTTGTACTTTTTTTTCAGGTAAAAAGCAATTTGGTTATAAATAAATCTTTGCAAAAATGTTTTTCGTTTTCTTCTGCTGGTAGCTTCCCACGCGTCCTGTGAAATATCTCCTCCTCTCACCATATGAGAATTTCACAGAATTTACAAATATATACCTTATTATACTCAATTTTTTCACTTACTAGAAACAAAGTGTTGGAATAAATAATTCACCCATTTACAATGTAAGTGCCAGCAAAATCCCCAAAGTAACTCGTACCTTAATGCAATAAATTATGTGCTAACAAGATCCTGCTAGCTGCTGATGGTAATGCAGGAAAATCAAATTTAGTTCTGGTAATTTTTGTTTTCAGGTGATACTTTGTCCTCCTTGTGAGTAGTGACAGTGGGTCTTTAGAATAAATACGAGGTACAGGAGGAGCAGTACTGTGGGAGAATTTACTGAAAGAATTTTTTCTCCCTTTCTTGAAAAATTCCTTTTCAGAATCACTCTTTATCTTGTTAAGAAGATCAGTTCTGAACCAGTCCTCTCATGTTACCTTAATATTTGCTGACACAAAGAGCCAAATCTAATATGATGCCATACTTGTCTACACACCAGGTGTCAGTGGGCATTGAGGGTACGAAATGTGCTTCTTGCTTTGCATTTCAGAAAAATATTAAAAAAACTATTATTTTCTGACAGTATGACCAAGTGTTGGAAATTAATAAAATTCTAATTTTAAAATACTTAGTATGTTAGAATTCCTGTCTTTTTTTTTTTTTTTTTTCCCTGAAATAATGTAGCTGACCGTGGTTAACTCTATTTTTACATCATTGAGTCTGGATCTTGAAAAGACTGACTGTGAACAGAAGTGAGTTCACGCAAAGTTTTTGTTGCTTGGCTGTTGTCTGCTTTCGCAGAGGAAGATTTTGGTTGCTGGTACCAAGTAAGAACATGTGGTATTACTCACACAGTGAAAATAGCCTTTTCTGTTTCTTATGACAAGATCTCTGCAAGAAATAATGTTACATTTTCTAGATACAAACTGCTTCAGAGCGTTTTGGAAAAAAAAAGGACAAGAGGAGAAAGAAGGAATTAGAAATATAATTTAAAGATCAGGGACAGATGCAGCACAAAACTGAACAGTGCCCCAGATGAACAAAATGCACGTTCCTTAAGACCCAGTAAACTCGCCAGGTAAGATGCTGCTCAGAAAATTTGCGAATTAGTGAGAAAACAGCTTGCATACATTTAAATGAAAAATTCAGTTCAGTATGTATCCCTGTGTAGTGTGACTGAAACGTACTGAATGGGTCAACTTAGTCAGAAACACTGAAAGAAGATCCAGTGCAAAGAGAAATGGAATATTGTCCATATTCCCGAGATATGTTATAGGGAATCTTATCACCACGGGACTTTGGTGAAAGGACATAATGGAGACCTGAGGTATTCCAGATCACTTTTAAAGGTGCAAGTACTGTTGGAAGTATCTAAGATTTACTAGCCCTATGGCTGCTTAAAGCAGCAACCGTGTCTTGTGGACTAGATTCCATACACCACGTCTCCACATCAGGTTTCATGTCAGTATTTGTACTAGTAGTACTCAAAATTATAATACATGCTTCCACGATGTGAGTAATTTAACATCATTAAATGCTGTATTTTACTGTGTTTTCTGTCGTTACATGGTCTTGGTTTTGTACAGGCTTCTTAATTTGCTAGGGCTAGCTTTGTGATATATAGTTTTGCGACCAATAGCTTAAAATAGAATGCTTGCTTTTTAAAGAAGGAGTTGGGCTGGGTTCAGCACCGCCAGGTCATACGTACAGCGCGTAACTGAATTCTGTGTGCGTTTAAATGGGTTCCTTTGAAAGATAAGCAGCGAGTGCCACGTTTGACGCTGTCTGGGTGACCTGTCTTGCCGTACACTCAAGGCTGTGTCTGTGGGTAAGGTGTTTAACCTTGCCACATTGACTTAGTGTTTGGAGGGACAGATTAAAGCGAGTAGCAGTACAGTCATGCAGAATGATTTAATGACAAGGGTTCATCCCCGGCAAATTGGGCTAAAATCTGGTCTTCAGTGTGATAAAATAACAAAATCATGCCTGTCAAAATAGTGCTGCTAGGTTTGTGCCTTAACAGTGACACAGACCAGATGTCACTCTTCTCTACATAGATTTTTTTTGTCTCTTATGACACCAGGAGAACAAACAGTGTTTACTGCAAGTCCCGCTGCTGTGAAACCCACAGAGGAGTAATGCCCTTGAAGAGAAAGAAAAGTCATGGCTAAAGATCCGTGATCGGTTTAGAGAGATCTCTTTTTGCACATGGTCAAGACCAGTGTGAAAGATTTTTAGGCTTTTCTTGAAGAGATACAGATAATCATTTAGAGGAAATAATACTGTTGTTTGTATGTTTTTTCGTTAAAACAGATATGTTGGCAGATTGACCAAGAAAAAATAAATAATCTCTTGAGAATGGTGTTCAGATTCGTGCGGTGTTAGAACAGCTTTGTTGAATGTGGTTTCAGAGTGCCAGAGACTTGTGGAGAGCTGGTGATGTTTTTGTATTTGGGGTTTTTTTTTATTATTTTATTTTTTCCTCCATTGCTTTATTGGCAAAAGTGCTTTCTTACTGGTATAATTTAAATTTAATAATTATTTAACTATCCCAAAACGGCGGTGCTACTCCGTGCTCCCAGGAACACAGGGAATAGATCATTGCATTTCCTTACCACCCACCAGGCCTAGTAACCACCTCCCACGTTTATCCAGTGTCACCCGTGTGCATCTACCCACCAGATGGTGTAATGTCTCCGGTATCAAGGTATCCTGGCATCAAGTCTATAAAAATGTACGACGTAGTAGTGTAAAATTAAACAAAAATCAACAAAAAATACCATTAAGCTATCAAACTTTTTGGAAGAAGTTATGGAGATGTAAGCTATATTGAAATACTTTCTAAAAGTGTTATGCTCTGGTAGTTGGCTATAGGTAAAATGCTGTAATGTGGTGACAGCATTACTTTTTGTTAGTTTTTCTTAATATGACGAAGCAAAAATAAGTTTTGAGACTTAGGATAGCGAACATACCCAAAAATTTCAGAGGAAAGTGTGTACTTATGAATGTAAGTTTTTAATGTTTCTTTTACATTTCTGGAACATGAAATACCAGATTTTAATTTTGTTTTCTAGGACAACTGTTAAATTCTGTCTCTGATTCATTGCCTGCAGTATATTCTGGGCATTCATTATACAGCAATAAATTGCCACCAGATTGCTGCGATCACACCTAGCATGAGCTGTTGCGTTATTTAGCTCTTTTTTATCTTTGGAGCACCTCTTCCTCAGTTTTCTCAGTGGACAGCTGGCGCAGTCCTGCAGCTTGCACATGAGAGTTCTTTTCAGAGGGATGATGACTGTTTTTTCTTCGCTTGGTAGCTGGGGGCTGGGTTAAACAAGCTTCAGAAGTTTTGTGCCAAACAAGCCACTGTCTTGAAGTTTTGGTCAGAAAAGCAGTGGCATGCCAGTGGTGGCAGCAAGGACCCTAGAAGCTTCCTGTGTCAAATGAACTAGAATTTTTTTGAGAATTAGTTAAGGCTTCCCTCTTACCTTTTAATTTTGATGGAACTATGCTCAGCATTTGACATTTCATAATGTTACATGGGGATAGCTGTGCCTTTGTAAAGATGGCAGTTCTCCTCTTTCCATAATTGTTTTCCTTCTTTCTGTCATCATTCATTATTTTCTACCTTGTAGCATCAAATTCAGCCAAGTTTACTGTATCCACACTTTTTCTAGGAAGCATTCCATAGTAGTCTATAATAGATGATGACATTTTTCTAAAAATTCAAGGAAATGACCTTTCAATGCTGCTTTTTCTCTCAGGACTTGTTATTTCCCATGTCATACCAGCCAAAGGACCATGGCTGTTGTTCCAACGTGCAAAAGACAACGAACATGACATATGTTCCATCAAAGTTCATTCATAATTATTGATGTTGAATCGTCAGTGGGAATATGTTGGAAGATGTGGTCTTCACTGTAACTACAGTGAGAGCTTTACAGCAACAGTGATAATCTCTTGTGGCAGAAACTGGTAATTGGTGAAACGATGACGAAGTTTTCATGCTGTTCTTTGGGGAGGAGATGAGGTTTGCAATTTTTTGTTGTTGTTGTTGTTTGTTTGGTTGGTTGGTTTTGCTTTTGCTTATTATTGATTGTGCTCCTGCTTCGAATTTCTTGTTTAGTGAATTTTTGGTGGATCAGTTTTAAGAGTGGAGGAGCCGCAGCAGCTGCATGGAGGCAAGAGGGACGTAAGGGAGTGCCAGAACCTGCTTGTCATGGTGAGGTGCCACGTCATGCAGCAGAAGCCTTGACCCAGGGGAAGCTCCAAGGGCAGGGTGCTGCTGCCCAGCCCTCAGGCTGAAGTTCACAATGTTAGGACAAGATGTGAGGAGCTTGATTGGGAACAGGAGAAGTTCTGTCTTGGTAAATATGAACTTTTTCACAAAATTTGGGGCCAAAAAGAGAACCAGGGACCAGGAGAGGTTAAAGAGCCTCCATCCCTGGTTGTGATCAAGACTTTACTATGTAAGTCCCTGTGTGATGGGCTCAAACTGGACCTGCTTTGATGATGCTTGGGCCAAATGAGCGTTACAGGTCTCTTTCAGCCTGTGTGATCATGTAACCCTGTGATTAAAAACTCAATGTCTTGGTTGTCCCCCTCAAGCAAAGACTGTAGAACTGTGAGAAAAGGGGATCCATTACTTCAGTAAAGTATCGAGGGAGAAAACAGATTGTGAAGAAATATTAATAGATAAGGATTTCTGAGTCCAAAAATGTAACGTCTGAAGGCAAGTATAAGAGATACAGCAGTTAGTTTTGGAGAGGTGAATAGTGAACTATTTTTGAGTAACGGAGTGAATGATGTGCATGTAGAGACTTCAGGTTAAATGAACGGCATTAAGTTTAAAGCAGACGTAAAGGACCACTTGTTTAAATTAGAGCATGAAGTGAAATTGTCAGAACAATGCAGAGGAATGTTTTAGAGACCAAAACTGTAAATATGTTCCAGGGTATTAGTTAGGTGAATGACTTTACAAAGCAGTGCTTCGCTGGGGCACCCATTCTCTTGGAAATGTTTGCTCGAAGAAGGGGAATACTCTGCGCTATTAGTGATGCACTTTCTCAGAAATCTTCTGACTGCTCAGCACTTCTGAGCAATTGGGTGTGTTTTGGTTGATGACAACTTTACATTCTCTGGTGTCATTAGTGAAACCTTCGTCAATATGTGGACAGGAACGATTCCCTCCTCCAGGGAAGTGCTCTCTTGGGATATTGCTGACCCTTCTTCCTCTCCCAGCAATGTACACACACAGTCTCTGCCAGTAAGAAGTGGCACTTTTTGTTCCCTTTTCTCATCTGCGTGCCTGTTCCCCAGAGCACAGTTTTTCCCTGGGAGCACAGAGTTTGCCCTCGTGATCACACAGTAACTGCTCTTCAAGCTGTTACCCTACCTTGCAGCATGTTGTCTCCCAGGTGATAGCACAAATCAGCCTAAAGTTTAAAATAACTTCATCCTGTGGCTTACTTTGCATACATCCCGGTCTTTTACAGTTGTCTCCATTTCTTCATCTGAAATGAATGACTTTGTATGGAAAATAAAACCACAAAGCAGTCATCAGTCGTCTAGAATGCTGTGTTTTACGCAGTATCTAAGCTCTGTGGAGTGCCATGGCAATATGAAACCTGTCCCGGTACAAGGTTTTCAAGCCTTTTATCCAATTCTGTCATTTTAGTAAATGTAGTATTTGGCCTTTTTTATGTGTTTTTGAAAACCCTATCAGGGAATGAAAGAGTAGAAAGAGGAGAGGTAGCAGTGGGATGGGGTGTGCTAATGAAGTCATCTATGATTGGGAATATTGGGGTGTACTTTCATGAGAAACGCCTTGTGCCTTCACAAGAAGAGAAGCAGGAGACCTGATAAGCTATTTTTGTTTCTTCCCATCTGTAGTTTTGCACAGGCCAATAACATCATAGCATCCACTAATTTTTCCAATATTTAATACAGTCACTCTTTTCTAGCCATTTTAATTTCAGTTTTGTGGTTAATTATGATACTTTTTATATTTAAAAAAAAGTATAATCATGAACAATAGTTTCGAACTTTCTGTTATGTAATCCTTGTGTCTACTTAGGATCTGTTAACTACCAGATGTGGGAGCATATCCCAACTGCACCAGGTACTTAAAGTTGTTGTGTAGTCATTGTCAGAGCTTATGCACTCTTTTCCATAAATTATTTGCGTGTCATAAATTTAGAGTTCTTAGTTAGACATTTTTTATTTTCTAAAAAAACTTTTTTCATATGTGTATGAATGAATTATATATATATCTCAGATACCTGTGTGTGTATATATATATTTCCTATTTATATGTATTTCATTTATATATAGACATATACGTATTTCCCTACAAGGAAACACAGGCTCATTGACATTGGGCTGTGTCAGTTTTGATCTGATATCATACTGCCTTTTGGGGGCTGTAGTAAAGACACTTCCTTCTGCTCTGATCCTTTGGTCTCAATCTGGAGTACATCGACTGTGATGCAGAGCCGTGTCATTACAATGTTTGAAATTCAAGTCTTCTTTTCTGAGGCTTGATTTTACTTTATTTCTCCTGTAGCTGTGAAATCCTAATACTTAGTTCACGCTCACAGTCCCTCCCTTTTTAGTGTAAAATTTGAACGAAATAGAGATGCTTCATAGCACTTCCTCCTGTCCTTTTTCTGAGTGTTTACCTTGGCTGCAGAAACTGTACATTCCGGTGCTGTCCTCCAGGCCTTCGGGTGAGCAAATGGGATGTTTTGTGACATGTTTCTGTTTCCGTTTGCAGCCATTATTTCCTCCTGTTGGAAACCGGAGGTAGGTGGGAAGCACTTACACGTTCCATCAGGGAAGACGGAGGTGAAGGTGCCTCCTCACAATATGACACTGGGGCATGGCCAGGGTACACACTGGAGTTGAGTGTTGTGTTGAGTGTGGGTGCTTGTGTCTGCATGTGCCAACGTGTGTATTTAGTCAGTTGTCCGTGTTGCAGAATGTGACATTTAATGAGCAGATCCTATTTCTGGTTCTAAGCTTCATTTTGGAACTTCTTTTCTTTTTTTCTTCTGGCTAGGGGAAAGCTTTGTAGTGTGTCTTCCTCCTATTTTTCCCATCTGTTGAAACCTGTGTTGATGTAGAAACCCTACAGCTACTGGGCGAGAGTGGCTGAGAATGCCTCAATACTAGATGCATTATGGCATCTGGTGGGTAGATGCACATGGGTGACACTGAATAAACATGGGAGGTGGTTACTAGGCCTGGTAGGTGGTAAGGAAATGGAATGATTTATTCCCTGTGTTCCTGGAGCACAGAGTAGCACCGCCGTTTTGGGATAGTTAAATAAGTATGTTTAAATCATACTTCTTGTACTCAGTCTGTTTTATGCCATAGCTAGTATTAAAAATTGACTTTGCTCACCAAGCTGGTGCTGTTCTGTATTTCAAAAGCACAGCCACTTCGTGGTTTTGCTTCAGTGGAAAAAAAACACTTCTGCAGACCTTTAGTCAGGGCTTTTCCTTTGCAGATACGAGCAGCAATTTTTTAAAGGCATGTTCTTGCTCGTGTTTATTTACAGAGTCACAGTGCGTATCGCTAAATAGATTAAGACCTCTTCCACTGCCAAAGGAATTTCTGTTGCGAGGATGTGTTGGGTTTGTGTGGCGAGGTTTTGGTAGTGAGGGAGCTGCAAAGCTGGCTTCTGAGAGAAGCCACCAGGAGCTGGCCCCGTGTCAGACAGAGACTGTTCCAGCTGGCTCCGCGACAGACCTGCCGCTGGCCAAAGCTGAACCCATCAGTGACATCGGTAGTGCCGTCTGTGATGACGTGAGAAAAGGTTAAAAACACTGCACAAAAGCAGCTGGGAGAAAGAAAGGAGAATATGTGAGAGAAACGCCCCTGTAGACACCAAACTCATTGAAGGAGGGAGAGGAGGCGCTCCAAGCATCAGGGCAGAGATTCCCCTGTTGCCCATGGTGGAGACCATGGCGAGGTGAGGTGTCCTCCCTTGGAGGTCTTCACCGGAGCCGATATCTGACTGCAGCCTGTGAAGACCCCCACGATGCAGCGGGTTTGTGTGCTCTGAAGGAAGTGGCAGCCCCTGGAGAGGAGCCCAGGCTGGGACAGGTTTGCTCATGGGGTTTGTGACCCTGTGATGGACCCACACTGGAGCAGTTCATGAGGAACTGCAGCCTGTGGCGAGGAACCCTGTTGTCAAGGGACCTCATGGAGCAAGGGAGGAGCATGAAGAGGGAGGAGCAACAGAGACAAAGTGGCATGACCTGTCCCCACTCCCTGTCCCTCTGCACCACTTGTGGAGAAGGGATGGAAGAGCTGGGAGAGGAATTAAGTCTGGGAAGACGGGAGAGGTGGCGGGAAAATGTTTTTAGTTTGCTTATTTCTCACTATCCTACTTTGTTAGTAATTGGCAATAAATTAAATTTATTTCTGCAAGTCCTGTCCGTTTTGCCCTTGATTGTAATTGGTAAGTGATCCCTGTCGTTATCTCCACCCATGAGCACTTCTGTAGGGTTTTCTTCTCGTGTTCTGTTGAGGAGGGGGAGCAACAGAGCAGCTGTGGTGGGAAACTGGAAGCTAGGCAGGGTTAGCCCACCAAAGAGTGCCTAAAAGGAATTAATAATTGTGAGAGCCTCTTTTTAATTTATTGTGATTTCCGTCTGTTTGTGTAATCCACGCGTATGTTGTTGCATGCTTCCACAGTAAATCATCACTATTCTAATGGCTGTGTGCTGTTCCGTGTGTTCAGTGAGGAGATGGAGGTATAGTTTTAATTCTGTATTAGAATTTAATCAGTTGGGACTTGTTTTCCTTCTGGGATCAGACTATAATTTTTCTTAGCTTTCCTTTGTTGCTTTGTCCTGAGTTTGCTTTGCAAATAAAGATTTCTGACTGTGTTCTCTGCAAATGTATCATTTCAAGTACTGGATATTTTATATTCAGAACTGAGCTGCATTGATTTATTTTGTCTGATCGTAGAAAACACTTAGTATTGTTTCAATTCATTAGAAGTTGAGCTCTGTATACTCACTCTCATTGCTGTAAAGAACAAAGTCTCTCCAGTGTTGCTTTTATACGTGATAAATAAAGTAGAGCTGTGGCTGCCACTGGTACAGTCTTGCAAAGTAGGGAACAACATGTGGCTGTGGCAAGACCCTTGGGATCATCGAGTCCAACCATTAACCCTACACTACAAGTTCACCCCTAAACCATCTCACCCAACACCACATCTCAGCGACACTTAAACACATCCAGGGATGGCGACTCACCCACCTCCCTGGGCAGTCTGTTCCAGGGTCTTCTGACCAAGTCAGACTGGACTAGTTGGGCTAGATGATCTCTAGAGGTCCCTTCCAACCCCTGACATTCTCTGATTCTGTGATTCTATGAATCCATTGTGCATATGAATCTGCAAGAAATGGCAGTTTGGTGGAAGGTGACCATCCAATATCAGGATTGTGATACTGCCATAAATAATTTTATTGCAATCATTAAAGCCTGACCGCAGCGGATTTATTGTGTAGTTTGCTTTCCTCTCTTCAGATTTCATTATTCCACCTTCATTATTGCTTCATGTACAATGGGATAGAGCAAAACAGTTGTGTCTGCGCATGTGGAGAAATTGTATAACAACTGAGCAGTCTCTGCAAAAATTAGTTTGCTTTATATCATGGAGCTACAGTAGTGCTGGGCAGGAACCCTGCAAGATGCTCTGTCTTCCACACACTCATCTTTGGATCACACGATTTCCCAGTGAGTGACAGCACTATCTTCCTGAAACCTGTAGATTTGTATACACCTCTTCTAAAAAGAGAATAGGTGCTCACATGACAACAAGCAAAACCCAGAAAGAAACAAAAGAGCGCATACCCCTAAACCTACTCTTTTGATAGAAAGTAGTGTTATGTGCAGACATACAAACAAAAATAAAAAAGAAGGAAAAAATATAAGAAAATGAAAAGGAAAAAAAGGAAGACTGAGTTATAGCACCTGAGAGATCAGGGTTAGTGGAGTATTCTTGTTGTTAGTGGAGTATTCTTGTTATCAGCTAGGTTATGTGGAGAGACATTGCTTCAGAGGTGATTCCAGACCAGACTGGGGTCAGTTAAGCAGTTGGTTCCTGCCGAATTTTTGCAGACAAAAGAAGGTGTGAGAGAATCTTCTGGAGATACAAGAACATGACTTTTTTTTTTGGTGTGGTTGGCAGGTGACGAGGGCCATGAAGATGATCAGAAGGTTGGGGCACTTCTCCTATGAGGACAAGCTGAGAGAATTGGGGCTCTTCAGCCCGGAGAAGGCTCCAGGGAGACCTTAGAGCAGCCTTCCAGTACCTGAAGGGGACTACAGGAAAGACAGGGATAGACTCTTTTCAGGGTGTGTAGTAATAGGATAAGGGGTAATGGTTAACTGAAAGAAGTTAATTTTAGATTAGATATTAGGAAGAAGTTCTTTACAGTGCTGATGGTGAGACCCTGGAACAGGTTGCCCAGATAAATTGTGGATTTCTCATTTATAGAAGTTTTTAAAGCCAGGCTGGACAGGGCTTTAAGCAGCCTGGTCTGGTGGGAGATGTCCCTTCCGTGGCAGGGGGGTTGGAACTAGGTGATCTTTAAGGTCCCTTCCAACCCAGATTGTTCTATGATACTGTGATTCTGTGATGCTTTAATACACACATACTACAGGGTTTTGTCTGATGTCACAATTCCCATAGAGAGCTAAATCGTGCCAGGCATTGCATCTCCGTGCCAAAGGTGCAGGGACCTGCTACTCCTGCTGGCCATGAAGCCAAAGTGGTTGTGTCTACCTGTCTCTAGCATTTTTTGAGGTGTGAGCCACAGCACTCTGTTGACAAATGTGAAAACAAGAAAAGAATCTCAAGTATTAACGGTTAGTTCTTTTTGGAGGTTTTTATTTGTTCTATAGTATGGAGACTGCGATGTGTAATGCAAAGACGTTAAAGCTGTCTAGCTTAACTAGAATGGCTTGCAGCCTAGTATTTACTAGAGATTGCCAAATAGTCTGTAGTTTGTTGGAGCTGAGACTTGACAAGAAATGTGACTCGCTGTAAAATCTTTACGACAGTAAAATCTGGTAATGATGGAAGAAGCGGTTCTGTTGCTTTTCCTTTTCAGGAAGACTAGAATCTTTGAGCTGTCAAAGTCTGTGGCATCCAAAATCTGTAGAACCTAGGAGTATTTAAGTTTGAGAATTACATCACTGGTAGAAAATGGCATGACATTTTTTCAGTTATTCCTTAAGCTTTTATACGATGTCAGGTAATGTGGTTGTACTGATTAATGCAGTGGTTTGTTATATTCATGTAAAGTTCGTTACTTTGGTAATATCTGTAAATAGCTTGGACTGATGGGAGTAACTCCACAAGTAGTAACTTAATGTAAAAGTTTGTGATTGAAAAAGTAGAAACCACTCATGATTGTACTAAAAAGGTACTGATTTTCACAGTATTTCTGTGCAGATTCTTTTCCCACTGGGTTTAGTGGTAACTTCGGAATAGACCTTGAGTCTTCCTGATTAGTACTCACACAGACAGTCTAATTGCACTATTTATATTTATCATTTAATGAGTCGATGAGGTTATTGATTTCAGAAGGTGTCAGGATGTTTTGTTTAACCATACAACTTTATTTATATTATGTAGCCAGTGATATTGAAAAAAGGGATATCCTTCTGGCCCTTCTGAAGTCTAAGTAAGATTCAGTATTGTGGGTTAAATCCAAGGTTGAGTGTAGTCAGTAAAGCTTCAAGATGAAGAAAAATCTAACTGTTGTTTGAAGAAGTATCCTGCGGGAACCCAAAGTTTCATTGATGAAAAAGATTATGAGTTCTGAAATGAACATGAGGGCAAATTCATCCAATATCAATAGTTGAAATAATAAAAAAAATCCCTTTGTATTATTAGTGCTCTGAAGTAAAATCTTTGACTTTGTTTTGCATAGATATACTTTTATATATATATACATATATATATATTTCCCCAGAGTACTCATAATATGAAGGGGACACATATATATCCATACATATATCCTGTATATATCTGTCTATAT
This sequence comes from Trogon surrucura, assembly GCA_020746105.1. Classification (NCBI taxonomy): domain Eukaryota; kingdom Metazoa; phylum Chordata; class Aves; order Trogoniformes; family Trogonidae; genus Trogon; species Trogon surrucura. The sequence goes on from CM036658.1 coordinate 2,563,316, forward strand.
ATACATGTGAATTCCTGTTCACAGCAAGTGGACTGAAAGATATCAAATACGTATATTAAAATCAATTGCTTTTTAAATTATTCTTTGATAATTTTCAACTTTTGCCTGATGTTAGCATCCTGAATTGTAATTTATTTTTTCTGGTAGTGATATACGTAATCGCATAATGAAATGCTAGTTTCCTGAAAAGTAATGTGTTGTGATTTGGTACTCTGTAGTCCTTTATAATCTAGTGTTATATATTGATTTTTTGGTTGGTACACGCCTATGTGTGTGTTTTGGTAACTTGAGTCCATTGGTTTGGCTCAACAAAATAGAGATGTCTAAAATTCTGCTGGCCTAGCTCGGCAAAATATCTACTAAAATTATATTCATTCTTTAGAAATATTTCTGTGCATTCCAATACTCCTTTTCCCACTGTCTCAAAAATTGTGAATATACTTTGAAAGTGTTGAAAGCAACTCTACTCACACTATACTACCTATCCTAATTCTTTTCAGTGTTGTGGTAGGCAGACGTGTGTGTGTTTCCTTACTTTGTGGAGTTACTATGTCATATTTACAGCCACCTTTAATTTTTAATTGTCCAACCAAGTTGTGAAGGTTTGAATTTGCTTATAAATTTTGATACTAAAAGGAAAAAGAGAAACCCTCTCCATTTCTTAGTAGACATTTTAGCTTAGTAAGTTTGCAGGAAAGTAATTTTTCTCATTTTTGCCGTAGAGACAGCAAAGAAATCCTAGACTGAGGCTTGCTGTGGTGAGATACAAAAAGCAGCAGCAACATTGCTTCACCCCACCAAAAAATTTACTCAGACAGAAGACTGGTTTCTCCTAGAAACAGTCATTTGACTAAAACAAATGCCAAATGCCTGTATTTTACACTACGCTCCATAAAGACTTTCTTGAAGTTCTGTAACGTTTGCTCAAAGAGCAAACATTTTCTTACATCCACTAGTTCTGTGTCACCTTGAGCCTGATAAAAATTGTTTTCTGTCTGCTTCATATGCAGGAAAACAAACTTTTCCTTTCATAAATTAGTGTATCTGTAGTTTTGAACGCATCACAAACACCGTGTTGCGGGTTTTGCACATCTCTGACTCACTTTATGAACGGTACAGACAGATGTCATGTGGGAACTTAGATGCGGCACCTGCAAGAATAGGACACCATTCGGTGACTTAAAAAACTAAATTTATTTAATAAGCAGGAAGGGTGTGGTGGGTAGGTAGACATTTCTGTTGTAATGTTTCTGAGATTTCCATCTAGAAGGCATCCACTGGATGCACCTGCATGAACCGGAGCCCCAGCCCCTCTGTAGAGGAGGATGCCCACTCTGGCCACCTCTGCATCACCACTCAAACAGTATCTGCTGTAAAGCAAATCACACGATTGCAGTTGTGGTGTTAGGGTGGCAGAAGTAGTAGTACCTGGTAATAATGTAGTGTAGAGCACTCAGCAAGTTTTTAACAGTTACAGCAAATCAGCAAAACCTAGCGTTCACATTCCAAAAAAATATAAATTGCATTGCAGAGAGCTGTTGTCTCAGCTGTTGTGTTGATCGGGGGAGGATGTTTGTTTATGTTTTTAGTCTGTTTCTTGGAAAACATGGGGTGGTTCAACCCCCAGTTCAACAGCTGGCATTTTTCCGTGCAGTATTTGTCATAAGGTAAGATCAAAGTAACTACGTTAGCGTAGCAGACTTAGGATTTCATAGCCTTGTGAAGTTCCCCAAGTATTTCTGCATCTGTTTCAGTGTCCTACCTTGAAAAGACATAAAGGCCGTGTTTATTGTTCCGAGTTAAGATGCAGGCCTGAAAGTTTTCTGCGGGAAATACAATATGTTTTTGGTGAGCAGGTAGTTCCCATGGCAACCACTTGTGCTGGATGCCACCATTTAACACATAGGCACGTATGCAAGCTGAGGATGCATTTTTTTTTCATTTTCTGATTCTGCCATATGCAGGCCACGCACTCAGGCCATTTGTCTTCATTGCCAATTTTTCTAGCAATGAAAAATCCGAACACCTTGAAGGAACTAAAAGAGACTGTAGCAAATAGAGAAGATAAATGAACACACTTCATAATGTTGTAAGATGGAATTAAAAGAGAACAGTGAATTGAGTTTGAAATTTTTAACTCTCGTTCTGTTGCCATAACCAGAACCTCGTGTTAGATTTCTAAGTATTCAGTATAACTTTCTTCATGCTACTGCCAGAGAATCGTAGAATCATAGAATTGTCAGGGTTGGAAGGGACCTTAAAGATCATCTGGTTCCAACCCCCCTGCCATGGGCAGGGACATCCCTCATTAGACCACGTAGTGTATAGGATCTGTAATACTTTTATTATTTTGCTTGATTCAGAAACATTATTGACTTACTAAGTTATCCAATGGAATATAAAACAAATATACAGTAATTGAATTTTGAGTCAAATCCTTTTTATTTTTATTAATCCTGGAATACAGATTAATCTTTTCAAAGCATAAAAATACTTAAAACATAAAATGCTGATAATTGTAGCTGTATTTAACATAGTGCCTGCAAGCTTAAGTAATGGACAGAAGTTGCTGTGTAGACACTTCGAAGCATTTAAATTTAGAAATGTAAGCATACTCTTTCTTTCTTCATGGCCTCGTATGGCTTGGTGGCCTCTTTCCATTTCCACTCTTGTTTCACTTTTCAAGTCAAAACACGGAAATATTAGACTCTACGGAGTCATTCCAGCTGCAGAGCGGATGATGTCCCCAGTCTTTCAGGGCACTTACGGACTTAATTATATCAAAAATACTCTCTTAAAGTGCTTACATGCCCTTATATCTGAGGATGAAGTAAAAGAGCTGATGGATTTTGTGAATTTAAAATAGGGCTAAACTGTTATTTTCTCATGTCTGTCCTTTCTTATACTGGATAATCTGGTAGAAAATCACCCATGCAAAACGTGTGGGTCTCTATGTATGCGTACTGCTTACTCACCTAAAAATGGCTTTTTTTGGTAGTTCACTGGCATTGTTTCTTCCTTGCATTACTCCTTCGTTATGGGTTTTGTCAAGACAAAATAAAAAGCCAGGTAAAAAATACTGTATAATGAAGATGTAGTTGAGATAATTATATTCACTTTCGCAGTGCTATATAAATATGAATTAATTCTAAATTTAGAATCAATAATACATTGCGCCAAGAGAAAATAAAAGCCTGTTGCTTACTTATGCCAAGCTCTGAGCATATTTTCTAACATAAAATCTGAATAATCTGTCGTTAAAATTAAATCCTCGGGTATTTTGCAGCTGCTGAGGTGCATTTTTGCAGATGGATAGCTAGCCAGTGTCAGAGCTGAGATTGTGTCTGTACTCTTTAAATGCTGCCTGGCTTGTGCCTCTTTTCTGGAATGTTCATCAGCTGCATCCCATGTTGATAGTGCATCAGTAGAACTTCCTTAACTGGGAAGACATTTTGACTATCCAGACCCACAATTTCCAGTTCCGAATTCAGACACATAACAATGTCCTTTTCATGCCACTTCTGTATTCAGAGAAAGCACCTGAATGGCACGTGTGTGTGTCACTTGAAGACAAGGGGATTGTCACCTGAAGTTCTTCATTTCCATCAGTTCAATGGCAAGGTCCCAGGTGAATTTAAACATGTAAGATCATCTTTTTGTGGAACAACCATCTGAATAAATGTCAGCATGTAGGAAGATATATCCCGTGCATTGAGGAATTAGGAATTGAACAGTAGTACTATTTTCTGTAACAGTGTTGGAGAATGTAAATAAAACAATAGTGTTTAAAAATATTTTGTGGAATTCCGTATTTTCATTATTTATTATATATAACAGGTGAAGTAATACCTTCCTCTTACAGGGCAGGAAAATCCAGAGTGAAAACCCAGTGAGGAGTAAGGAATATTGTGTCTATGTGTTGATCAGATAAATGGTGTTCCTCACAAATAGATTTCACAACATCACAACAAGAACTCTTAAAATGGGATAGAAAGGAGAAATAGTGGGATTTTTTTTTTAAAAAAAATTTTATTCCTGCATTTTCCTCACTTGTATTTCATTGGATATACTCATAGTAGCTGAATTATATGAGGAACATTTTTCATGACCGGAGCCAACTCAGTTAATGTAGATCACACAAGGGATTGTTTTGCATTGACAGTTTGCTTGTGCAGACTAAAATTGCAATTCCAGTTAATTAGTAGCTTTATTATGTATACCTGGTAAAATTCCATGGGAATGCATTTAGATGCAATTCACTAGAATCACTGATTATTAATTATTGCTTAGTAAACACAAATGCCGTGTTTTATAAAATGTTCTGCTTAAACTGAGCAAAATAGTGCATCAGTATCTTGCAAAGCACAGAAATATTAAGGCAATACTTAATGAGGAATATCTGTGCTAAGATAATAACCATGTTTGAAATCAGTTCTACTCCTGTGTGTCTGGAGGCACATGCTGCAGAGATAGAATATATCTGAAACCACCAATGCCTGATTTCTCCTGGATTTTTATCATTGAGAAAGGCATGGGTGGCTAGAGATGCTTTTTTTTCCCCCTTCAATCTGATAGTCAATGAGCCTGATTATTGCTTCTATTAATATTTATTGTAGTAGTACAGCTCTGGATGAAGCCTCCTGTCCCTGCTGCTCCCTGCTTCCTCTCACCGTTAGTGCATCGTGAAGCAGACCATGAGCAGGACATCCTCTCCTTTCCTCTGCAGCATTTGCATCCCTTGGCTGTGTTGTTGTGATCAGAACAGGACGGCAAAATGTGCCTGTTTTGTGCTGGATGACAGGTTTTGTGTTAAACTTTTGCAGAAGAGTAATTCTGCTGTTCCCATGTAGGTGTGATATACTGCTTTTTTTTTTTTAATCCAGCTGCAGAAGTCAGTGCTGTGTTAATCGAACAAGCAAATTCAGGCTTCCAGAGGAGTGGAGGCACCCTTGACGCCAGGGTTTGTGTGTGGGAAGAAGGTGAATGGCTCGAAAAAGCCACGACTGCCTGGATTTGAGATGCATTAGAAACAAGTTCAAGTATAAAATTATCAAAAAAGACTAATGTTGAGTGCATCGGGGAATAAAGAAGTCATACAATTTAGATACTGTCTTCCATTATACAAATCCAGTCTTAATAAGCTGTAAATACAAGTTGTTTTTCGCTTAGCAGTCTGGTTAGAAATGGATTCTGTGCGTCTGTGCATTCATACATAAAAGACTACAGTAATATATCATAACAGTGCACTTCTGCTTTAGAAGTGCAGAATGCTAAAGAGAGACTCAGGCATGTAAAAAGAACCTCTTCTAGCCAATAGGTGGATGAAAAGTAGGCAGCAGCTGCTTGTCAGGGGGGCTGTGGCTACAGGGAAGGGCAGTTAGCTCTCAAGGCAGTATGCATGCTACCAACTAGTCCTAAACATGGGCTGTTATCTTCTAATTGTCAAAATAAGAGAAAATACTGTCAGATATTTTTTTTTTTTTTTAAAATCTCCTTTTCTCAACTTTGTTATTTCCAACTGTCACGATTTATAGAGAGATCTGACCTTGGTGGCAGGGATGCTACTGATGACACCACGCTGCATGATGTGGTCAACACGCTGGAGGGAAGGGATGCCATCCAGAGGGACCCTGACACCGTTGAGAGGTGTGCCCATGCAAACCTTGACTGGTGTTATTCTCTCCCAGGTGCAGAACCCAGCCCTTGGACTTGTTAAATTTCGTACCGTTGATGAGTGCACAGTGCTTCAGTTTCTCTCAGTCCCTCTGCAAGGCATTTCATCCCTCAAGAGAGAGTCAGGAACACCTCTGAGTATGGTATCGTCAGGAAACTTGCTAATGGTCCATTCAACTCCTGAATCCAAACGATTGATAAAAATACTGTACAGAACTGGCCCTTGAATTGAGCCCTGAGGAACACCACTGGTGACTGGTCACCAGCCAGGTACAGCCTCATTCACTGCAAGCCTCTGAGTCCTGTTGCTCAGCCAGTTTTTCTCCCAGTATCCTGTGAACCTGCTCATCCCACAGCTGGACAACTTTACCAAAAGGATGCTGTGAGGGACAGTATCAAAAGCCTTAGCAACACCCAGAAAAACCTACATCCACCATCTCCACCTCATCCAGGAGTTGGGTACACAGAAAGAATATCAGTTAAACTTTCCCTTTGTGAACACATGTTGACTGTTCCTAATGATTGCGTTGTTCTTTAAATGCCTTTCAAAAAAACACAGTGTGATTTCCATAATTTTTCCAGGAACGAGGTTAGAGTAACAGGTCTGTAGTTTCCTGGGCCTTCCTCCATGCCATTCCTGTAAATTTGCCACCTTGCAGTCAGTGAGTACCTTCCCAGACTCTTACTCTCTCTCTTTTTTTTTTTTTTTAATAAAGAGAGAGCAAAAAAAAGTAAGGCAAATGAAAAGTGTATATACAGAAATAAACTTTAAAAGTGTTTTGTGTGTCTGCTTGAAACTGAACAGCTAGAAAGCTTTACTTGCTTGAAAATTAATCTCAGGGGGAGAGGCAGCTGAACCATGATTTTTAATTATTAGGAACTTAAGATACTGTGTAAATAGCAGCAGGAAGAAGGTAGAGAAGAAAACAAGCCTTTTTTTTTTTAGTTTGTTTCCTTCTCGTTTTAACCAATCATGCTAAGCCTATGCATAAATAAGTTCCATATTCATTTTGGAGTTAAAAATAAATAGAAATGGCTGCATAAGAAACAGCATGGTTTCAGCATTGTGGTGGAGATTAAGAAAGAACTTTTCCTAAATCGGAATTAAGAAGTGTGCAGAGTAATCAGCAGTTTCATATGTTATTTTCATAGTCAGGAAGAGTTTGGTGGAGGAAGGAAAAAGAGTAGGTTGAAATAGAGAAGTGGAAGGAAAATCAGTTTCTGGACATTGTAGAAAATACCTGTCAGCTTTATTAAGGTTCTTGTCTTTCATGCCGTTGATTCCTGGGCCTCTTTTAATCCTGATGGATCATAGAATGATCATAGAATGGTTTGGGTCGGAAGAGACCTCAAAGATCATCCAGTTCCAACCCCCCTGCCATGTCAGGGACACCTCCGACTAGGTCAGGTTGCTCAAGGCTCCATCCAGCCTGGCCTTAAAAACTTCCAGGAATGGGGCTGCCACCCCCTCTCTGGGCAACCTGTGCCAGGGTCTCCCCACCCTCAGGCTAAAGAACTTCTTCTTTATATCTGGTCCAAACCTACACTCTTCCAGCTTCTACCCATTACTGTTCGTCCTATCACTACAGGCCCTTGTAAAAAGTCCCTCCCCAGCGTTCTCAGTCCTCTCCCTTCAGGTACTGGAGGGCCACTATAATGTCTGTTCAGACTCTCTCAACCTGTCCTCGTAGGAGAGGTGCTCCAGCCCTCTGACCATCCTGGTCGCCCTCCTCTGGACTCTCTCCAGCAGCTCCGTGTCGTGTGTTGGGGGCTCCAGAACTGGACGCAGCACTCCAGGTGGGGTCTCACAAGAGTGGAGTAGAGGGGCAGAATCCCCTCCTTCGCCCTGCTGGCCACGCACCTCTTGATGCAGCCCAGGACACGATTGGCTTTCTGGGCTGCAAGTGGCACTGATGGTTCACGTTTTGCTTCTCGTCCACCAGCGCCCCCAAGTCCTTTTCTCCAGGGCTGCTCTCAAGCCAGTCCCTGCCCAACCTGTATCGGTGCTTGGGATTGCCCCGACCCAGATGGAGGACCTTGCACTTGGTCTTGTTGAACTTCATGAGCTTGGCCTGGGCCCACCTCTCCAGCTTGTCAAGGTCCCTCTGGGTGGCATTGCTACCCTCCAGCATGTCGACCACACCATCACAGCAAATGATGGTGCACTGTCCGTGTCTCCAGCAAAGATGTTAAGTAGTACTGGTCCCAGTACTGATCCTTGACAGGCACCACTTGTCACTGGTCTCCACTTGGACATTGAACCATTGACCACAACTCTTTGAGTGATCTTCCAGCCAGTTCCTTGTTCACCAAGTGGTCCATCAAATCCATGTCTTTCCAACTTGGAGACCAGAATGTCATGTGAGACAGTGTCAAAGCCTTACACAAGTCCAGGTAGATGACATCGGTTGCTCTTCCTTTGTTAATTGATTCTGTTGCTCCATCATAAAAGCCACCAGATTTGTCAGACAGGATTTTCCTTTGGTGAAGTCGTGTTGGTTGCCACCAGTCACCTCAACGTTTTCCGTGTGCCATAGCAGAGCCTTCAGAAGGATCTGCTCCATGATTTTGCCAGACACAGAGGTGAGACTGACTGTCCTGTAGTCTTCCTTTTTTTTTCCCTTTTTGAAAGTGGGGGTGATATTTCTCCTTTTCCAGTCAGTGGGCACTTTACTAGACTGCAGTGACCTCTCAAATGTGATGGACAGCAGCCTAGCAACTTCATCTGCCAGTTCCCTCAGGACCCGTGGATGGATCTCATCAGGTCCCATGGACTTGTGCACCTTCATGTTCCTTAAATGGTCTCAAACCTGATCTTCACTTACAGTGGACGCATTTTCCTTCTCCCAGCCCTCACCGTCGGCTTCTACAACTTGGACAGTGCAGCTGGAGCCCTTGCCAGTGAGGACTGAGGCAAAGTAATCATTGAGAACCCCCACCTTCTCCTGTTCCATTCTTGTGCTTTGAGTTGTTCTCTTCCTTTTTGACATCCTTAAAGAGCTTCTGGTCCAGTGCTAAGTCCTGATTGTCATGACTTACTTCTGCATGTTTATCTCACACAGAAGCATGCTTACTTTGGTAATGGTCTTATCATGAGGTTGGGACACATGTAGGCATCCTTAAAATAAAGAAACACGTTAAGTAGCTTTGCAGGTATATGAAGTCTCAAAGAAACATTGGAAGTTTATACTTACTTTTTTTATAGGTAGCTACAAATGAGGCAGCATGGATTGGTGTGAGTTGTGGAACTTTCACCATTGCCATGAATTAATTACTTCTGGTAGAAGAAGGTCTGAAGGCACTCAAGCATAAGTGGGACCCTAAAACCAGCGTGCACTGTCTCAAAACTGTTAAACTATGACCCTCAGTTTTTATTAAGAAAGTTGAGTTGCCGTTCTTGATTTTATTTTGCAGATTATTTTGTAAAATGGTCATATAGCAGGGTTTGCAATTACTTTCAGTATTTTCCAGCTCTGTATCTCCTCCCAGACAATCCTTTGAAGTTGTCCCCACTGAGTATCATTCTCATCTTAGTTTCTGTGGTTAAATGTGCTTTTGCCTAGACAGAATTAGCTTAGCTTTTGATTTTTGTTGTAAAATAGCTAAAACTTTGCTGAGCAGTTGTCTTCCTCTTGAACAGGTGATCTGACAGGGCAAAACCACAAGTCTTCCAAAGTTGAATTTGTAGTGTTACATATCCATAGATAGCTTTTCAAGCACAGTTCAAGGAATAGTTAAGAATTAGTGCCTGATTTCTTCTTTTTCTTGTCTCTTGGTGAACCTAAACTGCTCCAGGCTTACTGAGATGACACAGCACAGCGAACATGTGGCGGGGACACGTATGGTGAAGGCCATGTGGTGTGATTTACAGGTAGGCATGAGGTAGGCAGGAGCAGCTGAGGAACCTCCTTGCATCCCAAGACCAGCACGAGGTGACTCGTGCTTGTTCTGATGTCTGTGACAGATACACGTCGTGGCAGACTCCAGCACACACGAATTTCAGGTCTTTGGCGTGTTGTACGTGGCAACTGGATTCTACCGTGCCGTCCCTGTGGTTCTCATAACCTTTTGGTTAGGATAGTGCAGACAAAATTCCTTAATACCTTTAAGGAGAAACGTGGTCCTCGTGAAAAGAAATGTACTGGAGGTAAATACGGCCTCGGCAAAGGACTAGTTGGGTCAGGCAATCCCCTGGAGTCCAGTTCGTAGTATAAAATGAAGATGGATTGAGCTGCCTTCCCCTCTGCTGCTGCTGTGGGTGGTACGTGGAGTCCCTTGCGCAGGCCGTGCCAGAGGCATTACCTCAGCTGAACTTTAACTAGTTGTAAAGGACTTATTTTCCTTAATATGCTTTTGGTCTGCTGCATCCTCCTGTGCAATTTTACTTTTTATAACATTTTTAATGAAACTTATTTTTTGCCCTTAGCTTTATGGAGTCTCTGAAATGCCAGGGAAAAAAAGTAATTAAGTAGAGTAATGGCCTTAAATGCGGTTTTTAGTTCTTTGTCGATACATTTTAAGAATGCTTTCTGCAGAGCAAAATCACACAGGAGAATTAATGTGCTCCCAAAGGATATTACCTATACTTTTTTAGTATTTTGGAAGAAAACTAAAAGAAGGAAATGGTGGGTCGTTTTGGCTTTTTTTTTTTCTTACTCCCTAGAGCTAGGCTGAAAAAAAATACCACCTTTATCTTTGCTATCCTTCATAGTAGTTTTTTTTCTTAAAAAGCTAACAGGTACCAGGGGAGATCATTCTCCCCCTCTCCTCTGCCTGGTGAGGCCACATCTGGAGTGCTTGTCCAGTTCTGGGCTCCCCAGTCCAAGAAGGACAGGGAACTGCTGGAGAGGGTGCAGCAAAGGGCTGTGGGGATGGTTAGGGGGCTAGAACATCTCCCCTGTGAGGAAAGGCTGAGGGATTTGGGTCTTCTTAGCCTGGAAAAGATTGGGGTTTTTTTATCAATGCTTATAGATACTTAAAGGGTGGGTGTCAGGAGGATGGGGCCAGTCTTTTCTCAGTGGTGCCCAGTGACAGGACAAGAGGTAACAGGCACAGACTTGAACATAGGAAATTCCATCTAAACATGAGGAGAAACTTCTTTACTGTGAGGGTGCCGGAGCCCTGGCACAGGCTGCCCAGAGAGAGTGTGGGGTCTCCATCTCTGGAGGAATTCAAAACCCCGTGGATGCCATCTGGTGCAGCCTGCTTTAGGTGAACCTGCTCTAGCAGAGGGAGGAGACCTGGATGATCTCCAGAGGTGCCTTCCAACCACTAACGTTCTGTGACTCCGTGATTCTGTGAAGACTTGTGTGCAGTTCAGTCATCTCAGTTTAAAATGGATTCCCAAACTTTTGTGCAGTAGCTGCCCAGTTCTGGGCATGTCTCACCTCTCAGGGCACCTCAGGTTTTTTGGGTAAAATTTCTTTGGGGCCTCAGCCTTTATGGATGCCCACAGGTGCCTCAGGATTGTGTATTCTGAAGTCATTACAGCTGCAACCAGACACCTCTTCTTTAATTCAGAACATGCAGCAGTATCCGTGTCTTTGTTCTGCATATTCCTGTTTTCCTGACCAGTTCCTTATCCATTGTCCTTTCTGGTTGTGAAAGTGAGGGGCTGGTAGTTTCAAAGAGGTGCAAAGGAATGTGAGAAGTCTCACAGACCTGAAAATGACTGATATATTTTATGGGACAACTAACACAGTCTTTGGAGCACAAATAGGAAATTAAGGTCCCTTCTTCGTTTCTGATCTTGGACATTTTTTTTATTTCCTTTGGCTGACTGCAGTGCGTTCTGTTTTTCCCTTTCCTACAGAGTGAAGCAGCTTCAGCAGGAGATGACATCTGTTTTCCTGCTAAGAAGCGTAAAGCAGGAATGGATATGCATAGGGCTGCTGAGTTAGGGTATGTGTATTTCCTTTCCATGCACCTGAAAACTGGGAAGGTTCTAATGAAGGCCCATGAAAAATACAGGGTAGATTTTTGTAATTATACAGGAAGAAGGATTTGTCAAATATCTGCATTTCTGCATAATGATGGGTTGTCCTACCTTCTTCTGCAATACTGTGCAGAACTTCGCAAATGCAGATAAACGTCTACTTTTAAAAATTGCACTTTTTACCAGAAGGCGTACATACACAGATGTCTTCTACAGAAACCTCTATAAAATGTGCACCTATTCTGTCCTTTTAAATATTTATAAAATATGCAACCATTCAAAATCCTCACATTTTTGTCTCAGAACTAGACACGATAAAACTGACTGCGCCTGTTCTGCATGAGAACACAAGATTTTTGTAGATATCTGAGTAAATACCTAAGCAAACATAGAGGGTTATTCTCTACTGGTGACTTTTTTTCTCTGTTATGTTTCCAATGTACAGAAGACAAAAATCTGCTACAGTGCCTTCTAACTAGCCATTGCCTGACTAGCTGTGGAGGTCATTGGTTATAACCAGGATAGTGAGTAGTGTATGCAAGATGAGTCCTGCAGAATTCTCCATGAATTTCCAGTGGCATTAGAAAAATTAAAATCCTGATTTACGTTCCTGGGCCATGATTTTTCTAGATCTGTTCATATATTGCTTATTTATATAAAAAAAATAAATTAAGAAATATGGTAAGAAATGAAATGTTTTGGGAGAGGTGCTCAATTATATAATAAATATACCATGGAAGGCATTTGTACAAGAGAATTTGGTTATCCAATCAAAAAGTAGTCTTGCATTTTTTTTTTTCAAATAGACCTAAAAGGCCTTGTGCTGCCTAATTACTCAGATTCTTAGCAACACTTTTAGTTTTGAAAGGTACTATTATTGTTTTCCAGAAGTGAAAGAAAATTATTTCTTTGCTCTTACTGGGTCATCTTGTTTGATATTATTTTCTGCTATATCCACTATATCAATGTGTTGTAAACAAACATAATGACTTAGTTGCTTACCAAAGATCTGTTAGGAAAAGCCCGTGGTATTACAACTCAGTAATTTGTAATTTTGAAAAAATTCTCCGTGGAAATGTATAGTAACAGGATACCAGTTTTGATCTCTCTCTTCTGTGGTGAAGGTGGTGCTTGTAAGTTTTCCTTCCCAGATCCTTTTGTTAAAAACATACTAAACTGAATTTTACTAGAGAGAAACTCTTTGTATTGCTAGTCTGTGTAATTGATTAGCAAATGCTCTGGGTTAGAATATAATGTCTGTTTATATAACAGCCACAAAATGATTGCCTTATCTTTCACATGATTGCTTATGAAGCAAATTAGCTTTCAGAGTGAGGATTTGTATGTTCCCACAAATTAACTCATGTATTTGCCAGTTGTGCTATTTAATTAACTGACATGTCTCCCTTATGACCATCAGGTTGCAAGTTCATTTCCTAGGGGGATGTAGTAAAGTCGTTTTTCTTCTCTAGCTAATGTTCCTTTTTTACGTAATGTGATCAGCTACAGCCTCTCTGCTGAGTTTTTTGAAATAACTAAAATTCTTGTTTCATTACAGAGGGTACATTTACAAAATTATTTTCTTCTGTTAGATGTTCCTGATGAGCTACAACCATATTAATTGAACTCTCTGTTGTTTTCAAGTTTTAAAATACAGATCACTTTAATCATTCCATAACTATTTTTTTACCTTCGTTTAAATCATAGCGTAGCATTTCAGCTTTTAAGTATTTAATTATGTAAATCTCTATTAATTTGCAGCCTCATTGCACAATTCTCATCTCGGGTGCTGATGGCAAAGGTGTGAAGTCATACTTTTTCATGCGAGTTTATGCATCATGCCAATGCAGACATAACTTGAGAAGCCCAGGTTTGAAAATATTCACCCTACTTGGTCTCCTGATCCAGTGCATGAGTATGAGAACAATGTGCAGGATTTGTGGGTCATTACGTACATAAAATATTACGAGACCCTTAGAATATTCTGTATAAAGGCAATCCAGCCCCTGAGGAGAAAGAATCCATCCTACTTTGTCCATCTCTCCAAGTTCCTGCAGGCATTTCGAATGGAATAGGTCTGATAAGAAGCTGATGCTTGATGTATGTGGTTAGCCCACTCGGTTAGACCGTGGTGCTGATAACACCAAGGTTGCGGGTTCGATCCCCGTTGGGTCCCCATGTGTTGCCTGATCTAGTTGAGAGGTGTCCCTGCCCGTGACAGGGAGGTTGGATTAGATGATCTCTAAGGGATCTCTAAGGTCCCTTCCAACCTAGGCCATTCTGTGATTCTATGATCTTAAAAATGGGATTAGTGATGTATCTCTTGTCAGAAGCGTGGTCCTAAGTCACAGCTCCTCTGTTACGCATATTTCAGAGGGAGTTTTCGACTTTATTTCACTAAGAGATGGTAGCCCAAGCTCCTACCTCCAACCAAGGCAAGATTTATTTCCAAGCCGAGCACCTCTTTCTGACCCCCAGCTCTCACTGGGTTGGGAAGTCACAGGAATTACCTGTCCTTCACAGTCAAGGTCAGTTTTTGAATATCATTCAGCTTGCAAACAAACCTTCACAGTCTGCGCCGTTCGAAGATAAAAACACACCACCTCTTCCCTTTTTCAGTCTCATTACTCTGATCTCCTGCATGCCATGGGCTTAAACAGTTTTAAACATGGCAGAATAGCAATAAATAGGGAAAGGAAGAAAAAAAAAAGATGTTTTTTGTTGTTTTTTTTCACCTCTTTGAGTGATTCCTTGCCTTCAGAAAAGGATGTGATGGTGGCTTATGGCGTGTTCATTTTTCATATTAACGGGAAATGTTATTCACAGGAAAACATAAACTGAAGCCACCAAACTTGGAATATAGATGGATGAGAGGAAGAGGTGTATTCACCAAATACTCTTTCATTGTCTCTCGTCTAGTGTTTTCCTTGGCCAGTATGTTAAAAAATATATATATTTATTAATATCGAGCATGTAATACAGATTACTGAACACAGTGCTGTGATTTCATTTAATACTTTGAATTGCTTGTGTCTTGTTCAGGAGATAATTTCATCCTAGCCCTGTGCAAAAGATAAGGACAAGCCAAACCAATGAATTACCTCACTTCTGAAAAATAATACGGCATGAACATGTGCTCACAGACACAGGGGTTTCAAGAGGATTTCCGAGTTAACAAGCAACAGATATGTGAGTTTAGAGGGCATAGCAGAAAAGCAAAATAAAGATAAAACTGAGATACCCATCACAGTCCCAATATTGCTGCCTTCAGTGGCAAGATGGACTAGAGCTGCTGCAGGTCGTGGCAGCAGAGCAGGACAGGTGAGGCCATGATTTAAGGACATCCACTCACCTCCAGATACTTCTTCAGTGCTCGGGGTTGTGTCACATTCTTGTCTACTCATTAGTCTTTTGGTTTTAAGATGTGGGGTTTGGGATGTTGCTTTTTTTTTTTTGTGGTGGGAATGTTTTTGTTTTGGTTTGGTTTCTTTTAAATGTAATTCAGGTCTTACAGCCTTTCCTCCGCATAAGAAGCTTAGAAATAGTGTAGTATGTGGGCCTGGATTAGGTTTAAGCCATTTTTGAGTTTCAGATTGTGGACTCTTAGCCATGTGTCAAAGATGTGCATTTAATTTACTATCTTGTTTGTACAAGCCTCTTTAGTCTATCAAATATACACCTCTGGAATCAAAGCAGAATTTACTCCCTTGGGTTTGATCATGTTCTACATTGTGGTGAACCACAACAATCAACGTTTTTTCAGACACTGTTCCTCTAATGGTCAATTTTTCTCCATGAAAAATGATTTTTAATAAGAGCTTCAATTCTGAGCAAACACCTGCCTTGGTTTCTACTCTGTTCTCTCCATTTTCTCAGTGGTGTGACAAGGAAAATCACGGAAAAACTCAAGCAAATATCTTAGGGTTGCACATTTTGCTTTTTAAAAAGCTCTGTTTATATACAGCAGTTTCAGGGACAAGAAGTTTGAACTGGTGTAGTTGTTTTGTTGTTCAGGTTTCTCTGCATGGTGGAATTAAATTCTTTTTTTTTACAAAAGCATTCAACCATCAGGATGCTGTCCAGCTAGAGCACAGTTTTAGGTTTATTCTGTGTTGGGTTTGAAACAGAGCTGAGGCTTGGCTGAAGCTGTGGCAGAGGGGAGGTGGCCGAGGGTGGCAGGGAAGTCCAGGTCTGGTCTGTACGACTGAAAACCACCCTGAGTTTGACAAGGGACAGGTAGCCTCAATGCATTTTGTTTCACCTGGATAAAGGTTGATTTAAAAAATATTCCTTAGGTAGTGATGGGTACATGGCCATTTGAGAACAGCATCCTGAAAGGCTCTGTGGGACTGGGGTTTGGAGGAGGCACCGTCAGCCATCAGGACCACAGCTTCCCTGGTGATGCTGTGCCTGTGCATCCGTCCCTGCCCTCTTTTCAAGTGTGATCATGAGAAAAAAAAGAAAAGGAGGGAAATTTAGGTTTCTGTCTTGTAGAGCTACCCATCAGCACTTGGTGACAGTTCAAGATTTATTGAAATACATTGAATATTAAGAATCATCTTGTTTGTAAGAAGGATTTGATGCATATTTTTTCTAAAGGGAGGTTGCAAAAAAAAAAAAAAAAAAGTTTCACCAATAACTAGAGAAGATGTTTTCCCCTGGGGAGTTACATGAATAAACAGAAAGGTGGAACTGTAAAGGGAAATACCATACAGTCACCTCTGTGATAGATGGTTGTGGTGTCACTGCCAGGAGACACATTGAGAATTCATCCTGCAGTATTTTTTCATTTCCATAACCTAGTATGCATATTAATGTTTTAGTCAGTGATTAAAATATAATTCCACATGATATATCATTTCATAAGTGAACTTCTGGCATCATTCCTTTGACCACTGTGTAACTGCAAGGTGTTTCTGATAACAGGATGCTCAGTTCTAGTAGTAATACCATATCTTTAAAATGTGGAGAAAGGAAAACAGTGTGCGTTTCATTTGAATAATTTTCTTTTTCACTTTTTCATGTCAAAAGCCCAGTAAAAATTACTGTAGTTTACAGGAGATTGCATAAAATTGAATCACAGAATCCTAGAATGTCAGGTTGGAAGGGACCTTAGAGATCATCTGATCCAACCCCCTGCCATGGGCAGGGATGCCCTTAACCAGCCCAGGTTGCTCCAGGCTCATCCAACCTGGCCTTGAACATCTCCAGGGAGGGGGCAGCCACAACCTCTCTGGGCAATGTGTTCTAGAGTCTGACCACCCTCGCACTGAAGAATTTCTTCCTAAGATCTAATCTAAATCTATTCTCCTTCAACTTAAACCCATTTCCCCTTGTCCTATCAGTGGATGCTCTTGTAAAAAGTCCCTCCCCAGCCTTCCTGTAGGATCCCTTCAGGTACTGGAAGGCAGCTCTTAGGTCCCCCCAAAGTCTTCTCTTTTCAAGACTGAACAATCCCAGCTCCCGCAGCCTGTCCTCGTAGCAGAGCTGCTCCAGCCCCTGCATCATCTTTGTGGCCTCCTCTGAACACGCTCCAACAGCTCCATGTCCCTCTTCTGGTGGGGACACCAGAGCTGGACACAGTATTCGAGGTGGGGTCTCACAAGAGTGGAGTGAAGGAGGAGAATCCCCTCTCTTGCCCTGCTCACACTCCTCTTGATGCAGCCCGAGACTGACATGTTGTTAACTACCAGCATTTTTATTTCCTTATGTTGTGTAGAAATACTGTATGAAAAAGTGGAAATAAATTTGATACTTTTGAAATAGACTCCACATGCAAAGCAGTGTCTGAGAAAACTGTCTTTAAAATTGTTTTGTGTTGTATTGGTTCTGTTCATTTAAAAATACTTAACATGGAGGTAATTAATTTATTTGTAATCTAAAAGAAAAAGGTTTCATGGATGTAAGAAGCATATTTATAGAGCTGTGTGAAATTTCAAAGAGAGTGCTTTATGTCGAATAATTTTGAACACATATTTTTAATATGAGTTCCCTTCCTCTCCTAAAATGAGTGTTTCATCGGACTTAATTTTTCTAAAAGTATTTAATTGCAACTGCAGTTAATATATTTCTAGAAAATTATTGTAACCTTCTGTACGTATGCTTGCATTTGCACTGCTTGGTTTTAAAAATGAAAAGCGTTAGCAGGGCTTCCAGATTGCTGGTCCCAAAATCAGTCTCTTGGCATATGGTTCAAGCCATCTCCGTGGTTTTCTCAGATGCATGTCAATGCCCTGGACTTCTTACTTCACCTAGAATTTTCCATCTTGACTCTTCACCATGGGAAAAATAATTTATTTTTTTTTCAGCGTGTTAATGATTAATGATGCCATGATTTCAACGAGCACTAGATGACACCACAAACCTGGATATAACTGTCTTTTGAGTTGTTTATCATTTATCTGCCCAAAACTCTGAATACAATTACCATATTTGTTCAGCAAATATGGTAACACAGTGGACAACTGGGCACAGTTTCAGCAAACCATCTCAAAATAACTTTTCGAGTAAGTTCCTGTGTAGCATTATCGAGGCGTTCCTGCTCTGGCAGTGGGATTGGACTTGATGATCTTTCGAGGTCCCTTCCAATCCCTAACATTTTGTGATTCTGTGATTCTGTGAAGTGGATTTAATTTTATGATCTTGCCGCTCAAACCAGTTATCTTTTTTGGTGAGTTTGGTGACTGTCTTTCTTATCGGGGTGGTGTGTCCATTCTCAGTCTCCAGTCCTTCAGTAATATATGAGTGAACATTCAGAATATTTTCCGTGCCACACTTACTTAAATGTCCATATGATTCCTAATGATGGTGGATAAAAATCTATCCAAACCATATTTAAAGCTGTAGTATCACTTCCAGTCCTCCAAGAAAACTGTTTTCTGGAGTGTATTTTCAGCATATTCCACCTTTCCTCCAGACTTTTTACTTCATATTTGCAAAAGTTGTCAATTCAGATGCCTTCCTGCCAGCCAGCTGCACCAGCATGCCCAGGTCGTTGGTCCATGCGTTAAATGACGCAAAGGGGCAGCCCCGTTAACATTAGTGCCACTGCAATGATTTACAGCCGTTCAAGTTGTCCGATTATCTGCCAATGGACTGGATGGCAGGTTTCCCTCTTGCCTTTCCCCCACTCTCTGTTTTCTCTTTGCTTTTGAACACCATTGTCTGACCACTGGCTTCTTCATGGCAAACCTAGACGAGACTGCAGACAGGCTCCCTGGCTTTCTTACTCTAATGAAACCCTCACTTTTCTTAATCTTTGATCTTAAGTAATCCTTTTGGTTGTGTTCTACCTTGCCTTGTGTCTTTTCTCACCATTTTCTCTTTCTTCGCTTTTCTCGCCAGTCACTGCAGCGGCTTGTCAGTCCTTCCTTGCCCTGATTGTCCTTCCTTCTCCACTGATTTAGTCATAAATACTCCCCGTGGTTCTTGACACACGATTTGCCTCTGTGCTCACTGCTCTCTCCTGCTTCAGCATTGCGCTCACTCCTTTTGAGTAGCCATGAAGGGTGTCTTTGTTGCCAGGCAGACTTTCTCCATTCACATCCTCACTGATGGAACAGGGCTGTCGTCCTACCTCTTCCAGAAATTTAGGCCAGCAAGCGCTGCTTAGTATTTCTGAGAGCTATTTTAACCAAGCTGTCTCACCCACGTGCGTTTCCAATGCTACGTCTCGCACAAGAAGTTAAAATGAGAACTTAATGAACTTTTGTTTGTGGACAACACGAAGCTGCGTGAGGGTAGGAAGGCTCTGCAGAGAGACCTGGAGAGGTTGGATACATGAGCCAAGGTCAGTTGTATGAAGTTTAACAAGGCCAAGTGGTGGGTCCTGCACTTGGGTCACAACAATCCCAGGCAGCACTACAGGCTGGAGGAAGAGTGGCTGGAAGAACAGTGGCTGGAAAGCCACTGGCATTGGGCAATGGCTGGCTGAACATGAGCCAGCAGTGTGCCCAGGTGGCCAAGAAAGCCAGTGGCATCCTGGCCTGGATCAGGAATGGTGCTGTCAGCAGGAGCAGGGAAGTGATCGTGCCCCTGAACTCGGCACTGGTGAGGCCACACTTCAAACCTTGTGTTCAGTTTTGGGCCCCTCACTACTAGAGGGATGTTGAGGTGCTGGAGCGTGTCCCAAGAAAGGCAACAAAACTGATGAGGGATCTCAAGAACAAGTCTTCTGAAGAGTGGCCAAGGGAACTGGGGTTGTTTAGTCTGAGAAGAGGAGGCTGAGGCGAGGAGACCTTATTGCTCTCTAGAACTACCTGAAAGGAGGTTGTAGTGAGCTAGGAGCTGAGCTCTTCTCTCAAACCACAAGTGATAGGATGAGAGGAGATAGGCTCAAGTTGTGCCAGGGAAGGTTTGGATTGGATATTAAAAAGAATTTTTCACTGAAAGGGTTGTCAAGCATTGGAAGAGGGCATCCAGGGAAGTGGTGGAGTGACCATCCCTGGAGGTATTTAAAAGACGTGTAGATGAGGTGCTTATGGACATGGTTTATTGGTGGACCTGGTATTGCTAGGTTAACAGTTGTACTTAGTGATTTTAAAGGTCTTTTCCAACCTGAACAAGTGTATGATTCTTCCAGGCTGAAGTGTCATGACTCTAGTTTTCATTTTGATACCAGCCATAGTGCTTCTGTCGCCTCTTCTTTGGCCATGTTGCCTTCTCTGTCCTCACAGCTTCCACAGTCTCTCTTTACTCAGTCTCAGGTCTTTAACTTCATGTTTTCTGCCACCACTTCAGCTGGTCTGTATTTGCTCATTCACAGTTTCCATACCTAGATTTTGCCTCCTTCTCAAAGCTTTGTCTGTAGTTGGAATTTTACTCAGCCTTCCAGAAATTCCCCTGTACTCCTGCTCTCAAATTCAGATTTTAACATGCCTCATCAGTGGAAGTTGCCACTGGCTTATGCCTCAAGTAACCTCTTCACAGACTGTTTTAATGACATCTGCTCAATCTGTCTTTGACTGCTTTCTTCCTTCTCAAAATCTTGTTTCAAACATGTTCTCTCTTCTTCTCAGTAGTTAGTGCTGTGGCTCATTTTTTTTTTTCCTCCATTTCTCTCCATCTGTGGTGATGTACTATTAAGAGATCCATTTGTGCAACTGTAAAATGCAGTAAAACAAAAACTGTATATTGATATCAGAGACCTCTGGTTCAAATCCTGGAAATAAAGTCATGCCTATGCTTTCGTCACTGACACCTCTAGGCTTTTGGAAATTACATGAAAGCTAAGGACAAGTATATGTAGCTCTGCATGCTTTTCTTTTAATAACCATTTTGAGAGTCTAAAGGGCAAGGTTGTAACTCATGGACTTTCCTTTTTGACAAAGTAATTACCAAAAATATTTAATCCTTGGTTGCCCTGCTGTCTAAACCATCTGCTAAAGAATCTAGCAGGTGCCTTCATTCCAGGCTAATTAGGATTTACTGCTTTTTACACTCTCTTTGCTAATAAGTATGTTTAGAAATAAATATGTTTTAGCTAGAGAATTTTAAAATATTTATCACTTCTGCACTGCAATTTGAAGTATGCATGGAAAATGCATATAAGCACTTTTTCAGTACTGTTTTAGTATTTACTGTGTACCACATAATCATAGAAACAGAATCACAGAATCATAGAATCATGGAATAGTAGAATCATAAGATATTTTTGGGTTGGAAAGGACTTTTAAAGGTCATCTAGTCTAACCCCTCTGCAATAAGCAGGGACATCTTCAACTAAATCAAGTTGCTCAGAGCCCTGTACAACCTGACCTTGAATATTTCTAGGCATAGCTTCTGCCATCTCTTTGGACAACCTGTTCCAATGTTTTACCACCCTCATTGTAAAAAAAAAATAAAATAAAAAAGTGAAAATTCTTTATAGCTAGCCTGAATCTACTCTCTTTTCATTTATAACCATTCCCGCTTGTTCTGTTTCTACAGGCACTACTAAAAAGTCCGTCCCTGTGTTTCTTACAAGCTCCCATTAATTGTGGGTCTCCCAGTCCCTACCCTACCTCGAATACTGTGTCCAGTTCTGGTGTCCCCACCATAAGAGGGATGTAGATCTGTTGCAGCGTGTTCAGAGGAGGCCACAAAGATGATCCAGGGGCTGGAGCAGCTCTGCTACGAGGACAGGCTGCGGGAGCTGGGATTGTTCAGTCTTGAAAAGAGAAGACTCCGGGGGGACCTAAGAGCTGCCTTCCAATACCTGAAGGGATCCTACAGGAAGGCTGGGGAGGGACTTTTTACAGGAGTGTCCAGCGACAGGACAAGGGGAAATGGGTTTAAGTTGAAGGAGAATAGATTTAGATGAGATCTTAGGAAGAAATTGTTCAGTGCGAGGGTGGCAAGACTTTGGAATAAATTGCCCAGAGAGGCTGTGGCTGCCCCCTCCCTGGAGGTGTTCAAGGCCAGGTTGGACAGAGCCTTGAGTAGCCTGATCCAGTTGAGAGGCGTCCCTGCCCATGGCAGGGGGTTGGATCAGATGATCTCTAAGGTCCCTTCTAACGTAAGACATTCTAGGATTCTGTGCTTCCCTCGAGAGATACAGGAAAAGAGGCTGACAGTGAAGACTGAGGAAAAGCAGTTGTTCAGTACCCTGGCATTCTCCTCATATGTTGTTGTCTGCCAGTCTTGCTTATCGGGAAGTTACACTTTCTTTGACCTTCCTTTTCTGGCTGACATACCTGTAGGAGCCCTGCATGCATTGCCAAGTTCAGTTCCAGCTGCATCTTGGCCTTCCTGGCTGTGTCCCTGCAGAACTGGGCAGTTTTCCTATTGTCTTGACCCGCTTATACCCGATGGAGGTTAGGGTCAAGGTGATTCGTTTCGATCGCAAAGGTGAAATTAAGACACAAACGGCGTCAGATGTCACAAAAGTAAAACCCTTTATTGACTAACAACCACTGGAGAGCGATAGGAAAGAGAGATAAGGACAAGTAAAAGTGATAGCAAGAACTACAGCTACCATCACAGATCCAGCGACGTCTCGCTGGTCCGCCTGTTTCGATTCGGTGGGGGAGATCCCCAAATAGTAGCTGTTCATATGTAATTATATAGTGTCCCAAGAGCTGCTTTGCCTGCCCTCCGCCTGTTTGGTGCATGCGTCAGGAGCGATCTTCACCCCCCTCAGCATCGCCTCTGTCGGTGGAGCATGCACAGGTGTCTGGAGGGCCCATTTTTGCAGACGTAGGATGACTTGACAACTGGCACAACGTTGGGGTTGCACACCGTTGGGCTTTTGTGCTTGCAGGACAGCTGCCGTATCAGCAGTTGAACCGGGCCCAGAAGTTGTTTTTCAGGACTTCAGACTCCGTGGCTTATCTGGGCTGGGCCCTGAAGTTGTTGTTTAGGACTTACCAGTGGTCCAAGCTTGCAAACAACAGCCTTGAAGCTTCTTCGTGAGGAATTTCAGCAAGGTTGAGACAAACATTTTAACACAGTCTCTTACACCTATACTCTTCCCAGGACACCTCTCCCTGTTTCCACTGCTTGTGCAGTTTCTCCTTGCTCTTTGGTTTGACCAGCAGGTTCTCAGCCACGCCAGGCTCTTGCCTTCCTTGCCTGATTTCTTACACTTGAGGATTGAGAGCTCTTGTGCTCTATGAAAACCGTCTTTAAAATCTACCAGCTCTGTTCTGATCGCTTGTCACTGAGGACAGTTCCCCAAGAAGTTTGCCTTCCTAAAATGTAGCATCCTGACTTTTTGCCTGACCCATATCTCTCAGGACTGTGATCACCACCAGTGAGTCATCACTGCAGCTGAAGAATCTCTCAATTCACTTGTTATATCACAATGGTGGAAATGCTGATATTCCTCTATAAGCATCATGTCACATGTATTTTGTTGATCTGACTTACTGTATGCATTCAGACATGCTCCAAATGCATGGACTACGTTTATTCATGGAGTGACAGTCCCTGGTGATAATGTCACATGTAAGAAACTCACCTCAGTTCTCCTAAAAATTATTTTCCTTAACATTTTTGCAAATTGATAAGGATGGTAAATGCATAATACTTATATTAAAACAAACAGCAGTACTGATTCTTGCATGCGAGGAATCATAGAGTGACTTGTGTTGGAAGGGACCTTAGAGATCATCTAGTTCCAGCCACCCCACAATGGGAAGTTTTAGGCATTCTTCTTTCCACCCTTGTATTTAATGATAGGGTTGACTCATTAATGTAATGTCAGTTTAATGTCTCTAGTATTAAGGTGTAGACATGTCACACAGTCATACAGCCATCAGTGGTTTACTAACAGCAGATGCTTTTCATATGTGAAATTCCTTCTCCTATCTGCGGTACAAGCCTCTGCTTTTGAAATCAGTTACAAGATCCTAGGTGGAGACTGCATTCTGTACATAACTGATGTGAACATGGGGCTCAATTTTTGTGATATGTTTTGCCTACTAGCGACTCAAGCACTGTGAAGACTCCCTAGTTTAGTTTGCTTAGTTCTTTGCAAGGCGTTGCCACTTCTCACCTTCCTCCCCGATGCTGCCACGACACAGTTGAATGTAAATGTCCCAAGCAGCTGAGCTTCTAGGGCCTCTTGTTGAGACTGCTCAGGCTGTTTCATGTTGTGGTTTTGTTATCTGCGTCTCAGATGTGCTCACTGTTAATTTATCACTGTATACTTTGGAGTATGGATTAAAGCCACCAGGAGTGTCCGTAGTGGCTAGCATCATTATTGTCTGCCCTTGTAGTTAATTCTTGATGGAGAATAGAACATTAATATTATAAAGGATGAGGAATTCTGCCGTGTGATTTTTCAAAACTCTACACTTACAACTGTTCACTGCATAACTAAGAATAGTAAGTGCCAGGTCCCAAATTATTTAATAGGTAGAAAAGCCTACATCAGAAATGTTAGAGCCTGTCTTCTGTATTCTGTCTTCTGCTGAGGAAGAATAACAAAGAGGTGATTGGGTACAGCCAGCATGGCTTCACTAACGGCAAATCGTGCCTGACAAACCTGGTGGCCTTCTATAAGAAGGTCACAACATCAAGAGACAAGGGAAGAGCAACTGACATCATTTACTCAGACCTGAGCAAAGCCTTAGACACTGTCCCGCATGACGTCCTGGTCTCCAAGCTGATAAAACATGGGATTGAGGGACGGACAATTCAGTGGATAAAGAATTGGCTTGACGGCTGCGCCCAAAGAGTGGCTGTCAGTGGCTCCATGTCCAGGTGGAAACCAGTGACGAGTCCCTCAAGGATCAGTACTGGGACCAGTCTTGTTTAATATCTTCATCAGTGACATGGACAGTGGCATCGAGTGCACCCTCAGCAAGTCTGACAACGACACCCAGCTGTGTGAGGTGGCTGATATGCTGGAGGGCAGGGATGCCATCCAGAGGGACCTGGACAGGCTGGAGAGGTGGGCCCAGGCCAGCCTCATGAAGTTCAACAAGACCAAGGTCCTCCATCTGGGTTGGGGCAATCCCAAGCACCGATACAGGCTGGGCAGTGACTGGCTTGAGAGCAGCCCTGGAGAAAAGGACTTGGGGGCACTGGTGGACAAGGAGCTCAACATGAGCCGTCAGTGGCACTTGCAGCCCAGAAAGCCAATCGTGTCCTGGGCTGCATCAAGAGGTGCGTGGCCAGCAGGGCGAGGGAGGGGATTCTCCTCCTCTGCTCCACTCTCGTGAGACCCCACCTGGAGTTCTGTGTCCAGTTCTGGAGTTTTTAAGGCCAGGCTGGATGGGGCTCTGGGCAGCCTGATCTAGTGGGGGATGTCCCTGCCCATGGCGCGGGGGTTGGAACTAGATGATCTTTAAGGTCCCTTCTAACCCTGATGATTCTATGGTAAAAGTTATTTATTATCCCTGACTATTTATTTTAAGGAATTGAGATAAAACCGCTCTGTGTATCCTAAAAGGAGATTTAAGTGAGCCCGGAACTGTTTTGGATCTATCAGCTGTAGGCTTTAAGTTGATCTCCAAGTTAAAGATTCCTGTTTTTAGATAAGGAAGATCTTGTGCAGAGCAGTACTTGACATATAAGGGAATTCAAGAAATAAACGTACAGTTCAGTCTCATAAATGCTAGTACATCATTTGGCTGCCCTAAAGAAAAAAACGAAAGGCAGGGTCTCTGCAAAATAGAATTAAATACCCAGCTTGCTAATATTCAAATTATTTCTGTACAATAGCAATCACTATGATTACATTGTAATGTAATAACTTATATTTTACACTGCATTTTCAGCCTCTGCTAATACTTCACTGCGAAGTATTTTTGTTAATAAAATTTCCACGAATGCTGCACAAAATGTCAGAAAAAATAAAGAGTGGTAAAGAGTCTGTTTTCAATCCTGTCTTCAGAGTTCAAAATATCAATGCATTTGTGGAATAGAAAATTTTTAAATAATCAGCTCAGAATTTTCTGGTCTAATTTAGTTTAGTTTGAAAGTGAACTGTGTTCATCCTTTTTGAATATGCCTGTCTCTCTTTCTGTGTTAGGTAAGGATTCCTGTTTTCATTACTTAGGAATTAAACATCTTAGAACCGAAGCTGTTTTCCTGTTCCTGAATTAACTCTTTTCAGGTTATAGAAGGAGGTTGCTAAAGTCTAAGCTGTAGAAGGAACAGGAGTGTTACCAACCTGAATGAGAATTCCTTGAAGCTTCTCTTGATAGCTCAGGCAGACAGAATTTAATTCTGAACTGAATTCATCTCATATATATTACCTCTGCTGAAGAGAGTAGTTTAGAATAATTTCCAAAACCTGCAAATGAGACAGATGTTATTCGAATATGTAAACCTGATTTCACCAGTATCTTGCAAGCCTCAAAATTAATCTGGTTCAGTACAATTCATAGCATTGTAGAAAACCTTCAGGCAGAAAAAGCTGCTAAGAAAAAAGAAGGGTTTTTTTTGCCAAGAAATACTGATGAACAGTTTGTGGGAAAACCAATTTGGTAATTATTAATTCAGCTTTGCAGTCAGCAGCACCAAAGTTTGGCCCCTGTATTATGGGCTTTTATCTTCCTGACACGCACAGGAAAAAGCACCATTAAATACCCTTTGAGAGAAGGTTTCCTCTCTGTTCTTTCTATTTGTGACACTCAGATTATAAAGCTTTTTGCACACAACTGACTTCACTGTATCGCTTCTCCTCCTTCCCTGTTTCCTTCTCTACATTTCACTTTATAGACTGAGATAAAGTAAATTTATATTTGTTTCAGCAAAACCAGGCCAAATTTAGCACAGTTGTATATTTTGTGATATCAAGCCTACATTGGAACTTATTCTTCTGTATAAGTGTTGCTTTGAGTTATTTTTTTAATGATAAAACTGAGAGACATTTACACTAATATTCACAGCAGTGCACATTGGGAATCATTGTGCTTGAATATGTATTATTATACATAATGATTCAGCAGAATTTTATACATCATACGGTTAGGTAAAAGTTTAATATGTTATTTTAAGCTGGAAGAACAGGCTTATAATTGCTACTGATGATGAGAGGGATGATACTCACTAGTATGTCTGTGATTTGCGTATTGATTGAACACCAAGAACTTTAATATTTTATACGGGAAAAAAACAAAACAAAACAAAACAAATTATGTTTTTCTCCTCATGGCCTGCAACACATCAGTCTTTTACAAGGAAGCAAGAGGGAAATGAGTTTTACAGCCCACAGAGGGGGAAAAATGCCTTTAGTATTGGGCTGTGGTGCAGGATGTGGTCTTGCTGTGTTATTTCTCAGTGAGCAAAGGGATGGTGTAAAAGGAGGGCTATGTTCTTTTCATCTTGAGCGACTTATCTTACTAACTGAAGGAAAAGTGGAAGCGAATCTTGGTACCTAATGTGAGGAGAAATATCCACTCAGTCAAAAGCGTGCACTTCACAAGCCTGCATCTTACCTACTTCCTAATTTATGGTACCTGTGTAGTCTGACAAAATAATTTAATGACGCTTCAGGCTCCTGTGCTTAGTTTATATCCCATGTCTATTTGGGATAGGAACTGGGAGAGAAGGGAAGTGCAGACATGCAGTACAGCAAATGGTGTCACAGAAGCTGAAGTTCTGCTTCTCAGTGTGCTCATTCATCAGTGGCCATATAGTTTAGTGGGTTGTCTAATTAAGTGTAATCAACTGCTGGTTGATGAGCATAGCACTCAGTTTGCATTTATTGGAGCACTAATTAATAGTCCTCCTCATACCTACACTGACCATAAACTCATAATAAACGTAGGTTATTTTGCATGACACCTTTGTTACATTCATAAGGCTCCTGTGTACTCTTAAATAACTATAGTCTGTGCAAGCCTGACGATGCCTACCTTGGGCTTTGCTTGAACTCACCACATGTGCTGTACGTACTGGTAGTATGAAAAGTGACCACACAAATGTCATGGAAGCTAACTATTTTCTTTTCTGTGCTTAGCAAAATACTTCAAAAAGTACTGTCTAAATTCACAGTTTCTGAAAAAAAAAAGAATTAACTGCTAGTTGAGGGGGGAGAGTCTTTCATTTCTAACTCTCTTCCACAGCAATCTAGTTATGACTCTGCCATTTCTTCATAACCCACTGCCTAAAAATGGAGGATGGAAAGGGTAATAAGCTATGTTCTTTCATATGAGTAGTCTTGTGTTGCCAGAATATGTGCTGGCATTCTAAGGGAAAGTGATAATAGAAATTATTTGTAGCACGTTTACATCTGCTGCAGTGAAGAAGTAAAAGCATTGGAGGTAAACGAGATAGAAGTGGGGAAGGTTGTTAGAAAAAGTGGTAATGAAAGACCGGTGATGTGTGACAGGTAGTGCCTTTGGCCCGTGGGTTCTAGTTTTTTTGTTGGCAATGCTCCGTAGTGTTACTGGCATCAGTTAGCATCATTTATCTCAGTGGGAGATGCCTTTGAGGTAAGACAAAGCTGTGGCGCAGCTAGTATGTCAGGGCTGGCAGCTGTGTCCCGAGATCATCTCTGCAGCTCCGCTGTTCAGAAAAATATTTTAATATCCCTGAAGGTTTGAGTCTTCCAGTTTATACCAGGTAAAGATATTTCACTCGTGGTTGAGGTAGGAATACAGGACTTCATTTGTGATGCTGTTGCTTCTCTGCACGGATTTCACTGTGTTCTCTCTGCAGTGCTGTCCTTGTTTGCATTGAGATACAAGTGGGGAAAAAAGCCTCCCCTTTTTTTTTTCCTTAATCTTGGACAGCACTTTCAAACAGCGTCAGAACCCTAACAGTTATGGATGTGAATAAAGGATTTATTAAAATGTCATTCTAGAACGTCAGTGAGTGGTCTTTGAGACTTTTATGTGGCATTTTTCCAATTGTCAAACATATTTGAAGAGCGTGCATTTGGCAGCTCTGTTTCCACAGGCCATATTTAGACAATGGCATTTAATACCGTATTGCATAACTGCATCTCAAGAGTGCTGCCTTTGATGAAGGGGAGTGTATAAATATACTGCGCAGTGTTCGCATCTTCATACCACACATCACAAGCTAGTTTCCCAAGGGAGCGCCTCGCATGTAAGGAAAAAGTCTGGTTTAACCATCTGAGTAACATCTTTAGTCTCCAGGAGATGGATAATCCTAGTGCTTTCTGAAGAACCACCATGGATCTTCTTTCCAAACATTTCTAAATAAACTCTTACTAAGAAAGTGGGTTTGGATATCAGAGGGTATAGAATCATAGAATCATAGAACAGTTCAGGTTGGAAAAGACCCTTGGGATCATCGAGTCCAACCATTAACCCTACACTACAAGTTCACCCCTAAACCATCTCACCCAACACCACATCTCAGCGACACTTAAACACATCCAGGGATGGCGACTCAGCCACCTCCCAGGTGAGATCACAGCTCCTGCCTCAAAGTCTTCCCTGAACTTTGTTAGGGCTGCTTCCCCCTCTGGAACAGTTCAGAATAGGGTGACACCCAAGACTTTATCTTGTGTCTACTGACACGTAAATTCGGTATTGCATGTTGAGACTGAGTTTCTGTCTTGCATAGGCTGGAGATGCACGTTGCCCAAGCCTCACATTCTTCCAGAACTAGGCTCAAAATCTATTGTGATTATTCTGTCCTCTCTTACCTTCTGTCATCTTGTATGCCACCAAGGAAAAAGAAGAATGAAACCTGATACCCAGCATTTTTTTCAGCTGCCACAAATAATTGTCCAATGACTATCAAGGTAACTTCATCAATTGGTGATGCAAGGTAACATCTTTACCCTGTTGGTGTATCATCTTGTACAGCTTTTGATCGTAAAAAGTCTCTGGTGGTCTTGTCCTCCTTCACTTTATGTTCCAAACACAGTTTGTTAACACAGTAAGAGGAAGAAGAGACTGAAGTGTCTGGGGAAAGGATAGCGAGGCAGTTTACTGTCCCAAAATAATCCAAAATATAAGTTTAAATAATGCAGGTGGTACGTTTCATTAATACTTAGACAAAACGTGATTTTATAAAAGTCACTTTATTTTCTAGAAAGCAAATCAGCATGAACTTCCATGTTTCTGTTTAAATAGATTGTTTTCCCTGGTGCCTCCTCCATTTTTTACAGACACAACCAGGTACAAGAATTAATCCCTAGAGCAGCACAAGAAAATTGAAATTGATTTTCATCACAGCAGTCAACAGTATTCCTAGCAGGACGGGTCTGCAAGATGACTTCCCGAGATTTTAAGCGAGCAGCAACAACTTCATGGAGCATACTCGTGAGCCCTCAGTACTCTTAATTATGGGAGTTCTGTTTTATTTAAATAGCAGTAGGACTAAATGATTTTGCAGGAACATCTCACAATTAAGCTCAACCGCTGTGTCCTGCACAGACGCTGAGCAGCTATAGTTTCCTAGCTGAGGGATACCATTTCTGAAGAAGTGCCAGAAATGTTCAGTGTACTTTCTTATGGAAATATCAGCAGGATCACAAGTCAGTTTGCATATTAAAGAGTAAATTGGGGAACACTTTTGCTAGGGAGGATTAAACATTAATAATCCCTTTGAGAAACTATCATTTGGAGATGCGTACCATGGAGAAAAATTCAGCTTTGACATTTGATTTCAGGCTTCACATGGTTTATTGGACTAAGGGCATAAAGTAATTCCAACCTTGCCAATGATTATTTTGGCTTCTTTGAAAAAGTAAAGTATATTGTGATTACCATAAACAAATGTTAAATGTAATTTGACTTCTTTTAAAGAAATGTCATGGCACCTACCTTCTAGCTGCATTACCAAGTAATTAGGAGAATAGAATATTAAATAACAGAAGCCAAGCTGGGGCATACCTAACGTCAGTATTTTAATCTTGATTAGTTTATAGATGTTTGATAAAACTATAAATTCAAATAACATTAGTAAGTGGAAATATTACTAAATAGTATTTTTAGGTCTCCTACCTTAAGTAAAATTTTGCACATACTGTTTTTGAGAGTGCTGTTCAGAAAAAAAACATTATCTTGCCTTTATGCTGCTTTGTACTGTCTTGTGGCATCATGCTGTACAAGCAGAGGCAGAAATTGGGGGTATATAAGTAGTGATGTTATGTATGTTGTGCTACATGCTACATGCTACCTTATGTGATATTCCGTTAGGTCACGTTACATTATTTTTACCATTTTTTTTTTTTTAATCCAGGCACTTAGTATTTACATATAGTGTTGTGGTTTAACCCCAGCTGGCATCTAAGCCACCCACAACTGCTCACTCACTGCGCTCCCTGCAGTAGGATGGTGAAGAGAATCGGAAGGGTAGAAGTGGGAAAACTTGTGGGTTGAGATAAAGACAGTTTGATAGGTAAAGCAAAAGCCTCACACACAAGCGAAGCAGAACAGGGAACTCATTCCCCACTTCGAGGGCCAGTTTAGCTCAGTGGGTTGAGCATGGTGCTTGAAACACCAAAGGTCGCGGGTTCGATTCCCGTTCGGTTCTCATGTGTTGTCGGACCTAGTCGAGAGGTGGCGTCCGTGCCCACAACAGGGAGGTTGGATTAAAATGATCTCTAAGGTCCCTTCCAGCCCAGGCCATTCTATGATTCCCATGGGCAAGCAGGTGTTCAGCCATCTCCAGGAAAGCAAGGCTTTGGAAGACAAACGCCATCACTCCGAATGTCCAGCACGTTCCTTCTTCTTCCCCAGCTCTGTACGCTGAGCATGATGTCGTGTGGTCTGGAATATCCCTTTGGTCACCTGGGGTCAGCTGTCCCAACGGTGTCCAGGGTGAGGAGCAGAGAGGGCACTGAGTCTGTGCAAGACCTGGTCAGCAGGACCTAGGAATGTCCTGGTTTTATCAGCATTGTTTCCAACACAAATCCAAACACAGCCCCTGATCAGCTGCTGCCGAGTAAATTAACCCTATCCCAGCCAAAACCAGCACAGAGAGCTATTGATTTCTTGTCACAGACTGAAGGAAATTCATCTTGGATTACAGTGTGGCTGGTGCATGACACAGAGACCCAGTGCACTCAGTTCATGGTTTCTTGAGGTGCAGCAAACCCAGGGGACCTGTGCTGCTCCTCTCCTCTCTTCTGTAGCTCCTGGTGCACCCTGCTTCTGGTGCAGTCCAGCCCAGGAATTCCGAAAATGTTTTATCGGAACAGACACTGACTTAAAACGTGAAAATTTCCAGGCAGCTCTCCACATGTCATCTCATACGCCAGATGCCAAAGATAGCTCTGGGTGCCTGAGCACGCTCAGGTGGCACGTGGTTTCTGCACTCCAGGGGCCTCGCTCGCTGACAGCTACTGAGTTTTTCAGTGCCTGACAAGAACATGATTAATTCAGGCAATGCATTTATTACTGGCAAATTGAGGAGGAGTAAAATCCTGCTGTATGCATCAGCATCTGTTTTGTTGGAAATCTGAAAATGACTGCATGTAACTGATAGTGGTTAGAGCCAGCGATGGTTTTTTAGGTACTGACCCGTCGTAGGTGTCGTTGCTGTGACGTGCAGGATTCAAAACAGTAACCTCAGCCTTCAGGAACTGGAATACGTGATTTCTGAAGGTGGGCTTAACTGATGACCTCTTCAACTGCTGAACAGTACTGGGCACGTTCCCTTTATTTCTTTGACTACATTTCCAATAATTGTTATATTTTTGGAGGAAAAAAAAAAAATGAGCATACAGCAGAACTGCAAATGAGTGCTGTGCTCTGCCTGTGAAGAGAGTTAACAGCAGCATGACTGTTCTTGTACTGCCACTGAAATTGCTGTCCTCAATCTCTCACCCTTCATTAGAGCGTTGATGTGTTAGACTTTTTGCTGCCGTGGTGAAGGACAGCTGTTGGAATGACAGGGTGGCGGGCAGAGCGTACGTGTGAGCGATGCTCAGCCCTTGCGTTGGCAGCATCTTCCATCTCCCGAAACACCCGGTGGGTAAAGCAACAGATGAGTGGCTGTGGAGGAGATTGGTCCTCTGCAAAAATACGTAGTCCAACAACAGCATGTACAGCTGATAGGAGCAAGGTCCAGCTCGGACCTCTGGGAATGAGCAGGTGTTGGTGGGTCTTGCTAAGTTTTTGTGGGTTCCTCCTAAACAGGCAGGTTCAGCTGGCTGGAAGGGGTTACTGATCAAGGTTTTGTCCATTTTGGAGTTACTCCTTCATAGTATCTTGCATACTCTGAGAGGAATCCTCAGAATAAAAAGAAGTGGCAAAGAAATGTTCTTTTTAAAGTCTTCTAAAACATTTTAATCTTTCATTCAAAACTCATTATGAAACTCTACAGTTTGCCCCCTTGCCTGTCCTTGCCTTCCCCGTCTCCTTATCTCACCTTCCCTCCAGCAAAGGATGCCCTGAAAAGTCTCTACACTTTTGGTTCAGGTTCTTGTCTTCCTGAAGAAAAATTTCAGGTGCTGCTGGGGCGAGAAAATCCTTCACAATACGAGAACTGTATTACCCTGTCAGAAGGGAGCAAGGTTTTGAATGAGGTCAGCAGATGTGGTATTGAGAAGGGAAAATAGGGGTTTTTTTTGTGTGTGTTGTGTCTAGAGGGACAGAGTTTTACAAAACGGGTCTGAACTTATACCACCAGGATAGCAAAAAAAAAAATGTTATCTTTTCTCCAAACTTTAAACATCCTCAGAAGTTCTGAAATATTAAACACAAAGCAGAAAGGAGAGGGTAGGTTCTTTTACAAAGTGATAAATAGGGTACACAAAACAGTTAAATAAGATCAATCGAAATACTTCTGTTCAATTTTGACCCTTAAAGAGATTTTTAAACTGTGGATAAATTTTAACTAAAAATAACTAATTGAAGAACACATATAAAACATAACTTTTCCTCTAGAAAGTAGGAAAACAAGATTCTGCCACTTACAAGATCTTTCCTCTTCTTCCAGCTTCTCCGTTCAGGCTACCAAAGCAAATAAACATCTGCCATCAGGCTCAGCATGTCTTTTTAAGGACATAGTTTTATTTTACTCACTGTGCGTGTTACATAGCCCCAGTAAAGGACAGAATCACTTGGCAGAGTAGAACGGCACTGGCCACAGGGAGGAATTGGGAAGCGGGCATTGGCTGCATATGCATGTGCATTCGTGCTTCAAAGCAGAATAAGAAGCAGTGGAGCCAGGCTAGAATTCAGTTCATCAGGATTGTTTTGGGGAAGTATGTGTGTATTTTCACAATGCGGGTTTATTAAGTAATTGTATGGGGCAAGTTCTAGATGTTCCTGAAGCTAAAACTGATAACAGACTGTATCGTCATGAGAAAAGACTGTTTGCTGAAATACTTAATTGTAGCTTAGAGAAGAATCAACTATTGTGTACGCATTTATTGTGTATAATGAAGAGGCGAGTGAAGAAATCTTTGAAATTGGGAAAGGTGCTGAATTCTATGAAAGAAATCTTTAAATACCAGAACCCATAGCCAGTGCAGGATAGGGAGGAAAAGTACAACTGAAAATAGGTAGTGAGGTGAGCAAGTGCGATCCGTGAAGGTGCATGAAGGGTAAATTCTTTTACAAATTGATAATTAGTATACAAACATGCTGTCCTACTGCATATAAACAATCTTTGTCCCTGTGAAAAGGATGTCTTTAAAAAGCAATTTGTATAAATTTGGATTTCTGCACACCTATGTCTGTGGAATACTAGTTATTTACAATTTGCTTTTTTCCTCTTTTCAAGTCCAACACAAGTTTCATAAAATGGGGAAAAAAAAAACAAACCATCCTTCTTTCCTGTTTTTTCTTCCCCTCTTCTTTGTTTCATCCTGGTGGTGAAAATCCGTTGCAAATGTATGTTTCTTCCTAATCTTTTTGTTGTTATATTTACTGTAATATTGTATTATCTCCAGTGACAGAGTGCATGTACCCTTTCGATTCAGTAATGTGCATTGCGGTGGGAAAACCTACTCAGTTTGTGTTAATAATAATTTAAAAAAAAATGGTTATTTCTATCTCTGATCTTTTTATGTGTTTGAGAACATAGGCATTAAGGTTTTTTTTTGCAATGTGGACGGTCTCTGAAAGTATTCACTAGAATAAACTCTGAAATAATAGCCAGGAAGCGTTTACTTCGGGCAAAATCTGTGTACTATGATTTACCTCTTAACATCTCTACCACTGTTCAAAGCTACACTAAATCCCACCCGGAGCAACAAACTCCGTGTCAGACATGCAGCCTTAGCAGCAGGACTGCAGTTTGTGCAGCGAGATGGTGGCATCTGTGCCATGAGCTGCGCAAGCGAAGGCGCAGGATGCGGGATGGTTTTACACAGATGCATGGAGGATGCTCCCCTCAATAAACTTGCAGCCCTTCTCAGACTCTGTTTTTTTCTGACGCGCTGTTGCTCGTGTCTCTGAAGCAGTGAGGAAATACCTACCAGGGAGGGAGGTCTGTGCAGTGAGATCCCTCATTCAGATGTGCAGAGACAGGGGAGCCTGAGTACGTGCGCGCATTCGTACGCAAGATGAGCAAATTAATTTTGCTTCAGTTGTCAACAGGAAGCCTAGACCAAGAGTTTGTGTGACAGTCTGTTAAGCACAAGTTATAAGTAGCTGTAACGAGATATTTCTCTAGAAGTATTTACGCAACTTCAACCCAGTAGTCGTGCCTGCTATTTTGTACACGCTGTATTGAATTATGCATCAAATATGAATCTGCTGAAAGTAATATAATTGGAATTGCAAAGGCTAGTGAATCATCTGGAGCTATCGATGCAGGCATACTCTGGTCTTGGTGGAGAGACAAGGGAGATCCTGGATGACAACGATGGATAAGAGATTCAGTTCTCAAAAAAAAAAAATGTGCTCCTTTTCAGGAAAGTTTCTAGAGATGATTTTGAGGGATGAACCTCTTAACAGGACAATATGTGCACATCTTCTTGAAGGGACGTAACGAAAACAAAATTCACTTTGTGTTACGGTAAACCCAAGATGATCAATGATAAATGCCATTTGAACACATAAAATTATTTGCATTTATGTGTAACATTACTGTTGTATGAGACTTGTTTAGTCAAGCAGTAGTGAAATTTAAAGCAGCTTGATCTTCCTCAACTTGTTTTACCTGCAATCATTTGTTTGTAAATACAATCATTTTCATCTGGATAACGAGACAGGTCAAAAAGTGATTAAGACCCTTCACATGAAGTCCTATGGACTGGGAGCTCGTTGAGCATTTTTTTCTATAGGTGCTGTAAGCCCAGCGGATGCTGTGGGGTGAGGGAGCTGAGCAGCCAGATTTCTGCACCAAGTCACTCACGTGCATGGACGGAGGCGATAGTCTCAGCAGGTGGGTTACAGGGTCTTCAAAAGTCCTGTTGTGTATCTTTTGGTGAAAAACATGAATTTCACAGTGGTATCTCCTTCAGACTAAGACATAATAACATAAAAATAGCTGGAAGAAGTTAGTGAGCTGGGTCTTCTGCAGTGGCGGTCGCTGCCTAAAGAGAGGATTGTTTGTTTCTGGTCTGTCTCCTGGTTTGTTTTTTTTTTTACTTATCCCCAAATCCTCTGTTCTAGGAGTAATGAATACTCCTTCTGTTTTCCCTATCTCAGCACTTTGGAAAATCATGCTGGTTACTAAACTTATGATGTGCGGTTTGGCTTGAAGACTATAATAGAGAAAAGGTGGCATTGTCCCGCCTTTATCATCTTTTCCTTGTGACCCCCAAATACACTAAAATATGGAAAGAAAAAAGCTTTCACAAAAACGGAATAGCCAACAGATTTGTGGCATCCTCTGAAAAATGTGGGCAGTATGCCTGGGTCCTTCATATGCGTTTTTTCTGCAACCTAATGATGATTAGAGGATCTCTAAGCCTAATGTGAAATATTACTGAAGAATAATTATATTTTCTTGCTCAAATGCACGGCCATTTATAATAGTTATTATAGTTTCTGAATGTGTTTATTACAGAGAATTTGCTGAGAGAAAAAAAAAATAATTACTTGGCTCCATGGTGTTTCTGATTCAAGAAAAGCAGTAACAACCTACTGTTGAGTTTATTGTACTTTTCATTAAAGCAGCTGTTACTGGCCATTATCAAAGTAAGGATATGAACTGTTGTTCTGATACAATAATTTCTACTTTCCTCTAGAACCATCTGGTTCTACCTCTCAGTATTTTTAGCATTGGTGAGAAATAGTGTAATACTTAGGAATATTCACAAAAACTTTGAGGTTTTGCATAGGTTTTGAATAGTTAGATTTATTCATTTTAGTTCAGTTTAATGCAGGAGACTAAACTTTTGTCCTTGTGTTCAACAGAAAATTAAGGATGGACTGGCTCTGAATAAGATAAGATGATCTAGCAAAAACTTAATGCAATTTGAGTTTGTGGATTGAAACACGCGTTAGACCACGTGGGATAAAAATGCTACTTACCCGTTCACAACTTGATAGAGTGGTAGCAAACTTTTATTTACAGTTTACTTGGAATAAGAAGGTTCCCTGGTCAGAATGCAAATGCAGCCTCTCATCTCACAGGCTTAGATGACTGTGTCAAGGCTATTTCCTTTTTCCAGCACTAGTTATACATCTCTGAAATTGCTGTACTTAAAATACTGCTAATGACTGGTTCAATTACCTTCACAAGGAATTTGTTACTCTGTAGTTTAAGATTTTAAGGTGTCCCTGGTTATCAAATGAACTCCTCTTCCTCGTCCCTCAGTGTTTTTCTCCTTCCCAGATACAGCAGAGAACATTTAATCACTTCAAGGGCATTTCTGGCAGAAAGTACATAATAATATTAATTGCAAAACTCTCCAGGTACTTGTCAAAATCCTGAAGAGATCAGCCTGCACTGGCATTGTGTGTTCACATAAAGCTCTGCAAGCAGCAGGATGCTTGGATTTACTACTGCTGCCAGAACGCCGAGACAGTCTGCTGCTACTGGTTTCCTGTCAACAGGGCTGTGTGCTTGTGGAATCTGCTGGCAATTTCATTTTATATTTGAGCTAAGGTTTTGGGGCATGTGCTAGTGGCTCTTAGCAAAGTAGCATGGTAGCTGAAAGAAAGGACGGAGCAATCAGGATGCCGAAACCAGTTAAGACCTTAAGCATTGATAGATCAACACACTTGGGAGGTTTACGGTGAAAGTTATATTCTAACATGAAAATTAAAGTTTTACGTGCGTTCAAAACGTATGGATTTGTTTGGCAATCCTGATTGTTTTTGAGGTAATTAAACAGTCCTCTCTAAATTTTAATGTAGACCCAGGTTATTACCGAAAATGAGAGAGGGTCTCAAGTGAATCAGCTGACCCAGATTTTCAAAAGAGGAAAGGTGAGTCACGCCGATGTCTAAATGCTGACAGTTCTAAAATTATTCACCCTGGAAGTTAAGGTTGTCAGCTCCTCTTGGTGTCTGAAAGAAGGGTGCAGGCAAAGAAAGGCTGGGATGGAGGGCTTGCAAAGATGCTGCTCCAGAATGGCACCTGAAGCTTCATCTCTTGAACCTTGTCCAGGAGCCTGGACAGATGTGGCTAGGCAGCTGGAGCAGAACGATACCGGTGGTGCTCAGCTGCTGACTTCTGGAAATTTGAAAATTTTGGAAGAGACTCTTACGTAGTTCTCCTTCATATTTGGGTATCTGATATGGCATTGTTTTGTGCAATACTGACTTCCTCTGGTTATATTTTGCTTGAAATACTGAATCTGGTGTATGTTAAAAAGAGAATTAGTCTACGGGCGCTTTTTTACATTGTGTGAGAACTTTCAGAGTTCACATTAAACTTTAGTGGTGTATTAATGACTCCAAACCCATCATCGTTTGTTACATAGAAGTACTGCTTTCTGGTTTTTCTGGATGGCTCCAAGTGATTGGGAATTGGTATTTTCGTTGCCACTGCTTCTCTTATTTACCAACACTTATTGAAAAATAAATTAGTATCTCTTAAAACTAGAGTTTAAATGTGTTCAACCCTCTAGTGTCACTTGTCATTTGCGTGTTGGAGTTTTAGTCTCTGTGAAAAAAATACCTTATAAAAGCCCTAATTTATTTTCTTCCCTACCAGCCCCTTTTCTTTTTAATACTGATAAAGCAAACTTCACTTTCTTTCAGACGGAGTTCAGCAGTCATAGTGCAAATTTTTCTCTGTTGCATGAAGAGCTCCCCAGAATTTCATGTAATCAGATCATTAGAGGTAATGAGATTAAGAGAATATAAAAAATCAAGTCTACTTCCATAGAGAGAAGGTCACTTAGGAAGAAGCTTGGTTTGAGAACAGGAACATACAGGAAGCTCATCTGAGAAAAAGAAAACAAGAAAAGAAAGGATCATTCAAGGCACTGTCTTATGCTCCTCTTGATCAACATGCACGACTTAAAATACAGATACAGTAATTATAAAGAAAAAGATCTCTGCACTAATCTTTCCATATAAGCAATGAAAATTACATATTTTAAGCAACCCTTCATTTTACGTGATGGAGATGTGATATGGATGTCTTAGCCCAGTTTTTTGAATAGTAGTTATTATGAGGAATCACCGTATCATTTACTGCATAAATGTTGCGGTTAATTGACAGTGTCATTTTTATCTCGGGCTATAACCATTGCTGCTCTTTTAGAAAATTGAAGTAATATGATAATTGATGCTGAAATGTGCTTATAGCTTGCACACAGATTTAACCGCTCTACAGAATTGCTGTGTGACAAGGAGGCCCAAGACACCATTAGGGACCTTTGTGTTTGTTTTATGCAAATACTTGGGTGGCAAACCATCCAAATCCACACAAAATGAAGAATAAATACCAGCAGGAGAGATATCACTGAGAAATAATTGGGTTTTTTCACAGCTTTTCCATAGTTTAGAGACAGGAATCGGAGCCGGATCTGTTGGTCCTAGTCTTCTTGTCTGTCCTGTGCTGTCCTCACTTTTTCCATAGCACATTTTTCCTCAAACCAATGTTACTGGATCATGGATTGAGAAATACATGTTTTTGAGGATATTCTAAGGTCTTTACAGAGACTCTGTGTAAATATTTTTCTCCTGCTTATGAAGGCAAAAGTTAGAATAGCAACGTGATGCAGCAGGAAGAGCAAATCCAATGTAATCTCTAAAGTGTTTACAATATTGTGCACATTTATTTATTTAAAAATGAAAACATGCTATAAAATGAAACTCTTTACCATACTGTAGATGTATTATTAATAATGCC
Organism: Trogon surrucura; assembly: GCA_020746105.1. NCBI lineage: Eukaryota > Metazoa > Chordata > Aves > Trogoniformes > Trogonidae > Trogon > Trogon surrucura. Next base: position 2,603,490 of record CM036658.1, read on the forward strand.
TGAATTGAAATTCAGTCCTCTTTCATCTAACCACTATTGGAATTGGAATGATTTTAGCTTAGAGATACAAAAAAAAATATTGTAACATTTCAGTCTTAAGTAAATTGGACAACTTTTTACTACTATTGGTTATTTTCAGTCTTACATTGCACAGTGTATGTTTTCGTGAAATCAGTATATGTATGTAGCCATCACTTTTTAGTCAAGGTGGAAATAGCAAAATGGAATATTCATAGTTTTTGTTCTTTTTGCAGGCCTTTTTTCTTGACATTTGGGAAGGGAAATCAAAGAATCTTTAAAAAAAAAAAAAAGACATTTCTTACTATTAAATATTTGAAATACCTGAACAAATTAATGAACGTTGTGGGTTAAAGTGTGTATACACGCATGTTTTATGTATTTAATGCTTATTTCTTGTATCTCCAGCACATACTTGAAAGGTAATGGGAAAGACAAAACGAGTCTTTTGGCCAGGCCAGAGATCAAATTTCTGCCTTAAACTGGGCATATGCTCATCACACACTTGTTTTGTGCTCTAGTGGCAGAAGTTGCTGTCTAGTGAACAGAACATTTGTAGCTTCGTGGAGTACAGGATATTGGAAGTTATTGCAGAATGTTTCACGGCAGATCTGGGAGACCTGAATCCAGTGCAACTAGTGCTAAGACTTCACGTGGGTTACAGGAACTCACGCAGACTATGAGACAAGGTGCCCTCTCTGGTACAGGTACTAATCCTGGGGTCTCTGGGCAGCCTGGTCTAGTGGGAGATGTCCCTGCCCATCTAGTTGGAACTAGATGATCTTTGAGGTCCCTTCCAACCCTGACAATTCTATGAACCACCACATCTCTTTAAAATAAATGCTGCCTCACTAGAAAAAATAGTAACAATGAAAACCAAGAAATTGATTCAGCAACTCTTGTGTAGATGTTTGATTTCAGACTCTGAAGTATATTTGGTCTTAGATCCTTTTATACCTGACACTGAGGAGACAGAACTTCCTTTCCAAGACCCATAAATGCAGCAATGACGTTTATGCCATTTAAACCTAGAGGGGTTCCAGTTGTTACCCAGGTTAAGGGGTTGTGGTGTGTCGGTTGAATGAAGCACCTGTGAGGGATATATATATATATATAGAGATATATATATATATATATATAGCAGGGCTATAAAGCTCCCTAGAGACAATCTCTTGTAAAAAGAATGCCATCCACGTTCATGATCTCTAGGTAGCAATGGTTTGTGTACTTTGCTGGACGTTCTTCTTACTGACATCTTCAGTTAATACAGAACCCAAGTGTTGCAGTCCTCTGTTTGCATAAGAAGTAGATCATTAAATATTAATTTCTAGGCAGATTCCAACACACTGTCAACAGGGGGTAAATTGCCTTTTGCTGTTGTGTGAAGCTGAAAATTGTGTATATCCATCTGTGAGAAAATCCCTGCTTAATGACCAGATCTGCTTTTTATTGTTTCTAAGAGTAGGTAAATTCAGGTTTATTTTGTATATATATGTAACCAACAAAATTCAAAAATATTTGTAGTGATGTCAATAAAAGGTTACATAAATGAAAACAACAGTCAGATGTGAGCTGCCTATGACATTATTTACAGAAACGCTGTATGACTTCAGTAAATTATTTTACAAGATATTAATGGGTTTCACTTAGTTTCAACACAGACTTGTTGGACTGGATAAATGTTTAAATTCAAAGCTCTAGAAAACATAAACAGACGTTTTCTTTCAGGAGTCATAATTCCGTGCTTTCTTGGAACTTTTCAGGTAAATCTAATCTGTCATTCGAAGTTGCTACAGGAGACTGACATCACTGAAAATATTTCTGAAAATGGCATTCAAGCAGATGCAGAAATACCTGGTGATGAACTTTTTGTATTGGCATGACCTGCAGATGTGACCACATTACTTAATGTGTTACACAAAAATGTCCTGAGTGAGAGTGTTAGATGACATTAAAGCTGACATCCAAGGAAAGTAGAGCGGACTGTGCTTAATTTGTCACTGTTTGCTTAAATTAAGAAATTAAAAATACATAAATATATTTTATAATATCCAGGGAATATATAGTGTCGCACAATATGTTCTGAATTTGGAGTACACTAGGGTGCTGCTTTTTCTTCTCTATTTTGTGCTTAGAAAGGAGAGCGCCTAAGATTTATTGGATCTAAATTAAATTCCCAGTTTTAATTTCCTCTGTAGCTTTTGTCAGGCTACATAATCTTTCCATTCCTTTATTTCTTTGTTTTAAAACTGAGAAAATGCCTTCGTCTGGCTTGTCTGTTTATAGAAGCTTTCCCAAATAATAGTGTTTTGTCCATGACTTGAACTTTTCCAGGGACCAAACAGAGTCACTAACATTGTTTTAAAAAATACGAATGAAAAAGAAACATAGTCATATTAAACTTAAAATATGTCTTGCTATTTGGAAAGAGAATACAAAATTATTTAGGTAAATTCTTTATAATGAAAAGTACTAACAATACAACATAAGTTTCAATGACACCCTCAGCAAGTTTGCAGATGACACCAAGCTGGGAGGGAGTGTCGATCTGCTGGAGGGTAGAAAGGCTCTACAGAGGGACTTGGACAGACTGGATCAATGGGCCCAGGCCAACTGGAGGCGTTTCAACAGAGCCCAGTGTAGGGTCCTGCATTTTGGTCACGGCAACCCCACGCAATGCCACAGGCTTGGGGAAGGGTGGCTGGAAGGCTGTTCGTCGGAAAAGGACCTGGGTGTTCTGATCGACAGCCGGCTGAATATGAGCCAGCGTGTGCCCAGGTGGCCAAGAAGGCCAATGTCATCCTGGCTTGTGTTAGAGATTGTGTGACCAGCAGGAGCAGGGAGGTGATTGTCCCCGTGTACTCAGCACTGGTGAGGCCACACCTTGAGTATTGTGTTCAGTTTTGGGCACCTCATTATAAGAGGGATATTGAGGTGTTGGAGCGAGTGCAGAAGAGGGCAACAAAGCTGGTGAAGGGCCTGGAGAATAGACCTTACGAGGAGCGATTGAGGGAGCTGAGACTGTTGAGTTTGAGGAAGAGGAGGCTGAGGGGGGACCTCATCATGCTCTACAATGACTTGAAAGGACGCTGTAGAGAGGTTGGTGCTGGTCTTACAGGTCATTAGGGACAGAACCAGGGGGAATGGGTTCAAGTTGCAACAGAGCAAGTTTAGACTGGACATTAGGAAGAAATTTTTCATGGAAAGAGTGGTCAGACACGGGAACAGGCTGCCCAGGGAGGGGGTTGAGTCGCCATCCCTGGATGTGTTTAAGTGTCGCTGAGATGTGGTGTTGGGTGATATGGGTTAGGGGTGAACTTGTAGTGTAGGGTCAATGGTTGTAGTATAGGTTAATGGTTGGACTCGATGATCCCAAGGGTCTTTTCCAGCCTGAACTGTTCTATGATTTTGTGATTCTATGACAAGACGTGTAATTGAATACAATCCCATTTATCCATCATAAACAGAAATGTCAGCAGCTAGGCAAAATTTTTACCATAATCCGGATCTCTCATTATCACAAGGACTGTAGAAGTAGAACAAACATCAAACCTGGAGGTAAACAGTATCTCTTCCTAAGAGCTAGAAGCCTAAATAAATTATGTACCTCTTTTTTATTCAAGTAACTGAGAACTTAAGCTTTGTGTAGTTTACGGCACTTTAATCACATAATTTCTCTGTATTTAACAGGAATAGTGTGTACTGGAAATGTCCATGAGATTACATGTCTTTTCTCTGAGTTTAACCTATATTTTTCTCACCTGCTACACATAGAGCCAAACATTTTTCTTGTTTAGTCTTTTCTCTCAACTTTATTCTTTTTCTCTCTCTTTTTTTTTTTAATTAATGTGACTTAAAAATTCAAGTCCTTAATATTTTCATAGTCTTCATCACTAACCATGTGGATTGACCATGGACACTTGTGTGTATTTCCACTGCAGTATACACATACCAAAAAATACTGGCTTTGAAACTTTTGTAATATATCTGACTTGGTAATTAGAATAATTTCTTTTTCAGATATGCTTTCTGCATCATTTTCTTGGTCAGGAGAAGCGTTTCGGTTGGCGTCAGTTAAAATGCAGCTTTGCCACTGTTGCCGTGTTCCTTTCCCCTGTCATTTCTTCAGATGGTGAAATAACTAGAAGAGAAATGACTAAGCTTGAGGAAAATGTTAAGCAGTTCACTTGCATCGAAACAAGTCCCAAGAGATGTCAGTAACCTTTGCGGAAAAGATAGTAAAGGGCAAGATGTTGACTGTAACTCTTAGGTTGGCAGTCTTCTTATCGGGAGCGGCAGTAATGTCTCACTTTATGCACTCCATTTGCTCTCATTGAAAATGCAGACTTCAGGCATATCGTATACTTAACATTCAGCAACAGTGGAATCACTGTGTCTTACAAGAAGTTACTCTGTCTTACAAGGAAATGCCTGTTAACAGTGTGTTAGGCTGAACTCGGGAGGAGAAAAGGACATCTGAATTATGAAAATCTGGTCTTTACGTAATGCTACAACAGTAATACTCGTACGTGAGTCAGTCTCTTCCCAGCAAGGCCAAGTCCTGGTCTGTGCACAAGCCAGTGACTTCCGTATCTGGCTTATATTGACACCTATATTAATCCTTTGTTTTGATTTGTTTTGTTTTTTTAATGTGCAGACTCCGGTTTCATCTAGTCCTCTGAAAAGATGGTGCAGCTTTTTATAGCAGTTAAAGAACGAGAGCAGCAGTCCCCATCGCTCTTCACTGTCATGTTTTTCAGCTTTAAATTCCTTCTAGACCTAATATCAAAGGATGCAAGATCATTAACAAGACCATTTTGACTGTGATGAGGGAAAACCTTGATTAATAATTAAATGTATATTTTAGGCAATGCTGTGGCCTAACTTTGTTGTTGATTATGAGATTGGTTTGGTTTATTTTGTTTTTTTTTTCTTAATGCAAAGTATTTTCGTGGACCTGGTAATACTGAATTGTGCTACTTGGAAGGTACGGTTACATGGGGTTCTGTGTTCATAAACCAAATACTGACATTAGTTTTGCCTTCATCCATGAGATGGTCAATGATTGAAACAGAATGGATTTATGAGTTACTAAGATACAGTACATAGGGTTAGGATTTTTTTCATCTAAGCTTCCTGAAGCCTCCAGAATCGTGTTAAAAATTGCAGCTGCAGCATTCTTCTAAGTTCTGCTACATTACAGGAAGTCTGGATGTTTCATCTTGGATTCTTTATATATTTTTTTTCTAGTTTTTCTTTGTTTTCCAGAGGCTAATTTTAAAGTTAACTTTCTAAAAGTGTGGTTTTTTTCAGTATGCGTAATGATAAAAATCTTCTTACTGGAGTCAAACCCTGACTTTGCGCTACCTTGTAAGCATTTTTTGCAGGAAGGTGATGGTGTGATGAGTACAAAAGAAGTTGCAGACAGCATTTCTTGGATTTTCTATTTCTGTTACATCTGCGTTTTGTTAAATAAGCTAATTTGGTGGAATAAAAGATGTGAAAAAAGGAATAATGAATCTGCATGCCATGGGCATAATAAATGTTGAGTTGTTAGCGTCTAGGAAACATGATTTTTTTTTTTTGCATATCTCCCGTAGCCTACAAAATCCTGATAAACAGTGTTGGTTTTTGCAGATATAATGTAACTACAGTTTCTAAACAGCTGGGAAAACAGTTTTTTCCCCCAAATAAAAAAGGATTTAGAGTTAATCTTTTCCTCTACAGTAGCCATGAGAAATTAGGAATATGAAGATTTTCCATTCCAGATCAAACCTGAGTTTTCTCAGGACACCAGCTTTCAAGAATGGAAAAATTAGTATTCCTGTCATGCCAGTTGCATTTAGTTTAACAAGAAATCCTGAATTATCAGAAGTAGAAGTCATCTATCCAATTTATTCTACCTTATAATTGCTTCTGTGTTGAAGTGTTCATATTTGCATAAAAAGTCGAAAGATTTTTGTAATGCTACTTTTTAATGTTTTCTCGCTTATGCAAGGAAATAGCAATCACTTCAGTAAGCACTTGTGTCAATTATATGAAGACATCTGAGATCATGTTAACGTGTTCTAGCTTTTCAGTGATTTAGATGAACCAGAATTTCACATTTTCCATTTTCTGTAGGGTACAAATCCCATTGGTGATTTAAATAGATTAGGAGACTGGCGTTGTAATAGAGAGCACCAGGGAGACAAAGCGCTCCAGGTTAAGTAATTGGTGATGTGTGTGTTTTGTTCTCCACCAGCATGGAGAGCTCCTAACATAATTTTATAGAGACGTACAGATTTGATGTGTGGTCTGTTTGGTGGATAAGGAATCAGTAGTGGTCAATGTCTTGACGTCCAGGTGGAGATGGGTGTCAAGTGATGTCCCTCAGGGGTCTGTGCAGGGACCAGCGCTGTTTAATGTCCTCATCAACGATACAGACTATCAGGATTGAGGTCATCCTCAGCAAGTTTGCAGATGACACCAAGCTGAGTGTTGTAGTTGATATGCCAGAGGGATGAGGTGTCACCCAGAGGGACCTGGACAAGCTGGAAGTGGGCTCATGTGAACCTCATGAGGCTCCATCCCTGGGGACATTCAAGGTCAGGCTTGATGGGGCTCTGAGCAACCTGATCTGGTTAAAGATGTCCCTGCTCACTGCAGGGGGGCTGGACTAGGTGACCTTTAGCGGTCCCTTCCAGCCCAACACATTCTGTAGTTCTGTGATGAAAATATCTACTAAATTATGTATTATGAAAAGAATTTATATAAAGTAACAGCCATACATGATGAAAATAGTACACTACTGAATTTAGCATAAAGACAGTTTTGCTCATTTGTAAATATCAAAAAATTGTAGGAAATGGAAGCAAAGGTAAATGAATTTTATTTTAACTTTCAGAATCCAGAAAGACATAGTTATTAATATTGCTTAATACATGTGTCATGACTATTGCTAGGAATAATAAAACACCTATCTGCCATTTATACTATATGCTATTAGATCATACAAACTGTGTCTGTAATTTCATCATTGTGAGGTACTAGAGGAAATATTTCCAGAATACAGGAAATATTTCCAGCCTTGCTTTAAACCATTTCTCTGTTAATGAAGAAAAAAAACAACAACCAAAAAAACCTCACTTTGTTTCAGCTTTATGAGGAAGTTTCAGAATTCTCTCTGGAAGACAGTATATGGCTAAATATTAAGAAAAATATTTTCTAATATTTTATATTCCAGATCCAGTTTAGATAGTCAACTCACTGGACAGAAGCCTTCTAATTTTTCTCTGCAAAACCAGCTAAATTAGGAAAAAATACAGAATTTCGTGGTGAATTTGAAGATTTGGACTTCATAAAGGTGTTGGCAGTTTTTTTTCAATTCTGTGAGAAATTGGAAGATGACAGAATCGACACATAAAAAGATAGTTTTCGAGTTCCTCAGCCTAGCTCATTGTTTTTTTGGTGCCGAGATGTGGAAAATGAGCGTTTTTAAACTAAATTTTCATTCATAAATGTTTCAGTGCAGGATCCACCAAGCAGTACCTAGGCTGATGCCCTGAGAGGCAGCAGTTACACTTAAGACTTTTGTGGAACTGCAGCTGGAGTAGAATAAAATGCTGGTATCTTTGCTTAATCTTAGTGTAGTTGTGCCATGAATAAGAGATCTAGTCCAATTCCCTACTCCACTGTGTAAACTAAGTAGTGTGGAGTCTCCTGACTGAAGCCTGTACTCCAGATCAGTATACTGGTTATCACATTGTAAATTGGTCATTTGTACGTCTCTAAAAATATCTGAACTTTAACGTAGATTTATTTTTTTTTCAACTCTGAAACTTTTGAAAATAACTGACGATCTCTTAGATCTACTCTGAAAATCGGCCTAAATATATTTAACACTGGTAGTTTCTTGTGTATGGAAAAACTTCAATATTATCTAAGCAGTCAAAGCCTCTTTTACTTGGACTGAATGATCAGCTGTCTCCTGTATGAAAAGTCATAGTCGAGAGTTTCTCATCACTCCTGGTATGCCATAGAATCATAGAATTGTCAGGGTTGGAAAGGACGTTGAAGATCATCTAGTTCCAACCCTCCCGCCCTGGGCAGGGACATCCCCCACTAGATCAGGCTGCCCAGAGCCCCATCCAGCCTGGCCTTGAAAACTCCCAGGGATGGGGCTGCCACCCCCTCTCTGGGCAACCTGTGCCAGGGTCTCCCCACCCTCATGGGGAAGAACTTCTTCCTCACGTCCAATCTGAACCGACCCATCTCCAGCTTCAATCCATTCCCTCTAGTCCTGTCACTGCCCGACATCCTGACAAGCCCCTCCCCAGCTTTCTTGTAGCCCCCTTGAGATACTGGAAGCCACAATAAGGTCTCCTCGGAGCCTTCTTTTCTGCAGACTGAACAGCCCCAACTCTCCCAGCCTGTCTTCATAGGAGAGGTGCTCCAGCCCTCTGAGCATCCTCGTGGCCCTTCTCTGGAACCTTCTCGTCCACCATTATCCCGAACTCCTTTTCTTCAGGGCTGTTCTCAAGCCAACCACTGCCGACGAAATTGTTTGAAGAGTGCCATAGAGACTCCTTTTAGATAATTCACAATTGAATAAAAAATAAATACATCTTTTAGGTAGCCATGATGGAATATTTTTTCTTCTGACCAAAAGTTGGAGCAGGTTATTAAGGGCATTATCCAAATGCTTCTTGAACAGGCTTGGGTCATTGACCACCTCTCTAGGAAGCCTGCTCCAGTGTTTGACCACTCTCTTGACCAGGAAGTGCTTCCTAATGTCCAATCTAAACCTCCCCTGATGCAGCTTTGAACTATTCTCAGGCAACCTGTCGCTGGATCCAATGAGATCAGCAGTTTCTCAGACTTTTTTTTCTTTATTTTTGCAGATTATGTTCTTTAAGGTGCCTTTCCGTTGAAAGTGCTGGGTTTACCATCATGCTTTCCACAGTGTTTGTCTTCACACCAATGATTTCTTGAATCTTACTTAGATGCACCTTCAATGATATCACCGCTTTGTAAAGCATATATGGGGCAAAAGTGCATTGTACTGCATGTTCTTTATTTCTTACACAGCTGAAACAACTCCTGTATGACTGGCCCTTGTCTTACTTCTATGCTATATCACCTTTGAATCCATCACTTGAATGATTTGTTATTTCTCAGAATGTACTCTCCATGAAACAAGTAACAGTGGTAGACTCTGCTGCTGGGTATCACTGCTTTGGTTATCCCAAGCTTATGTATAAGTCAGGCTCAGGTTGTTGAAAGGAGGTATCTACAAATTCTGAAGGAGCCAGTGAGACCCACAAATGCTTTCTTCTGGGGACAGACACTGTGGCTGTGAATAGTATCGAACTGACAATATTGTGGTGCAAACTCTAAAATTAATCACGTACTTTTCTGATTTGCATTAGTGCATACAGTTGCTTTCCCCACATTCCCTGTGTTGACTGAGTATGCCTTGATGGGTTTATTTTTAAGGTGACGTGAAAGAGTAAGCTGTATTTATTTTTAAAAAAGGTGGCATTGTAGAAAAAGAAAGGACAGACCAGTGTCCCATCTGCAGCCCTATAAAAACTGTTGCCAATGTCATACACTACTTCAGCTGGGAAGCAGAATGCAGCAGAATCTCAGGGAGGCTGTAATGTGTGACTTCTTAAATTAAGCTTTAAGCAAAAGCAAGCTGATGTCTTGAATTAAGAAATTAAGAGAATAGCAGGAAAATTAACAGTGTGATAAATGAATGATAAACTGTGATGGACTTCTGTGCCACATATCACCATCCAGTTCTGGAAAAAACTGTTCCATTTCATTATGTTTAATTTCTTCATTGCGCATATTAAGCTCATCTTCTTTTAGTTCATGGAATATGCCACCAAAAATGGGAAACTTCTTTGTGCAGTATCAACAATGCCTATTGCAGGTGGATCCTGACTCCTACTCACTTTCTGATCTTCTGCAGTAGTGACTTCAAAAATTATATGCTATACAGTGTCACGTCAAAAAAAGGCAACGACTTCTATTAAGAAAATAGAAAGAGGCAAATCAGTCTGGCAGAAATTAAACCCCCTTGCGTTCCAGCTTGTCCTCAGATATCAGAAGGGCTGGGGGCAGCCAGGCTTAGGTTCTGAATGATGTGATGCTGAATTCAGCGTTAATGTTCCAGACTACTAACGCGATGCGCCATACGCCTTCGATCTGGCAGTGCCCCTGGACTCACAAGGCCAGCCTTCACAAGAGTGGTGACATACTCACACAGCCAAACTCAGTGTGCCAGGGTCAACAGGGACTCACACGACAAGATCAGAATCAGATATAGTTTATTGAAGCAACAGATACACAAATTTGCTTTGGTTGCCGGTGATAGTGACTGTCTGCAAAGCATGTGCACAAGTTACAATTGTATTATATTATGAGCAGCTCTGTAAATATTTCAGGGCAGTACTTCATGAGACCAAGAGTTGGGGTCTTACCCAAAGGTGTCCCTATGGGGGTGAAGAGAGGCTCAGCCCATCGACTGATCCCAGGAGCCAGAGATGGTCCGTGGTCGGTATTTCCCCTGACGATGGTGGAATCTTCCCTAATATTCCCCCCTCTCTTGGGCCTTTTTATATTATTTGTCACCTTTCAGGTGTGTTTTGGTCTTATAATGCAATTATAATGAGCATAGTTCTCCCAAAGGATGGTATCTATCAAAAGATTCTCCTGGCCCAGGGTAGTAAGTGTGCAGTCAGCTGGCTCCTTGATGTCTCCAGGTTCCTTTGTGTCCACAGAGCTTGACCATGGTTTCCCCACTCTGCTTCATGTTCTGTGTGGTGTGGTTTTCTCTTAGTCAGAACATCAAGCTTTCTTATTGTTACCAACCCTAAAAGTTAGTGTGGAAACCTTTCCGGGGAGAGCTCCTTGCATACCAGTTGCACATTGTCCTTGTAACGTTCTTGATGTTCTTGATGTTCCAATGTGTGAACATGACATGACGTGAGAAAGGTTAATATCTGGGTGTTAGGTGCTCCTGCACTGATTCAACGAAGATGGTTGCCTTGTGGTTAGAACTAAAGTCTGGGCCAAAAAGTGCCTTAATTCCACATACGGTTATGGAAAATGGATAGAGATCTGTGTAGGAAGAGCTGTACTGTTTGCATAAGAAAACAAATGATTGTGCGTGTATCAGGCTACATTTTTATATTTGCTTTTATAAGCAAAATGAAAAGCAATGTGATTGCATAAATTGATTGATTACCATTTAGGCATTTTATAAGCATGCTAGACAAATGTGCTTCATATTAGATATTGGTTGTCTGGAATTAACTCAGTAAAATGCTTACTCTGCTTAGGTACTAAGTGGAGGAAGATTTAAACATATCACTTTATACTTCCTTCATTGTACAAGGTAGTATAAGTTTTACTGCTGTGTTCATTTGCTCCAGGACAAAAATATGAACAAATCAATAACATGTTTAACACTTTTTTTGAGATACATCACAATCTGTAAAATTGAATTGACCTCTGGTTTCCCTAGACTGATTTTCCCCCTGTAAAACTGAAGAACATAAACAGTTTTCAACATTTTTTTTTTCTTTTCACTACTCAGAAAGTCTTAAAAATACATACTGTATTTCAAAAAGCTGTAGATATGTGAAAAAATAGTGTATCAGAGTATATAGTAATACGTAACACTGAAGAAGTCTAAAATTTAAGAGCTTGGTCCTACTACAACAGCTAAAATAATTTGAACTTCTTCCACGTATTTCAGTAACGCCAAGGTTAGATTTCAAAAGTTATTCAGTGCATGCAGTTCAGAAACCATCAAATCTCTGAGGGATTTAGGTGATATGTTTTCTGAGGATTGCAGATGCTTTTTTTCTGTTGAGTGTTCAGAGAAGATGACATTCTCAGCTGAGATCTGAAAGAAGACATTAACTCCGTGGGGATTCTGGAGTGCCAACCTACCCTATTCCTTCATAAATAGCTTGGCCTGGCCTCTGTTTCTTGATGTGTTGGTTTAGTAATATTTATTTAAATATTTGAAACTGAAGTGCTTTATACACTCCTTAAGCATTAATTTAAAACTGGACTATGCATGTCATAAGTCTAAATCAGGAGAAGGTAATGAGTGCTCAGAGAAAGACATAATATGTAAACTCATGGTCAAATGCCAGCCTTTTAACTACTAGAAAATAATTAAGTACTTTTAAAGCAAACATGGTGGTTATTTCCTGCCCCAAAAGAGTAAATTGAGTAGTTTGATTTTTCTGGACTGCTTTTCTGGAATTTAAGGGTTCTGGTCTTACATGCCTAGATACACTTGGAGATTTCTAGGAAATGGTCATTGTTGCTAGCACTTGTAATATTTGTCAAAGATTGCAATAAAATTTGTCATATTTTCTTCAGTTGTGCCTGCTTTTTCAGTCTGCCTTGGATCGGCTGAATACTACATTTTATTTATCAAATCTTTGCGAAAGTATCAATTATTTTTGAAGAATGAGGGTGTTTTTTTTTTCTAAAAATAGGCCTTTCAGTTCGTTTGCCAGTGTCTAAAAGCTCTGCTAACTGGAGTCCTATTGTGTTTATACCTAACTCTATGCCTGTGTTTCCTGTAAATCAAGAGAACTATTTGTATACAGAGTTTATTGTGATGTACATTTACCACGAACTTTTGCAAGTCCTTTGGTCACAAACATTTGCAAATTTGTTGTTTTCTGGATGGTCTCTTTGTTGTGTATTGCTTAGTAGATATAGAATTATAGAATGTGTTGGGTTGGAAGGGACCTTTAAAGGTCATCTAGTCCAAACCACCTATAGTAAGCAGGGACATTTTTAACTAGACCAGATTTTTCAGAGCCCCATCAAGCCTGACCTTGAACGTTTAAAAAGTAATTCACGATTTAAAAAAAAACCAAACATATTCCAGTAAACTCTGTTGAGATAGCTGAAGCACTGAACAGAAAAACCTTCTCTTCAGCTTCATATAAGAAATTTTCTTTGTAATGCAATAATTTTCCCATTGTATCTCCTGTCTGGTTTCTTCTGAATCCCACAAATTTTCTGTCCTTTGCATTCTTTCTGTTAGGTTTTTACAATTAAATGGAGATTTCCCTTTCAAAGGGAGTATTTTGGGCATGCGTGTTTGCCTGATACCCTGGTTGCTTATCTACTTTTAAAATATAAAAAGAACTTGGTGACCAGTTTTTAAAGCCTAGAGAGAGGCTTTGACCAGAATTAAATCTGATATTAAAAGTCAGGTCAAGAATATATGAAGACATAGAGGATCAAGTGGCTGTGAGAGCTTTGGGTGTTCTTTCTTACTTTGTTCTTTCATGAGAGAGGTCAGTAAGGTAGCCTTCTAAATTTGTTCTTTAGCAGGAAACTGTAGCTGTGTAGAGGTATTGAGAAATGATAAAGGCTATTCACTCTCAGATAGTACATGATTTTAAATTATCTTTATGCTTTTTTAACCCCAGGTTTCTGAGTTTTTTTCTGCTAATTTGGTGACCCAAATTCAGTAACAAAAATGTTACTGAATTTGGATCACCTTTATTCTTCAAATTATTCTTATTCATTTTTTATTTCATCTTTCCACTTGATCTTGTATTTTAACTTTTCTGCCTGTGTTATCAGCTCATGATTTCTTGCTTGATTTATTCCTATTTTGACAAATTGCAAACATGCAATTAGTTGCTGATATATTAAATCTACTGAACTCTATTCTGATTGTGTGTCTGAATTTGAATTATAGTCTGTATTTTTAATTATCACGTCTCCCTTTTGCTGGCTGCATAAGTGAGACACATGAGAATAAAGAGAAGTTTATTATATCTACCATTTCTTGGAACAAACCAGACAGCATTCAGGTTATTTTTAGTGTATGGGAAATAAGTGAATAGGTGTGTCCTGTGTATTCCAGCTTACAGACTGTCATAAGTCTTCTATGCTGCTTCTTGACGAACTTCAACATTGCAATTTCCTTAAGTTGTCATATTATTTTTGTATTTACCAGTTGAAGGAATATTTTTTTTTATTTTTTTTTTCCCCACTGTGTTAATGTTTTGTACAAAGGTTGGGGTGCTTCTGCAATGTACTTTGCTGGAAATGCAATGTAGAGGCATGCGAAAGAACTGTTCTTCATCGTGTAATGGACAAAGAAGTAATAAAATGCAATTACAGGGATGTAATTCTCCCCCTGCAGGGCTGTGATTCTGCCCCTGTGCTCAGCCCTGGTGAGGCCTCCCCTCGAGCCCTGTGTGCAGGTCTGGGCCCCTCCCTGCAAGAGGGACCTTGAGGGGCTGGAGCGGGTCCAGAGGAGAGCAACGAGGCTGGGGAAGGGACTGGAGGGACAGTCCTGTGAGGAGAGGCTGAGGGAGCTGGGGGGGTTCAGCTGGAGAAGGGGAGACTCAGGGGGGACCTCATCACTCCCTGCAACTCCCTGCAGGGAGGGTGCACTCAGGGGGGGGGGTCAGGCTCTTCTCCTGGGTGACCAGTGACAGGACGAGAGGGCCCGGCCTGAAACTGCCTCAGGGGAGGTTCAGGTTGGATCTTGGGCAGCCCTTCCTCATGGAGAGGGTGCTCAGGCACTGGGATGTACTGCCCAGGGCAGGGGGGAGTCACCGTCCCTGGGTGGGTTTGAGGAGAGGCTGGATGTGGCACCTGGTGCCCTGGTCTGGCTCATGTGGGAGTGTTGGGTCATAGGGTGGACTTGATGATCTCAGAGGTCTTTTCCGGCATCAACAATTCTGTGGTTCTGTGTTTCTGTGAAAAGCATTTGAGAGCAGGGATGGTATTTCAGGAAGTTTTTTTATTCTTAATAATGATTCTTCTTACGAGGAAAGTTTGAGGGGCTTGGGTCTTTTTAGTCTGAAGAGAAGATTGGGGGGAGGATCTTATCAATACTCACGAATAGTAAAGAGTAGCTGTCAGGAGGATGGGAACAGTCTGTTTTCAGTGGAGCCCAGTGACAGGAGAAGAGGTAGCGAGCACCAGCTGAAATACTAGAGTTCCATCCAAACATGAAGCAAAAATTTTTGCTGTGAGGGTGACAGAGCCCTGGCACAGGCTGGCCGGAGAGGGTGGAGTCTCAAACATTCAAAACCCACCTGGATGCCATTCTGTGAAACCTGCTCTAGATGGACCAGCACACGCAGAGGAAATGGACTAGATGAGCTCTAGACGTTCCCTCCAGCGCTGATGATTCTGTGATTTTGTGATCTCCAGAGGTCCCTTCTAGTCCCTAATATTCTGTGATTCTGTGTTTGGGTTGGAAGAGACCTTGAAGATCATAGTTCCACCCCTCCTGCTATGGGCAGGGACACCTTCCGCTAGACCAGGTTGCTCAGAGCCCCATCCCACCCAGCCTTGAACACTGCCAGGGATGGGCATCCTGTTCCAGTGTCTCATTACCCTCACAGAAAAGCATTTCTTCTTCATATCTAACCTAAATCTACCTTCTTTCAGTTTGAAACCGTATCCCTTTTCCTGTCACTGCCCTCCCTGAACAAGAGTTACTCCTCCTCTTTTTAGAAGCCCCCTTTAAATCTTGAAAGGCCACAATAAGGTGTCCCCAGAGCCTTCTTTTCCCTAGGCAGAACAACCCCAATTCTCCAAGTCTGCCCTCACAGGGAAGATGTTCCAGCTCTCTGATCATCTTCATGACCCTCCTCTGGTCTTGCTCCAACCGGTCCATGTCCTTTACATGCCGGGAGCCCCAGAGCTGGACACAAAACTGCACGTGGAGTCTCATGACAGTAGAGGGGCAGAGTCACTCTCTTGAACTGCTGGCCTTGCTTCTGTTGGTGCAGCCCAGGATGCAGTTGGCTTTCTGCCGTGTAAGCGCACATTGCTGGCTTATGTTCATCTTCTTATCCACCAACACCCTTAAGTCCTTGTCACCCAGCATATATTGGTGCTTGGGATTGCCCTGACCCAGGCGCAGGAGCTTGCACTTGGCCTTCTTGGACTTTGTGAGGTTTATGCGAATATGTGCCTTAAGCCTGACAGGATCTCTCTGGATAACACCTCTTCACTGTGTTGAACACATCACTCAGATTTCAGAATCAATCTTGGAGATCAGCTGAGAACTGTTACTCTGCCTTTTTCCCATCCAAGGTTTCTGTCCTTTGTCCATAAATGATCAAATAAAGAATAGTATAAGAAAATGAGGATATATCTTCTGGCAGTTGAAGATATTCTGAGGACATCCTGGGCTGCGCATTACCTCAAACCTCCTGTGTCTGCCTAACAACAGGTGTTGTTAAGTTTCACTTTTAATATTTTTGGATTCTGTAACATCCTCATACCTTTAATACTTCCAGTTCCTGTCTTATTTATTGTCTTTTTTTAAATAGCAGTTGTTTACTTCCTCTGTTTAGACTCAAGCTTCTTCTCTGTGTCTTCTCTTTTGTTAGTATGCCTTACTTTATTCTTATTTTCTACTCTTTCCTTGACCATAACCTGGTTAGGACATGCACCATTTTACTTAGGAATTTCTAAACACCTTCTCACATTTCATGGGTAGACTGTATTATGATGAAGCTTGAGGAAGGCACTACATTTGATAAAATGGCTAAGGTTGGTGGCTTATTTTTAGGTTGTTTTCCTGTGGAAAATAGGTTTATGTGATGATATTGTTTGTCAGAAAATAAGTTTGTTTCTTCTGTGTGATACTTGTGTGCTCACTGCTGCTTCCTTCCTCATTTGAAGCATTCTTTCTAATTTTGCTATCAGCTAGCAAATTTATTTATACAAAACTCCTAGATATCTGAATTTCAGTAGAGCAATCTGTAGTAGGATTTGCTTAGGGAGGAAAGTAGTTTGCAACACAGAGAAATTCTGTATTGAATCCCCACTTAAGAGAACGTAAGTAAAAAAATGTGGTAGATTTTATAGGTTATGTTGTTTTGCTTGAAAGAGGGATTTGGATTCGGTACTATCGGCTAGCAAAGGCAGAAGGGTTTTATGTAATGCAAGCTCAGTATGTGGAACACAATATATTATTTCAGTTTAGATACAGTTTCTGGAAACTACCCAAATATATTGCTGATGAAGGTAAAACGTACACATATATGTGAAGGAGCTTGTTTAGCTAGAACAAGAGATTGTTTAGCTAGAACCTAAACAAAAACCCTGACACATTTTGATTCTCAGTCCTATTTCTTGTGACGATAAATGCAGAATAATTTCTTAAGTCAAAAAAAAGTTGTCAAAAGTTATATAATATCATGCCTCTTGTTTCCTCGTAACAGTGAAACACCAGGCTCCTTTTTCGTAAAGCATCTATTAGGCATGATTACATCCGTATGACATTTAGAGGTGCAAATTTGTAAGAGCCGAATGGTCATGTTCAACCTGTTCGGACACAATGTTCCTCTGTGCTGACTTGGGCAATGATCAGGTGGTTGCAAACAGTTCTAGAAGTATTTTTTTTTTTAAGCTTCATTGTATTGTTCAAATATATTGGAGTGTATTCTGAGTGATTTTAGGGAGGGTGGGAAGATTCTTGCGCCCTTTCTTCTTCCGTGATACGTGCAATTTTCTGCTCTGTTCACGTAATCTGCAGTTCTTCAAATGGGCTGTTTGCTAGGCAATCAGCCAGCTATTCAAAACACCTGCAGAATATGTAGTGATAAGGCCGACTGCTCATTGAGAAATGTAAATCTATAAGTATCTGAAGAGAAGGGTAAGTTATGGAATCTTCTGCTTGCTCAATAATTAACTGATTGACTAAGCTTACGTAGGTAATATTGGCAGAATCTATCTGTTATTTGTTCTAAACCTAATATTAACAGCATTTTGGTGAACATTCAGCTGACTATTTTGTATAATTTAATGGTTATAAAACTGTTATAAAAAGGTTATTAAACCTTTTTTTTCTTTTTCGAGTACTAGCTCAGCTGGATTTCTCTGGTTAATTTACTTGGTTAAAGAAAGCTAATTTACTGGGTTACATATGCAGTCTGTAAATGCCAGCACTCAACAATTCTATATGAAATCATACAAAATCTGCTTCATTTCTGAAACACACATTTTATTGGGTAGAGAAGAATTTATTGTTTAATTCTAAACCAGAATGCATCAGCCTTGAATTTCGGAAGGAGCAGATACTATTTTCTCTTGTTTGATTTCTTTTTTTTTTTTCATCTTTATAGTGTGCCTTGTGTGCGCTCCTTTTCCATTGTCTCATGTCAACAAATCTAACTGGGTGCTTGGCAGGAATGATGTATGGACAAAAGGACAGCTCTTTTAGCTAAGAAATTCTTCGGAGTCGTCACTGTGAAAAGGGAGCTGAAGTGTTCTGGGCCCATGAATACATTTAGACTTTATTTGCCTGTGTTATTTCAAAAATGTAGAAAAAGACCCTCACTGAAACAGTGAAGTTGGGATTTACACAAAAAAAACCCAAAAAAAAAACCCACAAAACAAACTTACAGGAAAACATTGTACACAAAAAGTTGGGTATAATTTCCATCAAATCAAGACTACTTTTAAAAACAGAATATTCATCAGGACAGTCAGGAAATCTATCATTTCACTGATGCCACAATTCCTGCATAGATCTAGATATTATGAATATTTTCACTGCACTGTGAGTACTGAGAAGACGTGTGCAGGAGGGTGGTGCTCATAATCTCTAGAGAACTGGGACTTGTGATTTTTTCTGCCCATGCAGAGCCAGGCTTTTACCTCCCAGAATGGATTTTTATTACATGCCTGAAAATATAAGAGACAAGATCAGACTTTTTTCAGCTAGGTACTTTTTGCATTATACCTAAAAGCAAGGCAAATAAGTTTCACCTAGATTTCTAATTAACAGAATATACTGTGGCCTTTTCCCAAGTCTGGAAGTTTAATCAAATTTCCGCTGTTTTAGCCTGTTCTTTAAACTAATGTAAGGTCCATCATCATTGAAAAAAGGGATACAATACATTCTTTATTTTTTTTTTCCACACTACTAGAGTATTAGATATTTTTATTCAGAAAGGAAGTAAAATAGTAAAAAAAATATCGAGGTGGTAGGAGTGATTATGATGGTAATCATTATTAATTCAAAGTGTTTACATTTGTTCTTGATTGAACTTGTTTAGCTGCTGTCAGTCTTCATGATTTGAAGAAAACTGCCTCCTAGCTAAGACGGGACTTGTCTTAGAAAATCATTGTGGAAGCAGGGTGACAGGAATAGAATTCTGAGCCTGAAACAGAAACAGGCAACAGCATTCTCTGTCTCCTGTATGGCCCTTCCCCCCGTATAAATATTTATGACTTTCCTGTTGGCTGAGTTTGGTTTAGTACAGATTTGTGCCAAGACTAAAGGGCCAGTAGTTCCTGAGTTTCTGTGGTTTTTTTTTTCTTTTTTTTTTTTTCCTAGTGTCTAGTGCTAGAGTCTGTCCATCTTAAATTGAGGACAATTTTCCGTGATGTCACCGTTAATCACACTTGTGTTTTCAGCAGGAACAGAAGTGCAGCAAATTGAACGTAAAGCGTATGTCCTCATTACCTTCTTAAGTGCTTTACAGGACTGTCTGCAAGTGCTAATCCAGGCTTAGAAAATGTGAAAACAAACAACTGGTGTCATCTCTGGATCTTGTGATTTGTCGTTCCATGACCTGAATGATTCTGCTCTAAGGACACCCTGACTTAAATGTATGAATCAGTTGTCAGCCCTGTCTCTGCCTTACAAATTACATAAGTATGCCTGATCGTGGCAAAGATTAGTCAGGATCTCGGGCAATTTAAGGCAGGAAATTCACGATCAGGAGAATATGGGGTTTTTTTTCATTTCATGAAGTGTAACATGAATGATCTAATTTTTATTGCCATGTGTTTCTAGGATACACTAACAGATCTGATTGTCAGGCAAAGACCTCTTGCAACAGAAGTGAATTCCAATGAGGGGGCACAGGACTATGGACAAAGTGACTTAGTCGTGATCTTTCAGGGAAGTCACAGTCTGCCTTCAGTGGGTTTAAAACGTACACTTTTTAGCGTACATACTTAAAACCCACCTGTGGGTTTTCTTCCAAGATTCTTGCTATTGAGCTCAAAAGCAGGTTTATATTCCAAGAGTCACCATTATTGTACATGCAATGCCAGAGGTATTATTTCAGGAGTGTTAGCTGACCCCTCTAGATACCAATTCCACCGTGACACAAGTGTCTGCTTCTGCCAACAGGTTGCAGTGTAAGGGCAGCATGATTTCACATATACCAGTTCGGGAATGTGGACTCATCATCCACAATAAATAGTATTATGCCATATCGTATGGTTTGTGTAAAATATGGAACATTTGAGGATTAAGTTTAAAGAGCTGGTATTCAGAAGCAAAGAACATTGTGTATCAAGGTTCTTCCCTAAATATAAGCTGGGTTAGTAATCTTATCTAGAATTTCCAGTTTACGTTCATTTTTTTTGCTACTGAACTCGTGGAATAGACTCTATGTGGAGAGAGATTTCTTGAGAATGCTGCAGACATAAGAACTATATGACTAGAAGTTGAGAATATATGACATAATTCCTGAAGTTTATCCATAAATTGTAACTGCATAGGATTTGGCTGCTTGTGCAAACATTGTAATCAAATGGGAACAATTTTAGCATAATGTCAATGCTTTATAAACTACATTGCTTGGCTTTTCTTTTTTTTTTTTCTTAATAAGGCCTTAGGAATAATCATGAGTTACCCAAATGATTCTATTCTTTTTCTTGGAGTAGATACAGTGTTTGTCATGGATGTACTAGTTTTTTTTGGTTCTTATGCTAGACAGATAATTTATGTTTTATGAAACTCAATATACAGTTGTACTAGCATACAAATAAAGATGAAATTTGGGACACTTTACTGAACTTGAAAAGCAGAGCAGATTCAAACCTTGACTCATTATCCAAATTCAGATCTTAGGGAGATTATTCTAGTGAGCTCTGTCACAAGACACGACTGTATCTCCCTAAGGAAAGAAAACCCAGTATTTCAGTCCTTTCTCTCAAGGCACATGGCCTAGAAAATCTCAGAATTTAAAAAATCTGTGAAAAGCCACTATGATTTTTAGTTAAAGCCTGACATTTAAGTCATATCTTTTTGAAGATGATGTAGAGTTTCACGTACAAAATGGTTTAAAGCACCATTTGCTGAAAGCAGACCTGTAATGCACTGTCTTAATTTCATGCTTATTAATATTTATATTTATATTTATTAACCTAAAATGAAGAAAAAAGGAAGAAGAAAAAACACCCATTCTTTTTTCTCCTGCAGAGAGTAAATTTACCGGCCAGTTGAATAAACTATGCTGAATTTCAGTCAATGATATGGAAATGTTTCTTTATTTGTGCTTCCTAAAACATTTCAAAATACCGTTTCTCTCTTGAATTTTAAGGTTTTAAGAATTTGGAACTTTTGACAGCAGATTTTACTTCCATGTTAACAAACTGAAAGAAATAGCCTGTGACAAATGCCCATGAAATAAACTTAAGTTTATAATTCATCCAAGTCGATGAGTCTGGATGGAAAATTGCTTGTAGCATTTAGAGAATCAAAATTTTTAGATGAACATTACTGATATAGATGTTGACTTAGGCAGAAGTGTTTGTCGTACTGCTGAGCTATAATTATATAGCAACCAGCCACTAATTATTTAATTATGTTAGTATTCTGTCATTTTCATCAGGATTAAATTGACCTGAGTTGATGTGATTCCCAAACTCTGTGTTTAAATCCTGAAAATAATTGGAAACTGTAGAACTAATGTATGTGTTTTAAAGTGTCATCAGTGTTGTAAATCAGTAATGTAAACCAGAATTTAGATTTTTGTTGAAAATTCTCCCTATACGGAAATGTAGTGTCGTCCAAACAAAATGTATACTTCATGGTACCAACTTGCCAGGTTTATATGCCTGTTTCTGTACATACACGTAGTCAAGTATGTCTTTATAGAATCATATCTCCCTCTAAATTTGTGAACTTTACTACACTATTTTTCTGCTGGAACAAAGCAACTTGGTGTGTTTGTAAGAGTCATCTAACTCTGGTCCTCTGTGAGTAAGCAATTGGTGCACGATATATGGTCGTCGTCAAAAATTCTAATGTAATATTCATATCCAAAAAGTCATTCAAGATGTTTAATTAATGTTAGACTGAAATCATCAACATTTTGACAAGCTGCGTTATGGTACTTAGTGAAAACAATATCTGTCAGATATCAACTACGAAACTGATACAGAAATAAGTGTCAGCTTCATAGTAGATGTTTTTAATCAGTGCTTTTTAACAGTGTAGTTTTAGCAGATGTTTTCAGTTGGTCTGTAATTATGAAATAGCAGTGCAGTTGAAAAGAGAGAAACCTTTACTTAGAGTCCCTTTATGCCTTCTTTTGGACACTATGATATTATTACTTCGTAGCGGATTCTAGACGGGATGAACCATTTATCTATTTCCCTCAAAAGTGATGGATGCCACAATGGATGCCTCTGCATTAAGCAACCTAGTTTATCAAATATCTGCGTCTAGAAAAAAAAAACAACCTCGCAGATGTCCTTTTTTTTTCAGTTGTCACAGAATCACAGAATATTAGGGGTTGGAAGGGACCTCAAAAGATCATCTAGTCCAGCCCCCCTGCCAGAGCAGGGTCACCCAGAGCAGGTCACACAGGAAGGTGTCCGTCATCAGGAACATATCAGATATTAAACTGAGAAGAACACGTACCGGTGGGATTGAGAACTGTACTTAATTAATGATATATTTCTTTGTTTAGGGAGCAGAGCTTCTGAGGCCTCAGTGGTTTTGCTGAAAAATCAGGATCTGAGGTCCCAGATGAATATGGTGTTGGAATTAATTCAAGTGAAATCAGACGGCAGAAAATCAGGAAAATAATCACATGTTAAAAGACTGGTCTGGCAGGTGCTGTAGTAGCTATTGAAAGTTTTTACTGCTGATAATCTCCTAAGTAAAGGATGTCAGTGGTTTCTGTAGCTTTAAGTTTTGCTTTCTGCCATAAACAGGGAGCAATAAAGAGATGCTGACAGCGCTGGCACTTGGTATGAACTCGAAATTCTACTTTCTTTTTGCTCTGATTACAAATTTAACTTACTTTGTGAAAGTGAAGATATCTGAAAATGTTTATGTTTAAAAGCTACAAAATCTTAATCACTTTTCATAGCTTGACTATATCAGCTTCACGACCAATTTTAATAGATTTAATTAAGCTCAAAGAATAGGATAGCGAATCTTTAAATGCTCCAGTTAACTAGAAAATGGCATCATCTTCCTTTCACTCCCCCACACTGCCTTTAATTATTCCTCTTGAATTAAAACTATTTGCTGTAATTTTTTTTTTTTTTCTCTTGCTGAGGTGCCGTTGTAGAAAGTGGTGGGAAATGCATGACTATTACACATGAAGACAGTTCATCTCATAACTAATTTCTGAAGACATATGACTGAATGTAATAAAAGGTTTTGCTTATAATAGACCTATTTTAACCCCAGAGGAAGTGGAGACTATTGAAGTTTATAGCATGCTCGTTTTAAGAGCAATTAGAGCCTTAAATCTTGCTTCCCTTTGTTGCCCTCTCATCTCCAGAACTGCAAGTACTCTGTTAAATGGTTACCTTAAAAAAATGTAGGTTATAAAATGTAACTTGGTACATCAGGGCTTTCTGAACATGTATTAGTATAGTCCTTAGTTGGATGCCTGAATGAATTTTTTTTCACAATGTTTATTTTGCACTTAGGGTTTAGCCTCTAAACTTACAAACACAATGGATAAGAACAAAGGTACCCGAAGATTATTGTATAAATAACTGAACAAATTCAATACATTCACTAATTTGCTAAAGAGACACTTCCAGAACAATCAGCTTGTTTTGCTTAGGAGCTGTTTTTGTGGCTACACCAAACCTTCCATCTCAATTAATACAGTTGTTTCTCTTTCTTCTTTTCTCAGAAAAAAAAGTAATTTTCAGTGTTGGTTACCCTTAAACAGACAGAATGCTGTCATCATCCCTAACAACAAATGTATGCAGGAGTGTAACATTTCTGAGAAGGAAGGCAACTCAATAGAGAATTAGCAGATTTATAGAAAACCACATTATTTCTTTGCTTTGAGACTGTAAAAATCTTAAATCTTTCGAAGGAGGAGAAGGTATACCAATTTAATTTTTAATTATAGAATTGCTTATTAGTTCTAAATAGCTTTTTCAAAATGCAAAATAGCAAAATGATAACCTGAAACTATTTCATTTTACTTTGAAAAGTGTTATTAATTTCTGCTAACATTTTATTATTACAGTGCTAATTTTGTCTGCCCATTATTATTTCCCTTTTAACAACACAGTATCCTGTAAACTTTGATGATTGTGGGTTAATATGCTGTGAATCAGGCCATAGAAGCTAATCACAAATACTTCCATCATCACAATCTAATTTGTGAAAATATAATGTTGCACTGATTAGTCATATTTTTTGCATTAATTGCTATTGCATTTCTTTTGTGAGAAATGATACCCCCAGGTAGGAAAATAACAAATATATCATTATAGATTTATTATAGATAAAATAGATTAAAATAGATTAATCTCTTCTACACTGTTTGTTGCCTCAGTGGAGAGCCAGTATTATGTATTTAAAAAAAAAAAAACAACCCCCAAACCAAACCAAAAGACCCTCCTTTATTCTACTTCCTATTTTGAAATAAGCCTAAGAGCTTTCCTGTCTACTCTCCTTTTATTATTTATGTATTTCTGTTAGGATTTTTCATTTCTTTTAAGTTGTATATAAACTGGTTCTCCTCAAGCATCTTTAGACTCTATGATATATTCAAACTGTAATTAAACTGTATTATCTATTAGTTGCTTTTAGTTCTAAAAAGTCTAAACTAAAGCATACAAGATCTTTAATTACGAATTGAAAATAAGCCCAATAGTACCAAAATATCCAGCACCTGACCCCTGCAAATGGCTGTTTGGTGTCCGAAGAGTAAGGCTAGAAATGGTACAAACCAATTACTTATTTTCTGAGAAGACATATCAGTTTTCCAGAATAAAAAGATTAACGTAAAGGGCAGTAGAAGCCCAACTCCAATGCCTAGAAATATGGGAAGTTTAAATTAATTAGCAGTAATGATGGTGCATTTGTCCCAAGAAGAACTGCAAAAAACAAACAAAAAAAAAAAAGCAAAAAAAAACAAAATAAAGATTTAGTAATTAATGGTTACTGCTCTGTGAGATCTATTCAAGTGATTTCAGTACTGGTGACAACGACTAGTCATGATCATGGAATTGTTTCTTGATTTTGTGTGTATGTTGTGTCCCACAGAAACAACAACTTAAAATCAATGTTTGGAGCAGGTACAACTTCAGAAGCATTATTAGCACAAGTTACTTTGCAAGTTGGATTTTGTCTTCCTGTGGAATGATGTTAAAATGAAATGATATGTCAAGTACTTCTTCATCATTGATACTTTTCTTGTGTGTTTGACTGCAAGGGGAGGTTTTCTGCTGGGAAATTATATGATGCAGCTGAATATTTTGGCTGTGGTAATACAGGGGAGATCAATTAGGTTTGAAGGAAAAAAGAATAGATTCAGCTTTGGAACAGTAACAGCTGACACTAAAAAAAAGACATCTTGATTTAGCAAACGGAGAATTCAAAATGGGAGTGTTTAATGATAACACACAGTTTGTCTTTTTTTTTGTTTTATGACAGAGTGATAGGATAAGACCACTGCAGAGAAAAAAAAAAAACAAAAAACCAAAAACCAGCAAGCTGGTTGCATTTCAGGCAATGATTATAATTAAAGGTGGGCAGGGACAAAGCTTATGGCTCTTCAGGTCTTCTGGGAGGTGACAGAGAAGGACAAGAATCTTGCTGGAAACAATTTTTTGATGGTAGGAAGTAGTCCTGTTACAGAGTTCAAGATAGCTGTTAGCTTTGCAGGTTATAATTGCACATCTTCACTTTCTTTTTTTTAGAGATTATCTTTCACATGTCTGTATTTTGGGAGTTTGTAAAAATTAATAGGGTTCTGCTGCAAAAATTTTTGAGTGTAAGAGAATTTTTATGCTGTCCACATAAGTATGAGTATTTTTGCCTCCAGATTCTAATTATCTTATTGTATTAAAAAGTATAGCTAAAAGTCTAGTGTGCACTGTACCAAAGGTCTACATATTTTGGGACTTGTGTTTACATTTTTTGCTGATTTACATGAAGGAATCCTTAAAAAAACAGGGAAATCATTTCACCTTGTAAAAAAATCAATTGACAAATGGTTTAAAAAGTGGTTGGACAACATCTTTTAGGTGTCTTAGGTATTCAGTAAAACTGTTACTGGTTTTAATGTATATTACTAGACAGAAATGCCGTTTCTTAATGATTTGGGTAAAATTGGTTTTGAACAGTCATAAAATTAGTGCAATGCTAAATTAGTTAATGGTCATAAGCTACTGAAGTAATGTGGTTGTTGATTATTTTAAAGTCTTTTTTCAGCTACAGGAAGAAACAACTATTTGTGGTTGCTTACTTATGAATACTTGTCATTCATATGGTAATTAGCAACATTTTTAAAATTAAATCAAAGATCAAGCAGTTTTATTGTCTCTTGGATTTAATTTTTGTCAGAAGTTACTGTAACCTACAGACTCAACTGAAAAACGCAAATTTTTTTTCGGTATATTCAGTTGGATAATGCATTCTTCTGTCGCAGAGCGACCGAAATGTTTATACTTCCAACCAACCAGAAGTGAGTAGCTTTAAGGGTAGAAATCTTTTTCTCTCTCAGGAAGAAGCTGTGAGTAATTACGGCTGCACCTAAATGCCTGGGTTTCCCAAACTCTGCCAAAGGGAGCTCCAGTTGTTGGTAGTGCAGGTGGCAGTGGGAGGAGCACACGAGTATCAGCGTGCAGCGGTGGGAGTAGGTCTGCTTTTTCTTTTGTGCCTGTGTTCACCACTCCCTGTACCAACCATCTGCTCCTGGTTTTTGGTTCACCATGAGCTCTACAACTACTTTCGGTGTCTGCTTTTATGGGCAGCTTGGCCATGGGTCAGTTACTGATGGTACTGCCCCTGGCCTTGATAGAACTCTTTATATTGAAAATAAAATTACTCACAGTAATCTTCTGTTACGTTAACAGCAGAACTATAGGAGTGATCTTTAATTTCAAACTTGCTCAGCCTTTTTTAATTAGCTTTGATCTTCATGGTACATGCTAGATAAGTTGATTTGAACCTCTGATCAACTCTAACCTGAGTTAAATCCACGTAGACTGATTCTAAAGAAAAAAAAAATCGCTTATAAATCCAGACTAAAGTATTTCAAAATTGCTCTGACTGCAGTTATTCTGAACCTTTTAATTGCATGTATGCTCTCTGTTACCTAATTACATTGCATTAGACAATTTGTGATACCCTTATTTTGCCTAAATACATCAAAAGATGAATTACTGGAGAATGTTGCCTATGAGTATAATGGATTCATGAGCACTGTGAGCTGTTAATAGCTTTACATATCACACTGAGAAAGCCCAGAATTTATTTCAACACCTCATTGGTTATCCTTGCTAAGCCAGCAGTTCACATACTTTTTTTTTTTCTTCTGTCAGCTAAGCTAGTACCAGAATTACTTGCCTTATTCATATATTAAAATATAATTTTGCATGGGCTTATTTATTACCAAAATGGGAATAGATGCTTGGTGCTTACAGAGATTTTGCAACCTGTGTGTTTTTATATTGCATCATCTTTTCTTGTTTGCAAAACTGCCGGGAATCTTACAGAAACGTAGAAATGCATTTTCAGTAAAATGAGATAGATGCACTTGCTTCCTGAGGAGGGAATATTATGATGGATGACATAGTGATTCAATAAATCTAACGAATGAGAAGAAAGCAAACAAGTGGACTTTCTGACGAGCATCTGTGCATACAACTTGTGGATCTTACCCATATTACTGCCCATCACCTGGCTGCTGGTAGTCAGTAATCCCTTCCTACAGAGACATAAAATGGATTAGTGGCCAAGCTGCCATATTTTGGTTGTACAACCAAAACTTGAAATAGAAAATATTTTTTTTAGCAAAGGGTACATATGAGCAGAATTCGTATCACTGGCACTGAATTACAGTTGTCTGCAGGATACCAGGGTATCCTTCGGTATGTTTTACCTGTACGGCTGTCACATGGACTTCAGGGTGAGAAGCACTGAATAAAAATGTGTAAAAACATGATTAGATTGAAGTTATACTGTATGGGAATAGAGGGAGGGGTTTCTGCTTTGTTATAAAACTTGTCCTGGTTTTCATTTGTGCATTACCTGCGAAGGGGACAGTGGCTATTGCTGTCTTCTCATCCCAGCATAGCGTGAAGTGTGCTTTGCTCATGGCAGGTCATGAAAATTTGGTGGGAAAAGGCTCACAGAAAGTGATGCTATAAAGAGGAAAAGAAGGCTTCACAAGTATTCTTCTGAAACATTTGTGTGCAGGATTGGAATGAAAACCCATTTGAAACAGATCGTTGGTTTTTCAGACATTGTGATTTCTAGTCATTGCTCATTTTGGAAATTATTCTGGACGTTATAAAGCAAAGTGATAGCTATATTTATTTTTTAAAAATTTTGTGTGTTGATTGAATATCTTAAGGATTACGGATAGAGGCAAAATATAGTCTTGATGATTCACTTAGTTCAAAAAAAAATTAATAGGTCAGTTCTTGATAATACTAAGCAAGAACTTGTTAGAAAACTGAATATTTTAACAAAACTCTAACAATAAACAAACAAATAAACAGCCATTTTTTTTTCTGTAAGGAAAAAAAGCTCGACACGTATTTCCATGTTTTTATCTTCAGAGGTCTTCATAGAAATATATCTGACTCTGCAAGTTACTGAGAAGAGGACCTGTGAAATGACCATTGTGTGTGGCTAACTTCATTAATCTAGAGATACTTTTTTTTAATCCAGTTAAAAATCTGAGAAAAAAAGATATTTATTTACATTTGAGAGTGAATACTTCAAAGTTTGCATGTTACTGAACAGAGGGTAAAGCCCATAAAAGGCAGAGAGAAAGCCACTGCTCTGAGGATACATTTGGCTCTTGAGGGACAACCGCCTTTAGGAAAGAGCAAATACTGTTGATTCCAGCTTCCTATTCTTTTTGATGGATGCTTTTCTGAAATAGTTTTCCTCGTCAAAGAGATGTGTTAGGTCTCTATCCCAGAGCACAGCCTTTTTGAGTGAGTGGAGAATGAATGGCTACAAGTGCACTTCATCATTAAGCAGTTGTTAGATCTCCATCCTAATCTGTTTCACAGAGTCACAGAATCACAGAATGTTGGAGGTTGGAAGGGACCTCAAAAGATCATCTAGTCCAGCCCCCTGCCAGAGCAGAGTCACCTACAGCGCACAGGAACTCGTCCAGGCGGGTTTTGAAAGTCTCCAGAGAAGGAGACTCCACAACCTCCCTGGGCAGCCTGTGCCAGGGCTCTGTCACCCTCACAGGGAAAATGTTTTTTCTGATATTTTTGTGGAACCTCCTTTGCTTCAACTTATACCCATTGCCCCTTGTCCTGTCACTGTACATCACTGAAAAGAGCCTGGCTCCATCCTCCTGACACTCCCCCTTGACATATTTATAAACATTCATGAGGTCACCCCTCAGCCTCCTCTTCTCCAAGCTAAAGAGCCCCAGCTCCTTCAGCCTTTCCTCACCAGGGAGATGTTCCACTCCCTCCATCATCCCTGTGGCTGTGCTGGACTTTCTCCAGCAGTTCCCTGTCCCTCTGGAGCTGAGGGGCCCAGAACTGGACACAATATTCCAGATGTGGCCTCACCAGGGCAGAGCAGAGGGGCAGGAGGACCTCTCTCCACCTACTTGCTACTCCCCTTCTAACACACCCCAGGATGCCCTTGGCCTTCTTGCCCACGAGGGCACACTGCTGGCTCATGGCCATCCTGCTGCCCACCAGCACCCCCAGGGCCCTTTCCCTTGCGCTGCTCTCCAGCAGGGCAGTCCCCAACCTGTGCTGGCACATGGGGTTGTTCTTTCCCAGGTGCAAAACTCTACACTTGCCCTTGTTGAACTTCATCAGGTTTCTCCCCGCCCAGCCCTCCAGCCTGTCCAGGTCTCTCTGAATGGCAGCACAGCCTGCTGGGGTGTCAGCCACTCCTCCCAGTTTGGTGCCATCAGCAAACTTGCTGACAGCGCTCTCTCATCCCTCGTCCAGGTCATTGATGAATATGTTGAAAACCTGTTTGCAGCCCTGCTTTTAAATGGAGAGGGATACTTTTCTCACCCTTTGACTGTTTAGTTTGGATTGTTTTTTTCTGAGTTGTTTGACAGCAAAAGTTAACTTTCTCGTATGCAAGCACTAAATTAGATTCTGTATTCATAGAACACATGAGCAAATGCTTAATATTTTTTTAGGCATATAATTTAAATACAAATGAGTCCTAGGCTCTAAATGAATCATGTGCTTTACTAAATAAGTAGCAAAACAGTGAGCAGGGGCATGAGAGGTGGGAGGAAGCTGTTCTGTTGTAAGCATATGTTCGCTCTGTCTTCTTTCCATTCTTTCTGTGGTCTCAGGGATGACTAATATGGTGTACTACATTGTGAAATAATAAATTATAATTGTTTTGTTTACACCGTGGTGACTTTGTGAATTAAACATAATTTATGTAAAGCTGTAGTATGAGGCAAGAGGATGTGGACAGTAGTTAAACTAAATGGATTGTATTACTAGATCTAGAAAACAGCATTCAATTAAATGAAAATTAAATTTTCAGGAAATACGATGATTGTTTATAGAAATGTGATTAACTCATTGCTTGTAATACCTACCACTGGGAGAAAAAAACCCCACACTTGTAATACAATTAGAGCAAATGAAGCTAAATTATTGTGTATTTAAAGGATTAGAAGCATTGTGTGTCACTGTTAATTTTTTTTAAAAAATAAGTTCATTTCTAACATATTATAAGAAGGTGAAAAGCTGTACTTTGTTATTAAAAATCTTCTGACATGGAGTATATTTAGAAATTTAAAATATTAGGAAAATATTTTGATATATAATGAGAAGAAAAATGTTTTTAAAGAGCTAAATAATTATTAGGTATCTATTTTTTATATTCTGGTACTAAAAAGAGTGACTGACTCAGCTCAAGATGAAGAATACACCAAATTTAACACATCATAATTAAACCATATTTAAAATAGAATTTATTAGCTGACTTTGTGAATGTATTTACACAGGATAGAAAACCGATTATTCAGTTTTCTTTGCACCTTGAAGATGACAATGCACGACTGCACTTAGTTTAAACATACAAAGGAGCTCTACGTTCAGATATCGTAGATGGACATTTCTGGTTCATGCTAATGGGAAAGGTTACTGTAGATATTTAACAATAATTAACAATCCATTAAAACAACTGCATATTCAGCCAGACCAGGAAATACCCCTCCCTAATTTTCTACATCAACAGTGCTGTTACGGTTTCCCAGAAATACAAGAGGTTGTGATGGCCTCTAGCAGCTCTGTGGTACTGTCTAGTGACAACATGGAAAATCAGGGTATGCAGTTGCTTGACAAGGATCCTGGTTCAGATCAAACTTAAATTGGTCTAGATAGGTTAGAAATTTAGCCGTACAAACACTGGTGGTTCAAGAATTGCCATACCTCCAAGTTCTGGTGACAAATTATGGTGTCAAGGCGTGAATGGGGCTATGAGGCTGGTGGAGGGTGAAGGTTCTACGTAAAAAGGATTTGGAGAACAGAAGATGTAGAATAGAAATGTCTCAGAATGTAGAATACATGGGAAGGAGGTCATGAGTTTGAGCTCCTATCATACAGATAGTGTAGGTGACGAAGAATGGGAAGGGATAGTTAATTTTAGCATTATCTATCAATAGAAGGAAAACATGGAAGGAAGTAGGGAAGGAAAAATACAAGTGTCTAACTCATTACATAGTGGAAGGAATGCTTACAAAAGAGAAGAAGTAACCTTTCCAGGAGCTGTATGAAACTCAGTTTCATTACGTCTTCCTCTGAGAACAGAAGAAAGTCTCTAACAGCTGATTTGGCAATAGTTAGGGGCGACATTGTTGAGAAGTGCTGCTTAACTGCCAAGTTCAAGAGTGTTTCTAGCACTGTGTCCATGAGAGAGCTGGTCCGCAGAGCCGGCTGCTGGTAAGTACTTCTTTATTTCAAATAAGGAATCTCTGGGTTTGGCTGATTTCCAAGCTACTGGAAGGGAGGAGGCCAATACCCTTCCACGCTCTCCCTGCTCCTCACCATCTCTCTCCTTCTCCTGATGCCAACTCTTATGCTCATCTGAATAGCACAGTAAGCACGTTTTAAACAATATAAGGTTTCTTTGTTCTTCCTGCCGTCCCCCTCACCATAATAGAAGAAAAAGGTTAGTTTTATCCTGTTACAGTGAGAGGAATTATCTTTCTGTTTGACAAAAAAAAAATGCTCCAAAACCACCCTTCAAAAGCGTGGGGAGGAAAGTAAGTAAAAGAGAGTAACCTGGACTTTCCCCGTTTCAGTGGCAATAAGCCATTAATCCTTCTGTGGGATTCTGAATTGACAAATGAAAACAGGTGTATGTGTGTCAGAGAGGTATCTTTAAATACTTTAAACACCTCTCTCTGCTTGCCGCCAGCTGCAGAAAAGGGCATGTGTTAGCTGTAAGCTGCACGGGTCATTTGCTTTCGACCTTGGCGACAGTATTTTTTACCAGTTTCCAAGTGTAGTTCTAAACGAAATTTGCCTGCTCCATTGCTGCTAACTCCTTTATAATACACGCAAATCTCAAAGGTACGATGAATGCCTTTAGTTTTTACAGCGGTGTTGTCTACTTCTTTCTATTTCAATATAAAAAAAATGCTTTTATTTTGTAAATTTATCATGCATTTGAATTCTGCAGGTGTTTTTTCCTGTATGCCTTAATATGTGTCCGAATCAAGGATAATACAGTGTCTCCTGATGGTCAAAAAGATATCTTAGCCCATGTGATATGGTCACTTTGCTATTGCTGCAGATATTCACTAAGAGCTACATGAAGGCTGAGCTTTTAGTTCTGAATAGATGTGATTGTATCAACCATTTCACTCTTACCATCTCTTGTGACAAATACCACAGGGGTGTACTTAATTTAATTTTCAGTAAAGAGGGACACTGTCAAGGTTACATAGTCTTGAAATCATCCCACTCTGAAAGTTGTCCTTTATTGTACCTTTAGCATTTTTTCCACAAGTGATCTCTGAAAGAATACCTCCCTCCAGCATCTTGTTTCCACCTTTATTTCAGGTCTTTCTGGAAGTCTGTAAGATTATTGTACCTTAATTTATTGCTATAGTAATTTTTTAATTGCAATGGCAGCTCTTCTTAAAAATACCTGACATATACCTACACCTGTATGGTAATACAAACCTTTCTTATGCTTTCTTATGTCTTTCTGTTATTTTTTTTTTCTCCTTTATATGATTTTTTTTTGTGTGTGTCTTCCTAGCTAAAAGGAGTGCTTTCCTGTTCATGGCATTTCTTTTTCTCAATTTAAAATTGCCCGAAAGAGAAAAAAATTGCGACTGTGTGGTTATGGCTACGGTCTGCTGCAGTGCATAGTCCTCAGTGATAATTTGGTTTCTGCGAATGATGCAGGTGTGGGAAATCCAGCTATCAGGACAGTATTTGTAAATGTATACTCCCAGTGTAAAAAAAAAAAAAAAAAAAGTAGCTCCACAGTGGGAGCCTCGAGAGTCCTGTAAGTGGGTTCAGATGAGCATCACAACCAGACTTAGGTTTTTCTGGAGCATGTGGCTCAGGACGCTTGACCTGCTCTGAAAAGCAGCTCTAGAACACTGGAGCTCTAGGCCAGACTAAAAAAGATCCTAAGAAACTCTGGTTTGTGGGGAATTTCTGAGGTTCTCAGAAAGTGATGAGTCTATGGAAGAAAAGTGATGCTGCAGAGAAGATTCAGAACCTGGCGTGCATCTCCTGTTAGCCTCATATGTATACTACATGGGTAGCATGGGACAGAAAAGCACTGTTTTTGTGCAGAAGAAAACTTTGTATTTTAAAAAAATAAAAAAACCCAAAACATAATAATAAAAAAAAATAAAAATAAGTGAATGAGAAGATCTGCAGTTGTTCAAGGACACAGAATCTTGGTGATGTGCAGTAGAACCTGAGAGTTTACAGCAGGACTCAGATTGATTTCGGACCAGGCATTTTGACTCTGTTTCCAAAATTGTAACATTTTACAAAGATGTTCTTCAATAATTTTAATAACTGTGTTCCTTTAAACCTACTGAAACCTTAGAACCAACTAGAAATTATGAAATCCGAGTAAATGGAAATATGTATGGAAATTGATCTTACGTAACTGGAAATTTGGATTGTGTGGTTTCTGCAATTCCTGTATAAAATGCATGTGCTGTCAGGAATATCATATTCTATTTGTCAAGTAAAACATGATCACGGTTATATTTTTGGAATTATGATTTCATGATCTTTCCTGTTCTGCTTAATGCTGTGCTGGCTAAGAGCTTATCTGACCTACAAAGACGTCATCATTTTTGTTTTGGTTAGTATTTAGTGCTCATGTATGTTCGCTACTGCCATAATTAAAGAAGCAGTCATATCACCACTTCACATTGTAGAGGCAATAAACAAACAAATTATTTTGTTTCATGAACCTTACAAAAAGCAGTTGAAGAAACTGCACGGGTTTCATCTGGAGCAGGATTCCTGTAGGATATTTATTTGCTGGAGCTGCTCAGAACTGAGACCACTGAAGGAGATTGCTCCTTGTCCTCCCAACCACAGCATTTTCCCTCACTTCAGTCACCCAGACAAACCTGGGGAGGAGGTGTACAGCGAATCATACTAAACATTTTTTCCAACCTGAATTTCAGGATTTTTGCTCTTTTCTGTTTATTTGTGCCAGTTTGTCATCAGATTCAGCTTGGGAAATGCATTTTGCTTTAACATCTGGGAAAAGCTTTTAATTATCTTTGAAGAACTAACCACAACAGGACACTTTTGTCTTGCAAGAGTGTAATAGTTTCTCTGTCAGGATGACACATAACCTAAAATTGTAAGTTGACCTGTGGAAAGATGAAAGGATACGCCTCTCTATTTCATGCAGTTTTTCTTGTCCTAATTAATAGTGAAGCTTTACAAGAAGGCAAAGCTGATCTAACAAATCACAGCTGTCAAAGACCTCCCATTCCTCTTTCATGTACACTGTCAGCTGCCTTCTGACACCAAGCTCCATGCTGTTGGTTTTTTAGGTTTTTTTCTCTGGCAGTGATGTTGATGCTCATTTGACTACTTGGTGGATTGATTCATCTTGCTAAACTGTCAGGATGTTAACCTGACAAGAGAGGCAGATTGCTTTATATGAGGTTTGTGGCTCCAATCAGCTTACCTAAGAGATGAGAGAACTGCCAGAGATGGTCCATGTGCCATCTCAGGGCTCCAGGGTGTCCCTGTCAGCATCAGTGGCAGTTAGACTAGTGCGGTTGTCTCAGGAAAACTTCACTTGCATGTTTTTGGGATTTTGCTTCTGTCCAGTAAATCATGTACAATGTTCCTAACTGTCTGTTTTAGTTAATTTCCACTGAGCAAAGCAGGTAAGATCATTCTGTGGAAACAGCAACACACATTTAATGCTCGATGAGACACCAATTTATTCAGTAAAGCAGTCAAATAGTCTGTTTGGTAAGACTAACATAAAATGAAGAAGAATAATTATCAGTTTACAGATAAATAGAGGAGAAACTAGATATTATTTTTAAAAAACACAGCCTGTTAATATAATGAAGCAATGGTAGGTCTACTTGTTGTACTGCTGTATTAATTTCTTATCAGTGTTTTTTATGGGATAGCTTTATTCCCAGCATAAAGCAATTGGCTACAATGACCAGTTGCTACTCAGGACTTGTTTACTATGAGTCTCTACTATTCAGAGCTATTGTATTATCAGATTTACCCCTGACGTTATGTGATTCTGTGATTCTGTGACTCTGTGTGTGCATGTTTGCATGAGAGACATAGAAAAAGGAAGAGAAATGCAGAAAGAGGAAGAGGAGAGTGGGAAGAGGAGGGAGGGAGAGAAACAATTCCCTGAGATATTAGTTAAAAAACAGCAGGGTTCCCAAAACTAATGTGCTGATAGTTCTGTTACCTGTCCTGGCAATATGGAAATTGGACATGTTATTTACCATAATCTGCTGGCAGTTAATTTTTCATTTTGAAAGGAGACTGCAGATTTGGAGTTACCTAAGTGCTGAATGTTTTATAATGCCATACGCTGAGAAGGAATGAGAAGAAATTTAAATATGAAAAATGCATAAACAACCCAGCCTTTGCCTGCCAAAAATGACATGCTGTTAGTTCGGTGGAGGTAGAATATTCAAACCTGCCTACTGCTTTTAATGAGTCCTGAGAAACATTCCCAAAATTTGTGAATCAGATCAAGTGCTGACTAAATGAATGCTGACCATTATAGAGCTGC
Source organism: Trogon surrucura (assembly GCA_020746105.1). Taxonomy (NCBI): domain Eukaryota; kingdom Metazoa; phylum Chordata; class Aves; order Trogoniformes; family Trogonidae; genus Trogon; species Trogon surrucura. The sequence continues at coordinate 2,639,992 of CM036658.1, forward strand.
TGATTAAAGGTCTTTTTAGTCATACCAGGTTGTTCTAATTTGGCACTTTGCATTCTGGAGACGTTTTGATGCTCCTTTTCTCTAGCAGCACTATACAAAGTGCAAATAGTTCATTTCAGCTTTGTGACTGGACTGTAAAGAAGTTGCCCTATGCTGTCAGCCACCTAAATAATATATGAATGTTAGCACAAACGCAAGAAAACCGTGATACCTTTCCTCACTCTCAACTGTCAGAGGAAGGATATTCTTGCTTGGCAGCATTCAGTTACTCAGATTTCTAGTTTTGATGCTGAAGATTTTGAAAATTAAATAACTTTTGTCTATCATTAGCTGTGTGACCAAGGAACAGTGGAATAGAATGTGACAATGTGACAACATATAGTAAAGAACAGAGATCATACCTGTTAGGAAGATGCCAGTACATGGCAAAAGAACTATCTTGATTTCTTTGTGGTTTGTTAGAACAAGATCATAAGGCAATTGCTTTTACTTTTTTTTTTATATGGTTTGCATAGATATTATGTAAACCTTGTACCTCAGACCACTGACATGTAAGAATTGCTTGTATTGTTTTAATTGTGTAAATCACAGCTTATATAAGGAAATTACTGTTGCATTAACTGAAAATTAATTGGTATGCTAGTATTAATATATCTAGAGGCAGCCTTAATGTGTAGGGTTACTGCTTTCATGCATTTTTACATTTTCTACTATTACAGCTACATGAGTGAGTTCTGTTCAGCAAGAGAGCAGAATTGTTCCAGCCCAGTTGTTGCAGTTGGGTCACACAAGAACAAAATGACTTCTCGCAGTGGATGGGTTGGTACATCTCACTGCTTCTCCAACTGCAGGCCACCTTTGAGGGACACAGTAGTGAGTGTGTTTACAGAAGAAAGAAAGAAAAGAGGTGTGGGAAGCACACGGGAACAGGTAGAAATATCCTCCCCTATTCACATCCTGACCCATGGGCTCAGAGATGACGTTAACAAGAAGACCAGAAGGCACAAGTTGCCCATTTTGCAGGTGATGGAGCTGATATTCTTGTCCTTGAAAGAAATGTCACAAAGCACTGGCAGCTGTCTTTCTTCTACCAATCAATTCGCAAACTCTTCTCTGACTTGCTGCCCCAGGGGAATTTATGTTGTCTTTTCAATTGTTTTTTTTCTGCTGACTTCCCCTTTTGTACTCCTTCTTGGGTTTTTGCCATTTGCCTTAACAGTATCCCTTGGAAAGCACTGAGGATACTTTAATGTGATGTTGAATCTTCACATTATAGTGTCTGTCATGCTCACATACTGCTGTGAAGAAATAATTAAAAAAAAAATTAAGAAAATATTTTTTGTGTTCTTCATTTCCTTTAAAGTGGTTCTGATTTGAGAATTGTGTATTCAGTGATAGTTCGGCAACTAGTTTCTAGGGGCAAATAGTTTTATTGGTCGTAATAACATGTTGGCTTTTATTTCTGTTTTTGCAAGCAATGGATTGCATTAAAGCAAATGGAATTGCTAGAATACATCTCAGCCAGAAGCTATTAAAATAGAAACAAGAAGAGTATTACAATTTTTTTTTTTAATTGATGCCTCCATAAGAACTGTCACATTGCAAATGTGTCAGGATGTAGCCTTAAAAATTGCATTGCACATTGGTACATCAATAACGTAAGTCCTGTCCTGTCCTGTCCTGTCCTGTCCTGTCCTGTCCTGTCCTGTCCTCTCCTCTCCTCTCCTCTCCTCTCCTCTCCTCTCCTCTCCTCTCCTCTCCTCTCCTCTCCTTTTCCTTCAGCCTATATGAGGCCTGACATGAAATAGAAGGGTTGGTGACTTTGTTGTAATAAAAATCTGGCAGTGGACTTCCTGTTCTATGGTTCTTAAACTATGAGTGGATAATTTATCTCATCTCCTATCTTTTCTTCCTCAGGAGAGATAAGTTCACTGCCAGCTTATACAGGAGGAACTGAAAGGCATTGTTTTCTGTTCTATATTTCCCAAATGCAAGAGAAGCTATTAAAGGACACTCTAATTTCATGGCCTTCTACACAAACTCTTTCCTATCTTCTTTGTGTGTATGTGTAGCTCCGTGTTCTTTTAGGAAGCTTGTTCAGTCAACACTGATTCAAGGATATGTAGTTCTTAACTGCACTTATTTCACTTTTCATCCTGCTATATCTTGCGTGCGTATAAGACAAACAAGCTGAATCATAGAATCATAGAATCCTAGAATCATAGAATCATGGAATCACAGAATAGTTTCAACTGGAAGAGACCTTGAAGATCATCGAGCCCAGCCTTTTTCCCAGCCCTATCAACCCACTAAATGATGTCCCCCAATGCAACATCCACCCATCTCTTAAACACTTCCAGGGACAGTGACTCAACCCCCTCCCTGGGCAACCTGTTCCAATGGCTGACAGCTCTCTGGTAAAGAAATTCTTCTCAATATACCCACTAGAACTTGATAAAACCTGTGAAAAGCTTCTTTTGTCCTTCCCTCTCTCCATTGATTTTAGTAGTTCTGCTGAGCTACTGAAAGTTCAGTAGAATAACATTATATAAATTCAATAATAATATAGATTATTTATCATCAGAAAACCAGAAGATAATGTTTCTTTCTTACACATCTGAAACCAGAAAAAGTGGGCTTCACTTTTTTATCTTTCTCATTTGCTCTCCATTTTGTTCTCTATGGTGCCTATATCTGTGAGCTCTCTAAGCCAGTAAAATCTCCTGAGAGTTACTGTGTAAGTATATGACAGTGTAGGAACTTTATGATGTGTTTGAGCATTGTTGAAAATGTATGTATCTGTGGAAAGTTGTTAAAATAAATGTGCAAGAGGTTGTTACAAGGTGGGAGGTGAGATATAGTCCCTTCAGGCAATAGCCTACGGTTGCAGTGTAGACCAGACTGAACCCAAAGTAGTATCTTTTTTTCTTTTTTTTTTTTTTATATGTATATAATAGAGGTATTTGTCTAGTAAGGGAAGCTCTAGATTGAAGCTTTACTTCAATCCTGTGCAACACTCTAACTAAGATTTCTTGTTTGATTTCATTTTTCTTACTTGAATTAAATGTCCTGAGTGCAATAAAAGCTGTAGGATAGTGTATCTGATTCCTGAAAGAATGAGGTTATTTTGAGCAATACACACTGGTCTTGACTTCCTGTTTGACTTCCTTTTTTAACTTTTCTTACAACAGATTCCCACGTTCCAGCATATACTAAGTTCATTGTTTTACCTGATTATCCCATGATATGATGATGTCATTTCTTGGCGATTAAATGTTGTATAGGCAGAGAGTAAGAAGCAAGTAAAATGACAACAATATTTGCATTTTGTTTCCTAACTAATGTTGGAATTTTTTATTTTTTTTTTTTGAATTTCATATAATATCCCATGTATAGGCAGTGGGTTTCTTCCAGTTTTATTATGGTCAGGATTGCAAATGGAATCTGTGGAAATACAGTAATCACTAGAGTAACTACAGTGTAACATGCATACTACAGTGAGTAATTAAATTCTGCAATCAAGGTCTGCTTCCTTTTATCTACCATTTTAGTTGTCTTCATCCTGCATTAAAGGTAATTGCTTATCCAGGACAACGTCTGTGAATCTAGTTGCAAACCCACTATAGCAGCTTTACTGATTCCATGACACTCCTTGTAGCAAAACATTACCTATGAAAATAACTAACATTGTTATGGCCTAAGCTAGATGCGTATTATACTTCAGCAATACCTACTGCAACACTAGGGATTATCTTTCCAGATGAGGTAATTCTTTACCTGACAACATCAAAAATGGATTCTAATGCATGCAGAACAGGTTCAGATGTACTGCTTCTTTTGTGAGAGTGCTGAAGGATCAATATTAACCAGGGGCTGGCCTGATGCAGCACAGTTTGCAACCTTTCAGTAAGATTTATTAGTTGTCCATCTGTTTGTACATGTAATATTTGTTTATTCAGGCATTGTAAGGCCATCTGTATTTTAGTGCGTTCAGTATCTTACTGCTAGCCTGAATATTACTGTCAGTAGTCTTGCCCTCTGCTGTTATTTGCAGTTAATTAGGATGGTCTTACCAGGCTATCCACCCAGAATTTAAGGAGAGTTTGCCTTACTGCTGGCTTATTCTTCTCCTTCGTTTGATAAATGTTTACTGTCATGGCTCAGTAAGGTACGAACTGCAGTCTGTTAATTTTGGCAGTTTGCACTTGCTGAGGATGCTTGGCTTATCCTCCCAAATTTCCACCTAATTCCACTACTAATTCCATTACTTTCATTAATTGCTTTCATGATTCTGTGATCAACCGTGTTGCCATTACTAACAGTGATAGGACACATAGTTGAATGCAAAATTTTCTATTAAGTTCAAGACAGAAAAAATCTGATGTGAACTTCTTTCTTTCCATTAACTTGATGGTTGCATAGATAGCACTGGATGAGTAGATTCAATGGAGGAAAAAATATCTGCTAGCATAGACATACCATCTGTGTTCAATTTTTTGAAGTTTAAACCTGGTGAGTTTTTTATATATAAACAGATCTAAAGACTCTCAAGTTGATGCAGAGATATTTATATTGGCATTTTTAGTGCTAAAAAGTACATGAAACAAACTGAAAAAAAGCAAGTGACTTGCTTTTGATTAAATCCATTATTAATAATATTTCCCATTAAAATGTGGGATTTGGGCGCCTAGCTGTTTTCATTCATCACTTATGAATGTAAATATAAATATTTATGTAATACTATGGAGGACTAAATTCATTAATTTGAAGAGTTTGCACAGCATACTTGGATGGAAGATATTCACATATTTAGATATTGACTACTTAGTTGTGCTGCCCCTGTTATATCAAGAATGATGTCTGCTTATGCTTTCCGTAGGCCACTTAGATGGATTTTCAATTTAATAAATAAATAAATCTGAGCCTTCTTTACCTTTTCTGTAATTCACATTCTTTGGGCTTGGCATAAAATCCCATTGCTTTGTTCAGAATCCTTGTCATTAACAACATCTTTTTTTGTGTGAGACCGCGAAATATCTCGGGCAGCAACATTGTCACTTGTCGTGTATATTCAATTACCGTGTTTATGCAACCCAATACTTTGTGGTTTTTCTGCTGCAGTTGTGCACAGAAGCACAGGCTTTCCATGGTCCTTTGAACAATGAGCAGCAATATTATTGTTTGACCTGGGCAGGCTGGAGACCTGGGCAGGGAGAAACCTTTGTATGAAACCCAACAAGGGCAACTGTCAGTACCCAACTGTTGGGTACTGACCTGCTGGAGAGTAGCTCTGGGGAGAAGGACCTGGTCATCCTGGTGGACAACAGGATGACCTTGCAAAGGAGGTCAAGGACAGCAGAAAGGGCTTCTTCAAATACGTTTCCGACAAAACTAACACTAGAGGCAATGTAGGCCCTCTGGTGAGTGAGGTGGGTGCCCTGGAGACAGAGGACAGAAAGAAGGCAGAGTGGCTGAATGCCTTCTTTGCCTCTGTCTACACTGTTGGAGACCGTCCTCAGGAGCCTCAGTCCCCTGAGACCCCAGAGGAAGTCAGGATAAAGGAGGAGTTTGCGCTGGTTGAGGAGGAGTGGGTTAGGGATCAGTTTGAACATTTAAACATCCATAAATCCATGGGCCCTGATGGGATGCACCCACGGGTGCATTTTTATTTTAATTAACAGAATATTTCAAAATGAGACTAAAGGATAGACACTCCGTCATTTGTTACCTTGGAATTTTAATCTTTTCCCAGTAATGTCCTAGAGAGTGCTTTGGGTTGTTTTTTTTTACAATTTGACATAATCAAAACTTTACAAGGGAAACCGGCAACAGTTTAGAATTTCACCTAATAATTAGGAAAGGGAAACAATTTCCTTAGTACCAGCCTGAGATATTAATCTGAATTCATGCTTAATGAAATAATTAAAACTCCACCATTGTAAGCTTAATTTTAAATAAGCAGGGAGCTGGCGGGAGTCATTGCCAGACCACTCTCAATCGTCTTTGCTAAGTCGTGGGGAACAGGTGAGGTGCTTGAAGACTGACGGAAAGCGAATGTCACTCCAGTCTATAAGAAGGGCAGGAAGGATGACCCGAGTAACTACAGACCGGTCAGCCTCACCTCCATCCCTGGAAAGGTGATGGAACATCTTATCCTTGACGCTGTCTCTGGGCATATCAAGGATAAGAAGGTTATTAGGAGCAGTCAGCAGGGCTTTGCCAAGGGGAAGTCATGTTTGACCAACCTCATAGCCTTATATGAAGACATAACCAGGTGGATGGATGGTGGCCGTGCAGTGGATGTGGTCTATCTGGATATCAGCAAGGCCTTTGACACCGTCTCCCACACCATCCTCATATGTAAACTGAGGAAAGTGTGGTCTGGATGACCAAGCAGTGAGGTGGGTCACTAACTGGTTGAAGGGAAGAAGCCAGAGAGTTGTGGTCAATGGAGCTGAGTCTGGCTGGATGCCTGTGTCTAGTGGGGTCCCTCAGGGGTCAGTGCTGGGTCCAGAGCTGTTCAATATATGCATCAGTGACCTGGATGAGGGATTAGAGAATGTTGTCAGCAAGTTTGCTGATGACACCAAACTGGGAGGAGTGGCTGACACCCCAGGAGGCTGTGCTGCCATTCAGAGAGACCTGGACAGGCTGGAGGGCTGGGCGGGGAGAAATCTGATGAAGTTCAACGAGGGCAAGTGTAGAGTTTTGCACCTGGGAAAGAACAACCCCATGTGCCAGCACAGGCTGGGGACTGCCCTGCTGGAGAGCAGTGCAAGGGAAAGGGACCTGGGGATGCTAGTGGGCAGCAGGATGGCCATGAGCCAGCAGTGTGCCCTCGTGGGCAAGAAGGCCAATGGCATCCTGGGGTGGGTTAGAAGGGGAGTAGCCAGTAGGTGGAGAGAGGTCCTCCTGCCCCTCTGCTCTGCCCTGGTGAGGCCACATCTGGAATATTGTGTCCAGTTCTGGGCCCCTCAGCTCCAGAGGGACAGGGAACTGCTGGAGAGAGTCCAGCGCAGCCCCAGGGATGATGGAGGGAGTGGAACATCTCCCTGGTGAGGAAATGCCATTACGGGGCAATGGGTACAAGCTGGAACATGGGAGGTTTCACAAAAATATTAGAAAAAACTTTTTCGCTGTGGGAGTGATGGAGCCCTGGCACAGGCTGCCCAGGGAGGGTGTGGAGTCTCCTTCTCTGGAGACATTCAAAACCCACCTGGTCACATTCCTGTGTGACCTGCTGTAGGTGATCCTGCTCTGGCAGGGGGGTTGCACTAGATGATCTTTTGAGGTCCCTTCCAACCCCTGACATTGTGTGATTCTTTGATACTGTGAATTTCAAGAGCTTCAAGCTGCATGGCATGACACTTTAGAAAATCAATATTCAGCAGTCCTGTACTCCACCCGAGTGGCCATACCTTCCTTCCACAATTTTTACACCCTCCCTTTCCACCTGAGTCTGCCCAGCAGATCCCTGGTTAACCATGCAGCTCTCCTGGATCTCTTTCTTGATTTCCTACCTGTTGGGATGCACTGATCCTGAGCCTGGAAGAAGTGGTCCTTGAAATTACCTGCAGTAATTAGATCAAAATATTAGACCAAAGGTAAATGTGAGACCAAAGGAATTAAAGATCTGAATCGTCTGAGGAAAATCTTGTGGTAGGTAGGTTAGCAGTGGTTTTTTGGAAGTATAATTGTATGGGAAAAGCAGCAGAATGTGACTGGTGAATGTTACCACTGCTGGCCTTATTGGATTTCTTGACTCAGCCACCAATAAACTTTCAGCATTTGAGACACAACTTAGTACGTTTAGCTCCTTGCCAAATATCTGCAACACAAATGGTTCATCCTGTACAGCAAAAGGAACCAAATATCTAAAAACATGACAAAAACATCCTGTGCACCTCTAGGACAGTGATAATCTTGTTCTGTTCAGAAAGGAAGGATTTCTTATTTCAAATTCAATAAAGTTCTGGACAAAATCAGAAGTATAGAAGCCAAGTGATGAGAGGCTTCTGTTTGAACAGACTACTAGAAATTATTATGAAGATTACTGAATTCAGTGTACTGGAATATAATACTGGAAGTTAAGTTCTGCCTTTCTGACACACTATCAGTGATCATAAACCAGGCTTGGAAAAAAGCACATAGAGAAGAACTGCTTAGTCTTGGTGAGCATTAAAAGAATTCTAATTCTTTGGCTCCACTTTAAGAGAAAACGAGGCCTTCTTCAGGCCTTGAGAGTCCAGCAAGGTACTTTTGTGTAGAAGATCCCTCAGATGTTATTCTGTGTAACTGAAAGATGAAAGACAGCAAAACGATAAACCTCACTATTGATTCTGTCTAGTAAGATGAACTCTGAGGCTATAAAAAATTAGCATATTCTGTTGCTAAAGGTAGATCAAGCTTTTAATTCACGTGTAGATTTTCCCTTTTGCTTTGGATGTTGCTGATCTCCTTCTTGCAGGCTAACTTACCAACAAGAACCTTGGCTCTGTGATTCTTTATAGAGAGACTGTAGTCCAAATGTTAGCTTTCCAGTAGCTGAGTTAGGATAGGAAGAAAGTCAGATTTGTTTATCTAAGTCATAGGAGGTACTCTCTCTGTGACAAATGTGTATAGCAGTCTTTGAGAACTAGAGAAAACATTTTACACTGAGGAATACTGTGAATTCGTAGTCAATCAGAACAAACATAATGAAATCAAACTGTAATGCAATTTTAAAAATACGTTGGAATTTAAATATTAAAAAATATACTGGGAAAAAAAAAAAGAAGTGTAAGGATGTAAACTGTATGTACAGATCTCCTGGGTAAAGTAGCTTAGTCAGCCAAGTGAAGTATAAGTAGAGCTAATTTGCATTAAGGTGATCGGAGTGGCTGGATGACTCTTAGGTCTCTTTGGACTGTACTCTGAGTCATCCCAATTAAAAAAGTTTCCCCTCTTTAAGAGGAAGTTCTCAAGTGAAGTAATGTTGGAACAACCAAGGAAATGGAAGGTATTTTATGTAATTGGGGAACTTCATCTGCCATACTTATGTCTGAAAGATGAGGGTGAGAATTACAGTAGTCCTTAGATGTTAAATGTAATGAAATAGTGATTCTAATTGTGTCACCATCCTTGGGAGGGTTTAAGGAGAGGCTGCTTAGTGCTGTGGTCTGGCCCATGTGGTGATGGTGAGTCACAGGCTGGACTTGATGATCTCAGAGGTCTTTCCAGCCTCAACAATTCTGTGATTCTATGATTTTGTGCGTCAGCCTAGGCTGGCTTTTTGTGGAGACATTGAAGTGCCATTGCACTGAAGATCCCCGGGTGCTCTCTGGGACCCTGGTTAGCCTGGTTTTCCAACTACCTCCTTATTACCATATTGAGCGGGGCAGATTTAGGTTAGCCATCAGGAAGAAGTTCTTCACTATGAGGATGGTGAAATACTGGAGCAGGTTGCCCAGAGAGGTGGTGGAGGCTCCATCCCTGAAGGCATTCAAGGTCAGGCTTGATGGGGCTCTGAGCAACCTGATCTAGTTAAAGATGTCCCTGCTCACTGCAGAAAGGTTGGACTAGGTGACCTTGAAAGGTTCCTTACAGCCTAATGCGTTCTATGATTCTGTGATTCCGTCCTAGTAGACAGGATTGGCTATAATGTGCTGACACTGCAGAATTGTAGGAAAGAAAATGGAACAAACCAGAATATACTTTCACCACTTCCACCACTCCTATTGTCTTCTTGTCAAGACGCATACCATAGAAATAAAATAAGAGTACAGAGAAAGGAAAAAAAACCATAAAATGGTTAAGGATGTGGAGCATCATTTCTATGAAAAGATTGAATAGGTAGGTATTCCAGAGCCTGGAAGAAAAGTAAGTCAGTATGATCCAGACATACTGTAAAACTCAATGTTGTGAAGACAAGGAGAGGATTATTATTGCCTGTTTTTCATAGGACAGAAACAGAACAGCACGAGATCATATTCTTGGGCAGAGGTTTTAGGATGAATGAAAGGTGCACATTCCTATGGCATTTTCCTGAAGATGTGGAAGTCAGTGGTGTAGGATCTTGAAAGTGCTTAAAAACCCAGGTGCTGCCGAAGGGCGATTCCACAGTTTAGCAAAAAGGATCACCAGTCTGATCTGTGAAATAAAAGGACACAGTTATAACCTTCAATGCAAGCTCTCCCTAAACTACAGATTTCTGGAATCTGAAAAGTTTCAGAGGGCATTATTATGTGCTTATTCTGTTCTTATTCCCTGTACATGAACTAGTGTCCAATGTCAGACATGATACTGAGCTCAGACTGACTGTCCAATGTACTGTGGTTTGGGTTTTTTTAGTGTCTTCAGTGATAAATATTTTGACTTACTGTAAAGTAGATGCTCAGTCTTCTGCAGTTTTTAAGACTTAACTCTTTGCGTGGTGTTGTTTTGCAGTTAACACTAGGAGTCACTTTCACCGAAGGCTAGCATCTGAAAACTGTGGATGATGTCTACAGACTAGGATATCTGTGATGGTTCAAATGGGGCGCCAGAAGAACTGGTGTGTCCAGATGAGAAGAAAATTATATCTTTTTTTTTTGTAAACAGAATAGGGCTAATATTCCTCCTTGAAGTGCCTGAGCAAAATATTGGCATGATTAGGCTCTTTCAACCATTACTTGTCTGTATGGAATTATTTTGCCTTCAGTTTTGTTTTTCTAAGACTGCAGAAGAGAGATTTACTGTCAAGTATCACATCAATTAAGATTTCTAAAGCGTCACATCCTCTTTACATCTCTAACTTCTGTCCATATCAGTGCTAAATGATCTGTTAAAATAATTAAGAAATACTTTGCTAGTAATTTATTTTTTTAAGAGTGGTATTAATTTTCCTTCTGCTGGAAAATATTAAGTTTTTTGCAGGTATTTTGGTGTTTTTCCCAATCAGTTTGTTTTTGTGTCATACACTTGTTTTCTACCAGTGTACAGTGAACCTGGCGTAGGTATCAGGTAGAGAAATATTGAAGTTGTTGCTATAAAAATATTGAAGGGAATCTGTGCCATGAACTTTTGTGTCTCTTGGTGTAAGTCACTATGTTTTAATTTGAATCTCTTGACAAAAGGAAGACTTACCCTCCTTCAGAAGCGCTTGCTCATGCATATGTATCATGCATAACCATGATGGCAAAGGAGCATCGAAGTAATTTTAGGACACAGGAGTACCAGAGTGTCTAATAAGCTATAGCTGTCTAAAAATTTGTTCACATCAAACCTAAATAAGTCTTCAGGAATTGTGTTGATCCACAAAAAAGAAAATGTCTACAACCGAGACAGCATTATGATGTAAATATTGTTTAAAATTTTAACCCTACCCTGGGTGTGTAGCACGAGATGCAGGTATTTGCACAAAAGCCTTGGCCTGAGGAATTCACTCAGTGTCTGTGGTGGGTTTCAGTACTGAATGCGAGTTGAGGAAAACGTGTTTTGTATCAAATCAGGGATGGGGCGGGGTTGTTTACTCAAAGAATAACTTGGATTCTTTTAGGTTTGCAGCTGTTTCTTACTCGCAATCACTTCTTACAAAGCAAAGTTAATACATTTTATTGGATTTTTTTTTTTTTTTTTTTTTTTTTTTTTTTTTTTTTTTTTTTGTGGAAAGTAGGTTTGCTCACTGGCCTAAACTAGGAACTCTCTTCCTACTGACAAAAACAGTGAAGGTAATGAAAGATTTGTGGTGGTCCTGTAGCACACAAATATCCTCAGTCTAGAGGATACTGCAAGCTGGCTTGTCTCTCTGAACAGTTCTCTTAACACTTATCCTGGTCTTGTAGTCATTCTCCTTTTGGGCAGGCAAAAGAAGTTCATCTGGGCATTTTTTAAAAGGAAAATCCAAAGGAGGAAGAACACCAGGTAGCCACGGTTCTTCATACTTAATATATGTTAGCAGTTGCACTGAATTTTCCTGTGATACGCAGGAACTGAAGGAATTTATCTTCACAGAGAGGGTACCTGTGTGCCAGCACCAGCTCTGGCAAATCAGACCTACCTGCCTGGGCAGGGTCCCCCTGGTACCTGACAAAGCTGACCTCCACGGCAGCTTGGGCACATGGTGTCAGATAAGAGGGAAATTGATAAGGGAAGAGGGAGAGATTCGGAATCTTGACTCACATACGGTTTTGAGGCTGGATGGGTGCTTTCTGCAGGAACTGGGAAAAGTCAGACAACAGGGAAATAAAGTTGTGAAAGGAGTATGCTGGGGTTTTATTTGCTTTTCCAGTTTACCTTTGAATCCTGGGTTTGCGCACTCCTTTTTGCTAAAACCTCAGCACAAGGTTGAAATTTTTAAAGCGTGCTAATTCTTCGTATTGCGGGCCCCAGGTGCCAGCAGCCACCAGATGTTTTAGGGGCTGTCTTCATCAGCACGTAGGGAGGCCCTCTGATGGGAATCTCCCTATGATACGGCGTGCACTTCGGTTGACATCATGTGGAAATGTCAGAACACACGAGCTGGGTTCAGTTCAGCCAAAGTGAAGCTAAAACGTTGGTTTTGGTGCACATGCTCTAGACACGAATGGGCCTTCAGACCCTGCAAGAAGTTTAGAGCTAGACCAGGATAGGGCTGGAGGTCTTCAGACCCAGATCTTTTTCCCCACAAGCCTGTTCCCATTGAACTTCACCACTTGCTAACAGACTTTATGTTGGAATAATAATTGTCAGCATGTCCAGTGCAGGCAGTGAAAAATGCTGTTTCAGAGTAATTTTTTTTTATACTTAACAGTTTTTCTAAAGTTCACCAATTTTAGACATCATATCCATTTTACCTCCTGAGTTGGCAAGGGGTAGAAATAGGGACTCTCTTATGTCTGCCTGCCTTCTTGCCATGGAATGTATGGGTGTATTTTTTAAAGTTACCAATTAACAGCAAAGAGCAACTCTGAATCACTAACAATGCAAGAAATCATAGTTTTCATGTGTAATTTTACAGCCAGTGCTGCATGATTGGATGTGACAAGTGCTGGGTGGCTGACAGGCTTCCTAGAAAACACTTCAGCCAGCAGCTCTTGGGTGTGTGGTAGGAATTGCTCAGTGAAACTACCTGTCTTCACATAAGTAAGAATGGGATTAGATTAAATGACATTAGATTAATATAGGCGATCATAATGATCCATATGAATCAGTTTGCTGGCTTCTGTGCTGTCAGAATCTCATAAGAGCACCTGGACGTTTCAGAGGTGTAGGGTTTGCACCTGGACTTAACACCTTCCCCAGCCATGAGTCTGTCATCAAACTGCATCTGTCCCATTGAATGGTTTCCAGGTTTTAGGCTGAGCAATCCCTTAAATGCCTTTCAATATGATGCAGCTTGTGTGAAACAACCAGTTGCTATTAAAAAAAAAATCATTTATTTTCCTGTTCTCTGATACAAGCTTGCGAAATCCTTTAGAAAGCTCTTAACCCCAAGAAGAGCAATTTCCCTGTTGGTTTAATCTGATCTGTCCTTGCCACTCAGCACAGTTCCTTCCTTTTAATAAATTTTAATCTAGTTTTTCATATCTATAAAATGTATGCTTATGAAATTCCTCTTGTTGCAGCGTATCAGTGTCCATGTTGTATACATATATTTACATATATGCATGTATACATATGTACAAATGCCTACATGTGTGTTTGTCAGGGAAGTATGTGCACGTGTAATTATGTGCCTGTGCATCTAGTTCACACATAGTTTATACACCTTTATACAAGTTTACATGTGGTTTCTGTAAGCCAGAATAGCAATTGCAAACAATATGAGTGCAGTGTTAATCAGTGACACATTTCCTTTTGGACACTGGTTTAGTTATGTTGTCATGCAGTGATAATTATGGTAAACGTCCTTTTTATATGTATTTTTATATATATATATATATATACACACATATATTTATATATATATTAATTGTTTTATAGCTCTATTTTTGACCAGGTCTGCACAGACTTTTTCTTGAAGCTGAGCATTATTCCTGTTCAAAATTAGCACTTTTTAAAGCAAAAAGACAAATGAGACCTTTCTAAAGTAACGCCATTCATTATTTTGATCAGTAGCAGATTTTTTTTTGATTTTGAGCATAGACTTCCTGTGTATTCTACCAGTACAATACTTGCTGTGGATACATGATATTTCAATTCATGGATTGCTTAAGTGTTGGTTAGCTTTCTCTGCATATTCATAGATGTTCTTCAACACTGATTTCATAGTATAGGTAACTTGTTTTGGCATAGAAACCCTAAAAGCTCCACAGACACTGGTGAAAGCTCATTGTTTGCAACAGGGAGATGTCAGAGGTGAGATGAGCTTTGCAGATGAGGGAATGAAGCATCAAAATTTGTGTTACATAAGCTTTGTGAACACGTCTCTGTGTGTATGGGTGTTCTAAACCCATAAATTATCCTTGGCTTCATAACCACTGTGGTTTGGATCTTTCACCTTCACTGATGTGTGCAAATAAAAGACAAAGTGCACTAATAGGTGAAAATATTTATAACTATTAAATCCTTTACCTTGCTACTGTGAGAAGAGAAAGAGCAATATGAGTATCATCAAGAATTAGACTAAATTTGTCCTTTTTCTCAGTCTTGTTTGGCGATTCCATGTAATTTTCAGATATTGATTAGTCTTAACTCTGAGTTAGGAGTCTGAGCTTAGAACGGAAAACATGAACATAGACGTTTACAGATTTATTGATTTTTTTTCCCTGTACTGAAACAGATACTGGACCAGGAGTAGAATTTAAAGTTTTGATTCAGTTTGCATGAGATATTACATTGCTTTGTAGTATTTCAGTGTTTTTTCTTGGAGGTAGGAGGACAGTTCAGTTTCTTTGTTTTTCATTTGCTTTTGTGAATGTAACTGCAAAACCAGGAATTGTCTGAAATGTTAAGTTACATGTTTCTGCTGGAAAAAGTTTATATTTTGTTACAGACTGGCAGTAATTTGTCTTTCAGTAGTTTTGGAGCTCTGTAGTCATCAAAATAAGCTGCTTTTCTGTCGTTCTTTCACCTCAGTTTTGGATACTCTCTCTGATATATTTCAAACTACAATCCTGTGCCCAATCTGTCAGGACAAACCAGTGTTAGCTGTGTAGAGCCTGTTAGAGAGCAGGGGGGCTTTTTAACTTGGTGGGGAGGGAAATAAATAATAATAATAAAAAAAAAAAGCAGGCAAAGCTGTTTTGTTACTGATTAGTATACAGCTAGGCAACTTTAGTTAAACATATTTGTTTACAGAAGCTTAGTCACTCAAATGTTAATGCATTTCCTTAGCATGTTAAAGAATTGATAGATTTTATTTATTACATTCAGGATATTACAGTGCGGTACAGATAGCTGGAGGAAGAAGAAGTACATTAGCATTGAATTAGAGGAGGTTGGGAAGAACAAAACACCTGACTGGTGTGTTGCAAATGGCAAGTGTCCTTAATTCAGGTTTTAAAATTCGGCTGTTGCCATTGCAGTCTTTGTCAGTCGTCAGGTATACCCTTTAACTTTCTTTGGTCTACCTGTTCTTTTGTTCTATGCATGTAGTATATGCCTCTCCTTATAACTGTATGCTCATTCCTTATGTTTCTAAGACACACAATTACAAGTTGCCTTCTGCTTTTCTCCGTGCCTTAGTTTGCTGATACCCTAAGTGGCAGGGTTGGCTCATTCAGGTTCATGAACTTCTTTTCCATATTGGAATTAAAGTGTTTTAACACTTCAAAATGCTTATATTAATTTTTCTTCCTACATCCATTTCTGTTTTCCCACGTCCTTTTTTTTAGAGAAGCAGGATCTCAGGTTGGTTTCCTGTAAAACACATGCTATATTCCAATAAAACATGTGTTTATAGCTTGTTTATAAGTACATGGACATGCTTATATTTAGTAAGCTTACTGCATTTGGTAGATTAGGATCATTGTTCTGGTTAGTTTCCAAAGTGATCTATCTGTTTAACATTTAATGGTCCAGAAACAGAACTTGCCATTGTTCTTTGTAGAAAGCGAATTAACTGTGGCTTGGTTTACTATAAAACATGAAAGGTAAAATTGTAAAATAGGAGGAAAAAAGTCAGATAGATAACGTGATGGATTGTATTTTTTATGGAAAGTGTAACTAGATTGTTGTAAATCGCAGGTGGATGAACCCTGTTAGCTTACTGAATGCTGCTTGTTCTTTAACTACAGTGCTTTTTCTTCAGATCTTACTCCCACTGGTAAGTTAGAAGTGTTTTCTGTGAAGAAATTTTTCAGTTAAATTAATCTGAAGGTAATTGTATGTAAGTCGGACTTAGGAATCTGAATCAATGTCATCTTGTATTTCTAGGCTGATCCTGATGATTGTGGACAAAAGCTACTCTTGTAAGAGTGCCTTAACAATCTGTAGGGCAGTGGCTCGGTATTATGCACTTAGGGTTGGCCACTGTTCTTCCTCTTCTTTCTCGTTAAATTTTCCCTAGAGCTGAACGGAGCATTTTGGCACTGTAAGAACTGCGTGGGCTTTGCTAGCCATTAGTCAGAATAGCACATATCCTAACAGAAGCCTGGAGTCCCGAGCCAGCTCACTCTGAGCTTTGCTGTCCTTAGTATCTGCTCTGGAGAAGAGCTCCCTGGGTATTGGTACGTTAATTTCTCTCTTTAGGACTCGCATTTGTTTGAATAACTTGCAGCTTCCTTTGCAAATGAGAATTAAAGTCTATAGATTAAATTTGCCCTTAAAAAAGCTCAACAACTCTGGGAGGTCTCCTTCAGGGGGAAAAGCAGTTAGTCCTTTTGCTGCCATTAAATATTGCATTACAGCAATTATTGGAAAAGGAGAAATTAAAAGCAGAATTTACATTCATACAGACAGTGTTTTTCTAATGGTTTTGTGTTGAAAATGTGTTTTCTAATTTCTTTCTCTTTGAATAATAACAATAATTGGATTGTCAATATTATATTTTGTTGGAGCACTTAACTAAAATTCAGTTCACAGCATGTGCAGTAGACATTAAACAGTTCGTGATCACTTGTAAGGCAGAGCATAAAAGAATCCGTTATAAAACACCTCTAAAAAAGATAATTGTCTTCCAACTTCACACTGGAAAACACAATGTCTAAATTCAACCAAAACAGACCAATTCTGTGTTTTAAGACCTGGAGATTTCAGTTTGGAGATAAAATATAAAAGGAGTGCAAAACCAAATATATTTGTCTCAGTACTTCCTGGCCTGGGGTCGACGGGCTAGTGTTTTAGATGTGGCAAGCGTGATGACAAAACTATTGACAGACTACAGCTGGTCTCAATGAGAAAGGGTGTCATTCATAATTTAGTAGTTTTATTTCTATAGTACTAAACACATTGTTTTGGCTTTGTGTCGGGGATTGGTATGTACAGCGCTGCAAGAGTTTGGGAGTTTGCCTGGAGTAATGATCTCTGTTACTGCTGTTCCTGCCAGAAAGCTGCTGATCTGCTCCTGAGAGGTGATCTTGGTGACAGGTCATTCCGAGGCACAGTTTGACTCATGAACTCCCAAACTCCTCTTAAATGGCAGGTAGCCTACTCCCTCCTCCTCACCTGACTCATTGCTTTTTGTGAAACAGTGTCCCAATGCTGCAAGCTTTATCTTTTTGTTTTAATAACAGAGAAGCTGTAATCAAGGAAGAACTTTATTTTATTCTTGTGAAGTAAAAGTTTATGTTCCTGAATTGTAAAGATCCAGAGGAGAAACATAATGTGAGAGAATTAACGTAACTCTTGAGTTTCTTTTTCATTCTCAAAATGCATTTTGACTGGAATCGTCAAGAACAACAAGTTGTAAAGCAGCAGCTCACCTTCTGGGTGCTGTCCTTCAGAGGGAAATCTAAGTTAGTCTAGTACTGGATGAGGGCTGGCACTAGACCTACCATTCTGTCTTGGGCAGCTGCTTGTGACCCTGCGGTGTTGCACCTCTGGTGCCAATTACTTTTAATTTGTTTTTATTTTTTTAAAAAAACTGAACACTTAGCTTCCTGATTTGGTTACTTTTCTGTCCCTCATCCTTTGTGCCGCATTACTAGAGATAGTTTTTTATTCAACCCTAGATTGATACAGGGTAAATCAGCAGGTGTCGCGGGTTAGGGCTGGGCCGGCCACTAACGCGGACAGACGCTCTCCAACCCCCTCTTCCCCCCCTGAAACGGGAAGAGAAAAGGGAATGAGGCAGAGAGACTTACGGGTTAAAGGAGAAAAAAACTAGAACAGCTTTAATGAAAATAATAGAAATAATGGTAAAAAGATAAAACTAAAGAATTATATACAACTATATATATTAGCCCAATGTCAAACCCGACTCCCTCCCCCGATATCCATCCCCACTGGTGCTGCAGGGCAGGAGGCACTGGGGCAGCCCCAGGCTCAGCGGCGGCGGGAGCTGGATACAGGGAGCTGGATTCGGGAACTCAGGATCTGGATCAGAATCGGGAGGTCAGATGAAGTCGTCCCTGGACACTGTCCATCACAGAAAAGGGATGAAACTCTCGTGATCCCTCAATTTATACTAGATATGACGTATATGGGATGGAATACTCTCGTTGGTCACCTGTCCTGTCTATTACCCCCCGGAGGTGCCACCTTTTACTTCCTTGTGTCCCCTCTCACTACCCAGCACCCCCAGCGTGGCACACAAGAGCCAGCGGTGGCCATGGGCACTGTAGGAATAAGTATCAGCCAGAGCCTTTCTGCATCCCAGTCCCAGGCAGTGACTGTAAACATCAGGTGTTATCACTGCCAGCAGCACACACTGTCTGCAGAAACATGCTGCTGACTTCAGAACGTGCAGCCTTTTAGAAGAGACTAAACTGGAAAGTAAAAATCACTAAACAGAACTGGGTTTTTTAGCTAAACCCAGGACAGCAGGCATGAATAGTATGTGTTCAGAACTACTACCCGAGTTTGGTGTCACCTGCAAACCTGACACGGTGCACTTTGTCACCTCCTCAGGTGGCAGATGGAGAACTTAACTGGACAAGCCCCAGGGCAGACCCTGTGAGACACCGTGAGCACCAGCCTCCAGGCAGTTGTAACCTAGTGGTCACAACTTCTGTGCCCAACTATCCAACCAAGTATTTGCCCACTATGTTGGGCACCCACACAGACTCCATCAACCACCTTGAGTACAGGGTCATTGTGTGAGAAGTACTGAAAGCCTTGCTAAATCCAAGGTAAATGGCATCCCCTGTTCTTCACTTGTCCACAGATCCTGCTGTTTTATCAAAGGAGATGATTATCTGATTTGGGCATGATTGACTCTTGGTCAAACCACACTGACAGTTCTCCATGACCTTCTACCTCATGTTTCCAAATGTGCTCCAAGAGGACCCGTTTCACGATTTTCTGAGGGACCACAGTAAGGTTTCTTGTTACAAAGGTGGTCCTTTTGGATTTTATTGAAGACAGATGCATCATTTGCTTTTTCCCTATTGTCAGAGATTTTCCCTGATCTCCAAAGCCTTTCTTGTTGGATAGTGGCCCTGCAAGGACATCAGCCAGCTTTCTCATCACAGCTGGCTGCAGCCCATGAACCTGTTGAGAGCTCACAAGTAATGCCTGACTTTTTGGTCATTCTCCTTCTTCTTGAATCTCATCCTTAAGCACAGAGAGACCTAGTTAATGAATACTGAGACAGAAGGCATTCCTTGCTTAGCCACGATCATCTACCTTCATACAAGAGCTCCGTGTGTCTGAGCTGCACCATCACATTGAGGAACTCCTCCTCCTCCCCTTCCCTGTCCACCTGTTCTGAAGGGCTTTTACTTGTCCCCTGCTTACCCCAGTTGTGTGAGCTCTTCGGCCACATCTTAGTCACTCTGGTTTTTGTATCCCCATCCCTGTGCAGTCGTGTGCCTGCTCTGGAGCGGGAGCCCTGCCAGACTGCAGTACTGCTCCTGAGGTCTCTTTTGCTCCCATTGCCAAGCATCCGTTCCTTTCCACCCCATTCATCATGTCTTTACTGGGCTTTGGGTTGTTATCTGTCTTCCCTGTTATTTCTGTTTAAAAGCTTTTCTCAGTGTGTTTTGATCTTACCACAGAAATTATACGTTTCACGTTATTAACACCAAGGAAGGATTTTGGTTTTATGTAGTTTCTTCCATCCTACTGGGACGCTGCTGGAGGTGTTGTTCCCCACCTGCAGTCTTGCTTGTGGCTTGTGAAGTCATGATGCCCCCCCTGTGTACAGCAGCATTATTTAGATTTTTAGAGCAGATGTAAACTCAGTAGAGGATGAAGGACTGCAAGTAGTTGTTTATAACTGATAAGGCCTGACAGTTATTTCCTGATAACCTTCTGATTCTGTCAGACTTTTGTGATGATAATCTTGAAGCTCTCAACCTAACATTGCTGTGTGAATTTCTAATAGGATTTGTAGTTGTTTGTATTTTTAATCTCCTCTCTGGAATTTTGTTTCCATCATTTAAACTTTCTTCCTTCCCCCCCACCCCTACTCCCACTGAAGTAGAATATTTTTTGTGTGAAAATTCGTATTAAGGAGAGACATGAATGAGTTTAAGCTCATATGCATCCTCTTAACGGTTTTATAATTTAAATGTGGTCATTGATAGTCTCATTTTTTCCCTATATATTTAGCCATACACAGAGCAGAATTAATTCGCAATTTACATCCGAGATGGTGCCTAAAGTGTTATTACTAAATCTTTAATTCTGCAGACTTTGACAAGTATGAATTTCAGGGGTTTAATTTTGAAATGATGCTTACAGAAGTCCAGTGCAAGTATTGCCGCTAAAAATTTCCAGTTTCTTGGCGTGTAAGACAATTTGTTAGCTGAATACCTTGTCTTACTCAAGAAATGTCAGTGCAAAACATTCTAGTGGCCTAGCCGTCACTGCGAAATCGGCAGGTTCTGCACGCTTTTGTTTTAGATGAGCCATTTCAGAAAAATCTTGAGCATTTCAGACTACAGTCAGGTGGCTGGTCTTACCAGGTAATTAGAGGAGCTGTATCAAAACCCGTGCAGCCTCAGCAGTTTTTGGCAGTAACAGAGTGTGAAATATCTTCTGGTTTGAGTGAAAGTTCAGGTTGTTTTATGGACAGTCCCAGACTTTTAATTGTGTCTCTGACTTTCTTATTGCAACTTTGCAGCAGAGGTTGGGGAGGAACGATTTCTAGCTTCCATTTTAGATTTTACCTGTAATACCTTCAGTTAGGTCAGGAAAGTCCCTCAGTGTATGGTTACTGGCAGTGCACACTATACTCGTAATGCTGAATTCAGCTTCCATCTGAAGAAGTCGTACCAAGTGGTAGTTTTTCAGCAAATAAGGCACTTCTGTGAGTTCAGATGTTTGAGCTCAGCCTCTACAGTGTCTCATTGAGTCGTGGGGACTTTCACCTGTGTTCTCGCACACGGGCAGTTGTGAACAAGAGCTGATCATAACTCATTTGTGACCTGAAAAAGTTTAACAATCTCAATATCAAATAAAAGGGACAGTGTGTTCCTGCCCATAAGAAAAGGATAATGACTCAGCATTGGAAGAATGAGAGGAAGAAGTCTGAGGTTTATACAAGGTTGTGGATTCTTTCACTCTTATAAGCTGAATAAGATCTACAGAGTAGTTCAAATATAGTTCCTCTACCAGCTGAAAAAATGGCAAGAATTATTCTGAGTTTTAACAGTGTGCTGTTTGTTGTCAAATGCTTCATGAACGCAGTAGCTCATTTCAAGCAATAACTTGCTCCCATGCTCTTTGCTGTAAGTATTCCTCCAGGTATCCAGTATCCGAACATGTTTTTATGGTCCCACAGGCAATATGATATACTTCAGTTGCATACAGCAGCTCCTTGATTCATGCTCCACATGTGAGTTATGAACTGAGAACTTCCTTTTTCTGTATTTGCTGAAAAGGGCAGCTATTCCTGTTGATAATCATTCCTGCATGCCAACAGAAAGCGATTACAAATAAGATGAAAACAATGGGATTTGTTGTTTGATTTTTAAAAAAAAAAAGTTTTAAATAATAATAATAACTTGAATAATTGAATATTTTTAGTCTTTGCTCTCTGTGTCCTGTGTAATGAGAGATTTATTTATTTAATCTTAGACGAGTTGTGAGGATCCATTTGTGTAAAGTCTGCTAGTGCTGTAACAGCTAATGCTAATAGTTGTCAGTATTGTGTTAGATGAGTTAACCACGTTCTTTCTTTCTGCAAGCTGTTGTAAATTGTTGCAGTCATTTTCTTCTATGCCTTCCCTTTTATCCTTTTGCCCTCAGTATATCTAGGTGCTCTAGAGTACTTACATGAAAAATTATGCCTACGCTAAGTGTATAGTATGGTGGTACGTTACTACAGCTTGAGCACTCTGTTCACTTCTGGGCACCACAGTGTAAGAAGGGCGTTGAGGTGCTGGAGCGGGTCCAGAGAACTCCAACAAAGCTGGTGAAGAATCTTGACAATAAGTCGTACAAGGAACAGCTGAGGGAACCGAGGTCGTTTAGTCTGAAGAAAAGGAGGCTGAGGGGAGACCTTACCACTCTCTGCACAACTACCTCCATCTGTTGGTCTCTTCTCACAAGCTACAACCAATAGGACAAGAGGAAATGGCGTCAAGTTGTGCCAGAGGAGGTTTAAGATTGACATTAGGAAACACGTCTGCACCAAAAGGGTTATCAAAGACTGGAAGAGGCCGCCCAGGGAGGTGGTTGAAGGTTGCCAGCTTTTTTCTGACTTTGCTTCTCACCATGCTCCTCCATAAAGTGATGGAAATTGCTGATCTACTAGAAAACTAATCCATCTGGCTTTTCTCAGCTAGGTTTATACCAGGGCTCTGCAGCTGGAGGAAGGGTGGTGGCAGGGATGTGCAGAAGGGAGCGTTAGGGAGCAGCAGAGGAAGAAAAGTGGGGAAGTTGTAACTGAACCTTTCCCATGCAAATAGCAGGAAGCTGGTTACCACCTGCTGATCAGCGATGTGGGTTGGCTGGTATGTGCCTCGGGACAACCTGCTGCACCAAGGCTGTATCTCTTCCAGCAAGGAGGTCATTACCAAGTGACTTTACATGGCCACAGGCAAATCACTATTTAAATTTATGTCGTGCTGGGACCCAGTACCTGTGTTTTGACCTAGTAATATGTCAGCCAGACTTGAGCGGCGTGATGTCTCCTTAGCAGCTCTGTGTGTTCTGTGCATCAAATGTCAGACAATGCTCCATTGCTCCTCTGGCATTTGCTCATTTCATCCTGGGATTAGCTGAGGTTATATATCCTCCTGCAAAATAGTCATGCACTGAGGACTGAAGCAAAAGAATTAGGTTATGTTATGATTTATATCTCCATCAGCCCAGTCTTGGTATTTTAACTGAAGACGGTGCTCACAACGGCACATTTTTCAGATGCTATAATAAATATTTAGGGCTGACAGCATGTTGCCTTTACTTTTCTTGTAGGTGATTCTCTCTGAGGGGAGGACTGAAATCTGAGTGTGTCTCCTTTCTTCTATTTTGTTGGTGATTCTTCTATGCATTGTTCACCTTTTCGCTCTATGACCTTTTTATTTCTGTTGTTTTGAAAAGTGAGGAGACACCATGGCTCTGCTTTGTGTTCCACATGGAGTATAAAGAAGCGCTGTGTTTTCTTTTTCTTGTAAACACCTTATCTGTCTCAAAATACCTACCTTTTCTTCTCATTATTTATAGTCCCTGGTAAGTGCATAAAGCACTTCACAAAACATATAACACATAACACAAAACACATAAGGCAAAATCTCTGCACTTCAGAGAGCACTACTGTATAGTGAGTTATAAAATATGGCGAGTTATATAAAATATATAAAATATAGCGATACATATAAATATATATATATAATATAGCGAGTTATAAAAAAGAAACAAAGGCATCATAAGGAGTCTAAGGTCCAAATTCCACAGCACTAAGTTTAGTGTGAACTTTGTTATTAATTTTAAGTGAGTCAAAAATTAGCTTCTAAAGACTTCTTGGGATGAAGCTCAGAAAAGTAGTAAAGTGAATTATGCTTCTTGTGGTTATCATCTTAGGAACTGTGTAATAGGATCACTGAAGAGCCAAAATAAATTATGGATGTTAGAATTTTGGCCAACTAGCCTGCACATCAGAAATCATATTTCAAGTCCCAGCTTTATCAAAAGTAGTCTGTATAACTTCAGGTGAATTAACATCTGCAGTGAGCTTGACACCCTGATTCTGCTAGGCATAAGTTCTCGGTATTTTTGTGAACCAGTCCTAAGAGATGATTTTTATTCCATTCCATTTGCCATCTTAATCTCGCCAAAACACCGTGTGAAATCAGGATGTGTGTTGCTAGGTAGAGTTCTTGAGAATTCAAACAGAGATTTGGGAAGATTTTGAGTAGTTACACAAATGTGGGATGTAGGGCTAGGTATATCCATGTTTTTCCACGGATTTTGCACCAGTACATATGCGTTGAAGACAGTTGGGTTAATCTAAGATACAGCAAAGGAGCTGAGTGAAGAGACCTTGATGGTTTTAAAACCCTGACTGGACAAAGAACGGAGCAACCTAATTTGACCTCACAATTGAGCCTGCTTGGAAAGGGGTTTCACTGTAGA
Organism: Trogon surrucura; assembly: GCA_020746105.1. Classification (NCBI taxonomy): domain Eukaryota; kingdom Metazoa; phylum Chordata; class Aves; order Trogoniformes; family Trogonidae; genus Trogon; species Trogon surrucura. The sequence goes on from CM036658.1 coordinate 2,664,553, forward strand.
CCTCCTGTGAGCCCCTTCCGTAAGGGGTAAAAGTCAGGGAGAACGTAATAGTGGGGAAAAAAGAAAGAAATACACTAAAATAGCAGAACACTGAAACGCAGGTTAGTACAGAGGACAGAAGTACTGAATCTCAAAGTACAACTCTAGAAGTAGCAGTTTCACTATTGACCAGCTTTGCCTCAATGCCTGGTAAGATCATGGAACAGATCCTCCTAGAAATTATATTGAATCATATAGAACAGAGGGAGATGATTACACACAGGCAATGTGGCTTCACTGAGGCCAAATCATGCCTGACTAATCAAGTGGCCTTCTATGGTGGAGTGACCACATAACTGGAAAAGTGGAGAGCTAGGTATGTCATGTACTTGGACCTCTGTAAGGCATCTGCTGTGGTCCTACACAACATTCTTGCTGCTAAATAGCAGAGATCTGGATTTGATGGATAGACTCAGATGGAGAAGGATTTGGCTCGACGGCCATGTCCAAAGAGCTACAGACAACAGCTCGATGTCCAAGTGGAAACCAACAACGGGTGATGTCCCTCAAGCCTCTCTACTGACACCAGTACTATTAACATCTTCCTCAATGACGCGGTGGGATGGACCTCACGCTCAGCATACCAGTGACACCAAGCAGAGTTGACACACTTGAGGGAAGGGATGCCAGCTTGAGAGAAGGACCTTGACAGGCCTGAGGAGTGGGCCCATGTGAACGTCCTGAAGTTCAGCACAACCAAGTGCAAGGTCCTGCACCTGGGATAGGGCCATCTCCAGTGTCAGTTCCGCTTGGGGGATGGATGGATTGAGAGCACCCCTGTGGAGAAGGGGTACTGGTGGATGAAAAATTCAACATAAGCCAGCAATGTGTGCTTGCAGCCATAAAGCCAATTGCATCCTGGTCTGCTTCGAAAGAAATGTGACCAGGAGGATGAGGGAGGTGATTCTGCCCCTCTGCTCTGTTCTGGTGAGACCTGGAACATCTCTTCTAGAAGGACAGGCTGAGAGAGTTAGGCTTGTTCAGCCTGGAGAGGAGAGCGCTTTGGGGAGACCTTATAGTGGCCTTCCAGTAGATAAAGGGGCCTACAAGAAGCCCGGGGAGGGACATTTTACAAGGGCCTGTAGTGATAAGATGAGGGGTGATGGGTGGAAGCTGGAAGAGCGTAGGCTTAGGCTAGATATAAGGAAGAAGTTCGTTACTCTGAGGGTGATGAGGCACTGGCATGGGTTGCCCAGGGCGGTTGTAGATGCTCCATCCCTTAAAGTGTTCAAGGCCAGGCTGGAGCCTTGAGCTGCCTGACCTAGTGGGAGATGTCCCTGCCATGGCAGGGGGGTTTGGAACTAGATGATCTTTGGGGTCTCTTTCAACCCAAATCATTCTGTGATTCGATAACAATTTTTTTTATGATGAGGGTGCTGAGACGAGATTGAGTTGCCCAGAGAACTTGTGGACATCCCCTGATTGCAAGTGTTCAGCGCCACTTTTGGACAGGGCTCTGAGCAACGTGACCTAAGGAAACGTGTCCCTGCCCATGACAGGAGTGTTAGACTGAATGATCTTTAAATATTCCTTCCAACATAATCCACTCTGTGGTTCTATGATGCTTTCCTGTAGAGATAAACCTTGTAGTGCAGATAATTAATTTCCTGTCTTGTAGTAATCTTTAGTCACAATCTAAGATTATTAAATCTGGCTAGACATTAAACCCAGATTTAGGTTCAGACAACTTGGCAGTGTGAGCACCCTCTGTTGGTTGCTCCTTTGAGTCACAAGCTTCTTCCTTGCTTCCACTCTTACCCATGTTTTGCATTTCTTCAGTGCCACAATCACCAGGGCTTTTGTCACTTCATTCTTCTGCACTTATCACTATGCTGTTCAGTTACTTTCCATTATAGATTTTTGTCTACAGGTCTACTAACAGGTTTTTTTTTCCTCCTCATAGTTCTTGAATTAATAAATGATGCTGAAAATGAATCACAGTCTCTGGACTTATATCACACTATTAAACAGGTTTTCTGATTTTGCGCTTGGTATAAAACCTTAACGCATGTTCACCTTCTTCCATTTCAGACATCGTACCCGAATGCTGAGCAACATTGCTCAGCACAGACTCACTTAGAGTTAGTTGACTTATTTCTGTGTATGCAGTTTCATGCTTTTCCCATATACTACTTCCTGTAAACCTCTTGTTAACAGAGATTCCTCTCAACAGAATAGCACAAAAACCCCCAAGTGCATCAGGGCTGTCTGTTTTTTGTTTTTCTGCCTTTGCTCTGTGGGATGTTAACAGAGTTCCTGTACTTGTCTGAGCTTCCCTCTCCTTGATGCAGATAGGAAAACTGGAAAGGAAACTGTGCATGTTTGCATTCTCTTTTGGCCTCAGTAACTTCTTAAAGCTTGTTTCAGCCTCTGGGTCTCAGTTTTAAATCTTCAGTAGCAAAAACAGTCTCTGGAAGGTGCAAATGGCATTGATTCCTGGAAAGGAACTGTGAAGAAAAATCTGATCACTGTGAATATCACTGTTCTTTATGCGGAAAGAAATATTTTGTATTCTTCATGCATTTTTGAATACCCAAAGACAAGCATATTTGCTCTGTAGGTCAATTCTAGCATGTGTTGAATACATTTATTTGTTCACTGCAATAAGTACTGCAGTTCCGATACAAAATCTGTTAAGTGCATCACAATCACTTTATGTAGACTGTGGAGAATCATGTTAGCATATATTCTGTTGCCTAACCTGATGCCAAAGCATCCTGTTTTAAAACTTTTTAAAAGAGATGGAGTTTCAGTTCTTTTTGTAAACACTCAGAATTTGAGCTGTGTTTTATAAACTTTTTTGTTTCGCATTAAAATGTTTTCAGCGGAGTTTCTTTATTTTGGCATATTGTGGTTTTCCAAGCGTGATTGAAGTTCTACATAGCACCATAGTCCTAATTTGCATGTCCTGTTAGAGATACTATTGAACTGTAAATTAATTACAGAAAATAATAGAGCTCTGTAATTAAGATTTGGCAAAAGTCAGTAAGTTTCTGTCCTATTATATTTGAAGCTTTTTCTATATTGAATGAATATGCTTTAAAAGGGGGGTTGCATTTTTCTGTGCTGAAAAATCTGAGTCACTCATGTATTGGTAAATAAGCTGCTGAAATGTCTGGTTACATTGTGAGTGGGAAAAACAGAACCTTGACTGAACAGTTAGTCATTCCTTACCTAAGTGTTCTGCTTGGTGTCAGACTTGATAGGAATCAGCAATAGAGAAGCAACAGCATTAGTTGTTACTCTTTATTAGCAATGGAAGGATATCCTTAACTGCAAAGTTGTGTCAATCACTTCATCTCAGTTCATTCCTGATTCTTCTAAGCAATGTGGTGAAGCCCATCTCTTACTACCAGGTAAAAATATACCAGAAAGAGCATGCCTGTGATTTGCCTATATCATTACAATTTGACTGAACCATGTTTATTTGTCACAGGGAAAACAATGCACAATGATATTTTGTAAAAGTAGTTATTACTTTGTTTTGAACACAGATGTCTGAGGTGTAATGAAAGAAGCATCAGCTGTTCAGATATAGTGACAGAGAAACCAGCAACAAGATACACGCACTTTTTTTTACTTACACAATTATTAAGTAGATGTCTTAGCTCCTCTGTGGTGGTTGTGTGCTTTCTGGTTTTGTCATTGTACAGTGGTAAAGAGTACAGCACACACAGTGCAGACTCAAATACTGCGTCCAGTTCTGGTGTCCCCGCCATAAGAGGGACATGGATCTGTTGAAGCGTGTTCAGAGGAGGCCACAAAGATGAACCAGGGGCTGGAGCAGCTCTGCTACGAGGACAGGCTGCGGGAGCTGGGATTGTTCAGTCTTGAAAAGAGAAGATTCCAGGGAGACCTTCCAATACTTGAAGGGAACCTACAGGAATGCTGGGGAGGGACTTTTTACAGGAGTATCCAGCGACAGGACAAGGGGGAATGGGTTTAAGTTGAAGGAGAATAGATTTAGATTAGATCTTAGGAAGAAATTGTTCAGTCCGAGGGTGGCAAGACTTTGGAATAAATTGCCCAGAGAGGTTGTGGCTGCCCCCTCCCTGGAGATGTTCAAGGCCAGGTTGGATGAGCCTGGAGCAACCTGGGCTGGTTAAGGGCATCCCTGCCCATGGCAGGGGGTTGGGTTAGATGATCTCTGAGGTCCCTTCCAACCGAAGACATTCTTTGATTCTGTGATTCTATGATCCTGCATTTTCACCCTCTACATAAAGAGGAACTTGTACCTATATAGTATGTACATATATAATATGTAAAAATAATATGTGCAAATAATAATTACTATTATTAAATTAATGATATTATTAGTTATGCATTGGTCTTCAGTCTCAGAAACATAAATGCATCATTAAAAGTTGCATCTATTCATTTTTTAAGTATGTTAAAAAACCAAAAATCATATTTTTATAGAAAAGTACCAAAGCTGCTTATTTGTTTCTGTAAAAAGAATACCAGTTAATGGTTCTTTACTTAAAATTTTGCTTGTCAGTCAACTTGACCATGAGAGTTAAATGTGGTCAGTCTTCTGTGTAATCTTTGCATGGGTTCAGATTTTGTCCCTAAAGATTCAGATATTAAAGATGGGGAGAATACTGACCATGTTCCACCCAAAATGTTCCAAATTTCACAAAACCCCTATTGACTGCTTGCAAGCAAAAGATGTAGAAAGCATGGCAGCTTCGCAAAATTTCTTGGACGTGAAATAGCTGCAACCAATAATCTCTTCCAGGGTGACAGCTGCATGGTTTATTGCAACAATAGAGCTAATACACTTAATATTTTTAAGAGAATCAATACTTTTCTGCATCCTGACAGCAGCTACCAAACTCTTAGACAATACTTCTTTCACCCTTCTTTAGTCAGTTCTTACATGACCATAACACCCAAATGAAAACTCTTTATATATCCATTCCTACCTCCAGTTGTTATTTTTCTGAAGCATGAAGCCTCTTAAATATCACCTATTTGATCTGCCTTTATCAGAAAGGAAATAAAATGCCTAAATTCAAAGTCAACATTAATATGGAATACCATATGCTATACCTTACATTAATATGCCTTATTCTCAAGAAGGCCAGAAGAACCACCAAAGCCAACTCGCCTCAGGACAGCCAGCAGTACTGACCCTGACAAGAAAAATCAAGGAGTCATTGTTATAGGTGACTCCCTGCTGAGTGGAGCAGAGGACCGATATGCAGACCAACCTCCTACACAGAGAGGTCTGCTGTCTTACTGGTGCCTGGGTAAAGGATGTTGTAGGTAAACTTCCCACCCTTGTGAGTCCTTCAGATTATTACCTGCTCTGGTCTTTCAGGTGGGAAGTGATGAGGAAGCAATGAGAAGCTCACAAATAATTAAATAAATTTCAGGGCCTTAGGGCAACTGGTAAAGAGATCAGGAGCTCAAGTTGTGTTCTCCTCCATCCCTCTGACATCAGCGATGGACGTGGGAATATATGGGAAGAGTCAACAGGTCAATTCATTGCTCTGGGACTGATGTTTAGACAGGGCTTTGGATTTTACGATCCCGAATTGGTATACAAGACACCAGAGCTGCGTGCAGCCAATGGGGTGCGCTTGTCCCGGAGGGGGAAAATGATTCTGGGGGAGGAGCTGGCAGGGCTCATTGATACGGCTTTAAACTAGATTTGAAGGGGGAAGGGGTCAATAATTTCATGCCTGTGACAAAGAGTGGACCAGGACATCAGGGCCAGATGAATGAAGTCCTAGTAATGGCTCTCAACTGGTTGCCCTGAGCCAAGCCATAGACAATGCACCGGGACACTCCATGGGAACCAAAATGAATTCACACGGGAGGGTGACACAGCCAGCCCAGCTGAAGTGCCTCTATGTGAATGTACACAGCTTGGGCAATAAACAGGATGAATTAAGGGTCACTGTGCTGCTGGAAAGCCATGACGTAGTGGCTATAACTGAAACCTGGTGAGATGATTCTCATGACTGGAATGTAAGGATAGATGGATACAAGCTGTTTAGGAAGGATGGGCAGGGTAGGAGGGGACGAGGAGTTGCCCTCTACATCAGTGACCAGCTGGAATCGATGGAGCTCCGTATGGGGAAGGACAATGAGCTGGTTGAGAGTGTACAGGTTAAAATTAAAGGGAAGACAGGGGAAGGTGATGTTACAGTCGGGGTCTGCTACAGGCCACCTGACCAGCAGAGCCAAGCTGATGAGGCCCTGCATAGGCAGATAGAAGTGGCTTCACATTCACAGACCCTGGTCCTTGTGGGAGATTTCAACCACCCTGACATCTGCTGGAGGGACAGCACAGCAAGGCATCAGCAATCCAGGATGTTCCTGGAATTCATTGATGACAACTTCCTCCTCCAAATGGTAGAGGAGCCAACAAGAAAAGATGCTGTGCTGGACCTTGTTCTCACCAACAGGGAAGGGCTGGTGACCAACGTGAGGCTCAGGGATAGCCTTGGCTGAAGTGACCATGAAGTTGTTGCCCGTAAACAAAGACACAAACCAACAGAGTGTCAGTTTATGCGGTGCTTTATTCAGGGCCCGGGAACCTGAGGACTAGCGTCCAAAGTCAGGATTCCGAAGACCCTCATTTTCTGTTTAATTTTTATACCTTTTACAACTTGGCTTACATACAGAATTCTACCTCATACAGAAACAATTGGTAATTATCCCCAAACTTATAAATTTTCATGCTTGTCTAACCTAAGGATAATGGTTAACTAATTCCCATCACCAGAACCCCTTTGTTTATACAATACACCTTTCTTATCCCTAAGCAACTGTTCCCTAAGCAACTGTTCGTTACTTCTGCTAGTTCTGTTTGTCCTATATGCCCTACCGATTCCTTTGATTATTGTTCCTTCTTCTTCGGCACACTCCTTCTTGCTTCCCAGGACTTGTTATTCTCATAAGGCCTACCTGGCCAGTCAAAGCCTTAACCTAACTACTTCTACAATTTTAATTCTACTTTATTTGCAACAAGTCCCCCCTTTTGAGCATTCTTCGATTATCTTCGCAAGGATGCTCAACCATTTAGGTTGTCGTCTCTTGGTAAGCGGGTGGGTTGTCTGGATGGGGTTGCAGGTAGTTCTGTGGGAATATCACTTCCCTGCGTGTCATCGCCTTCATGACTCTCCGAGTATGTTGTCCTTCTCTTATGATCATTCCTAAAAGACACTTATACGTAATCAAGGCAACAATGATAATTACAACAATCATGATTCCATATTGTACAATAGATGATATCCAACCAGAAACTCGAATTCCCAGGGAGCTGAATATTTCTCCTATCCAATTGTGTTCTGCTTCCTTCTGAATTTCATGGACTTTCCCTTCGATTTGTTCCAATTGGCTAATGTCCTTTTCAATTTCTTGAGTAACGTTTGGGATGTGCACACAACAATGATTAACTCTACCATGCAGGTACCCACAAACTCCATGTTCCTTTAATAACATCAGGTCCAAGGCCATTCGATTTTGTATTGTCATTCTAGTGGTTGCTTGTAGTTGTAGATTCAAATCCCTAAATCCCTTCTTAGTTACTGCTGCAAGCCTTTCAGTTTGTCCCAATAATTTAAACAACATTTCCCGATTCCGATATGTTGATACCTGTGCAAATATAGATTCTAATACCCACCCAAACTTAACCCCTGAAGATGGTTCGTGCCACTCGTCATTTCCTAATCCTATGTTGTCGATATCATCACCAATATCCCGTTTTTGTCTTCCCTGCATTTCCTTTGTGGTGAGTTTTGAATATTTCCAGAATGGACAAAGTGTTGGGACTCCCAAGGTAATCTGAGTAGCTGGCCCATCGACAGCCATATGTGTGGTCCAATGTCCATGTCCCATTACCCATACCAGATTTCCTGGACTCCTTACTGTGGCTGTTTTGCAATCAACTTGCTTTAAACTTTCTCTGATGGAATGATTATAACCTCTACACTCACAACCCAATTGCAATAGCATTCGAACCGGCATTAAACCAATATGTTCATCAGGAGTGTCACAAGTGTAAATTTGTGTACAATTCCAATCCCCTATTAGCTGTGTCTTTTTTCTCCATTCACTACTTTCCTATACATCTGTAAATAAGTTTGATTCTTCTTTCCCTTCTAATGTATACACCATTGTACTGGTCCAATATAACTGTAGGTTTCTAATAAACTAGGTCCTCAAATTGTCTGCCACTCCTCCATTGTTCTAGAACCTGTTACATTTTGACAAACTTGTTCTTGTTTCTTCCATTTTTGTCTAATTTTTATTTTATTACACGGGTTGAGAGCACTAGTTGATACCAAACACTTCCCATTATAATCAGCAACCTCTATTCGACTACTATTAAATTTTCTTGACTCCCGGCTTTAGCTAGTTTACCCTCTTCGATAGCCTGTCGAACCACTCTTTTCTTCTTTATATACACCGTCGCCATTCCATTAACCCACCAATCATCCCGGGCTATCCAACACCAATATTGTCCTATATCAATTTCCCTGCTCACCTTTTTAATGATCAAGACTATCGATTGGAACCTATTTTCAATTCGGTATTTTCCTCCTGTTTCTAAATTCTTTCCCTTATACCACCACCCATAATCCAAATAACTTAAATTTTGTACAAGACAATTTAGAATCACGTCTTTTCCTTCCACTGCCGGATATATTCCATATTCTGGCCTTATTCCCTGATGCTGATGGGGTACCGACTCTACGTTTCTGATCCCATAGTTTCCGCTAGCTCCACAAATAACAATGCACAAATATTTCCCTTCTGTCTTCCCAACTCTGGGATTTGTTATATTTAACCATCCTTTACCTCTCAACTTATTTGACCTCCAGCTTACCCCTGCTGTTTGTGGATCCCACATTTGCTGACTGGCATTGAACTTCCACCACTTCACTTGGACCTTTTGACTGCACTGTGTTCCAAATTTAAAGGTACAATTTATTTTCAACGGGGGGCCATCCCACATTTCCACCCTCTTGTTTGCTGGGATTATCTGAATTGCATCCCTAGTCTCCTCTTTCTGTGAAGTGTTAGTAACGTATAGATTCATATCCCCATAATCAACACTATACCGTATCCAGATCACACAGGTGTATTTTCCTTCATTGTCTTTTGACACTTTGGGTATCTGCAGGGTAGTTCTCCCTTCCTGACGTGTCACATCCCAGATGGTTTCGATTCCTTTTGTGATTAATTCATCTCCCGTGATCCACCTCCATCTCGCATTAATTTCCTCAAATCCAGCTCCCTGGTCATCAGTAAACAAACAAGTCAAGTTAACATCAGTAGTTTCAGGTACTAACAGATATGGTTCAGACACATTAACTTTTACATGAGTTTCTACCAATGCCAACAGATGAAAGAGAACCATTACTCCTAATTTTTGCTTCTGAATACCATTCGTGTAGGAGATAAAGTTTCTACCGACCATCGCGTAGGAACTTTCTTGACTCTGGTGTAATGAATCCAGTTGTCTATCCCGCCGACCTTGACAGCCGTATAGGTGGTCATGATCACCTGGTGAGGACCGTCCCATGTTTCTTTCAGGGGTTCCACTGACCAGTTCCTTACATAAACGTGGTCTCCCGGAAGTATGTCGTGGACTGGATTATCCAGTGATAGAGGTCGATTCCACTGTAGTGCTCCTCTAATAGCTGTAAGAGTCTTATTTAGAGATAACACATAATTTAGTATCATCTGGTCTCCTACCAGATGGGGGTCTCCCTTATAAGTAGCTGCATGGTAGGGTTTGCCGTATAGGATCTCATACGGGCTTACTCCTAACCTTTCCCTTGGTTTAATTCTAATTCTTAGTAGAGCTAACGGCAATGCCTGCGGCCACTGAATTTTTGCCTCTTGGCAGATTTTCTTAATTTGACCCTTTAGAGTCTGATTCATCCTTTCCACTTGCCCACTTGATTGTGGTCTCCAAGGAGTATGCAAATTCCAGGTTATCCCTAATACTACTGAAACTTGTTGGACAATTCCTGCTGTAAAATGTGGGCCCCTATCTGATGATATCCCTAACGGAACCCCGAATCTGGGGATGATCTCTTTCAGAAGTGTTTTCACCACCTCTTTAGCTTGATTAGTTCTACAAGGGAAGGCCTCAGGCCATCCTGAAAACGTACACACGTACACCAGAAGATATTTATACATTTGGGCTTTTGGTAGCTCAGAAAAATCAATCTGCCAGTAATCTCCCGGTTGAGGCCCTACTTGCAGCTTGCCCATCTGAATCTGTTTCCTAATTACTGGATTGTTTTTAATACATACCGGACACATAGCATTTATTCTCTTTGCTAATGTTAACATCTGGTTTGAGAATATGTCATTTTCCAGGAATTTCACCATTGCTTCTGCACCCCAATGACATTTGTTGTGTTCTGATTCTAGTATTGCTTCCATAATTCTTACCGGCAATATTACTTGTCCCACCGGAGTTACATACCAGCCTTTGATGTTCTTCCTTGCCTGTAACATTTGAGCCAGTTTTTCATCTTCCGGTGAGTAGTGTGGTTTCCCATCCATATACGCAGCAGCCGGTTGATCTCGAACTGGTATTAGTGCCATTTGAGTCCATACCTCTCTTGCCACTTGTCTGGCAACCTGATCAGCTCACCAATTCCCTTGAAATTCTTTTCCTGGATCATTTTGATGTCCTTTAACATGCATTACTGCCACTGCTAATGGTTTGTAGATAACTTCCAATAGTAAACTAACTTCAGTTTTGTGTTTAACCGTCGATCCTTGCGAATTGAGGAGCCCCCTCTCTTTCCACAGAGCCCCATGCACATGCACTACTCCAAAAGCATATTTAGAATCTGTCCAAATATTGACTTTCTTTCCTTGGCTCAGGATTAGGGCTCTTATTAGAGCCCAGATCTCGGCCTTTTGTGCCGATGTGCCTGGGGGTAGTGCTTTTGCTTCTACTATTTGCTGTAATGTGACCACTGCATATCCCGCATACCTGGTACCATTTTCCACGAAGCTGGATCCATCCGTAAACAGCTCCCAGTCCGGATCTGGTAGGGGTACGTCCTTCAAGTCCTTCCGGCTGGCATACACCTGCTCAATCACTTCCATGCAATCATGTTCTAATTCTCCTTCTTCCTGTGTGGACCTTAAAAACTCCGCTGGGTTGAGATGGTTAGTTACTTTCAATTCCACATCATCCTGTTCCCTTAACTGGGCCTGGTATTGGAGCATTCTGCTTGATGAGAGCCAATGCCCCCCTTTTTGTTCCAATACTGCTATAACCATGTGGGGCACAAAGACTGTTATGTGTCTTCCCAACGTTAGCTTACGGGCTTCCTGAATCAAGAGTACTGTGGCCGCCACTGCCCTCAAACATCCCGGCCATCCTCCGCTTACCGTATCCAACTGTTTGGAGAAATATCCCACAGGCCTCTTCCAGGATCCCAGCTTTTGGGTAAGCACACCCAGGGCCAGTCTCTGTCTTTCATTCACATATAGTTGAAAGTCCTTATTCAAATCCGGCAAACCCAAAGCAGGTGCCTCCTTGAGTGCCTTTTTCAATTCCTGGAATGCCTTTTCTTGCACCTTTCCCCATCTAAATACAGACTCTTTTGTTGCTTCATAAAGTGGTCTGGCCATCAATCCAAAGTTTGGAATCCACAAGCGACACCAACCGACCATCCCTAGAAAGGATCTTAATTCTTGGTGATTGCGGGGCACGGGGATTGCGCATATTGCTTGGACGCGATTGACTCCCAATCGGCGAACCCCTTGCGAAATTTCACATCCCAAATAGATGACCTTTCGTTTTACTAACTGTGCTTTTTCTTTGGATACCCGGTATCCAGCCTGTCCCAACATATTCAATAATTCAATAGTCAATTGTTGGCAGAGATTTCGATTTGTAGCACCCAGGAAAATATCATCTACATACTGCAACACAACATAGGAAAAAAGTGAGTCCTTTACCTGGGTAGTTTTCCATTCTTCGAGCTCCTTGGCCAGCTGATTTCCGAAAATTGTAGGTGAGTTCTTAAATCCTTGAGGTAACCTGGTCCAGGTAAGTTGGCGCTTACGTCCAGTTTCCGGATTTTCCCATTCAAATGCAAAAATATTTCTGCTCTCAGGTGCCAGAGGGATGCAGAAGAAAGCATCTTTCAAATCGATTACTGTAAACCACTGAAATTTCTCAGACACAGATGTTAACAAAGTATATGGATTGGCTACTACTGGGTGTATATCTTTGGTGATGGAATTTACTGCTCGTAAGTCCTGTACTAGTCTGTATTTACCGTTGGGTTTTCTAACTGGGAAAATTGGAGTATTGAACTCGGATTCACATTCCTGCAAAATTCCTAATACCATATACTGAGTTATCATAGGGGCTATTCCTTTCCGGGTTTCCAGCTTAATAGGATACTGACGTATCCTTACCGGTCGGGCCCCCTCTTTTAATTCCACTATCGCAGGTACTGCTGCCTTCGATTTCCCTGGCGCTCCTATTTCCCACACCCATGGTACTACAGCCTGCTCAATCTCTGGTGGTATTTCCTCCTTCTCCACCTCCCTAACCATAAAAATTTTTGCTAAATTTTCCTCCGGTATTTCTAATTTTACTCTTCCTTTTTCAAAAATGATTTGTGCTTGTAATGCTGAGAGTAAATCTCTTCCCAGTAGACACTCTGGACTGCTTGGCATATATAAAAACTGATGATCAAACTCCTTTCCCCCAAATTTTATATCGAGTGGCCGCAGGAATGTCCTTTCCTCTACTTCCCCAGTTACCCCAACAACAAGCACTGTAGAATCACTCAGAGGTCCCATTTGTTTATTCATTGCCGAAAAACTTGCCCCGGTATCTACCCTAAATTCCATCGGTTCCCCCACTATTTCCAAAATAACCTTTAAATCCCGGTCTAGTCAGCTCTGATTCTGATAATTTCTCATCATAAAAGCTTGAGCGGCAACTTGTGGTCCTCCTACAAAAGGGTTCATTCCGTTACCAGAATTCATCCCTCCGTCCAAATTCATCCCATTTCCTAATGCATTTCCACCTATGTTACCACCCATTGGTGTTCCCATCCCCAAATTAAGTGGGCACTCCCTTTTCCAGTGTCCCTGGCCCTTACACAGCGCGCATTGATTAGGTCCCAACTTTTCCCGACCTCCCGGGACTTGATTTCCAAAACCCCCAAACCCGAAGTTTCTTCCTCGTTCATTACCTCTTCCTCTCCCCCGGCCCCTTCCTCTATTATTCACTTGAGAAGCCTGTTGCAGGACTGCCAGCATGCTCGCTTGCTGTTTCTTTACCGATTCCTTTTCCCTACTATTATATACTTTCTAGGCCACTTCTAATAATTTCTCCAAGTTCCGTGTATCTTCCCCTTCTAGCTTCTGCAGCTTTTTCCTAATGTCCTCCTGAGATTGTCCCATAAAAATCAATGCCAATTGTAATTTGCCTGACTCAGCTTCCACATCCAAATCCGTATATCTCCGAGCCGTCTCCTTCAGTCTCTCTAAAAACGCCGATGGTGACTCCCCTTTGTCTTGTCTTACCAAATACAATTTAGACCAATTCAATGTTTTCGGAATCCCTTCGCGTATCCCATCTATCAATAATTCTTGGTACGCTTTCAGTCTACGATACCCCTCCCCGGAGTTGGGATCCCACTCGGGATCTTCTCTGGGCACCAAATTATTAATAGTATCACCTTTAATAACCCGCATCCTAACCATTTCTCGCGCACGATCTGTCATAGCCTTAAACACCATCTCCTTTTCAGTGGAATCCATTATGGTATCTAATAACACCTGTAAATCATTCCAATCTGGATTTTGTGCTTTTATCACCATTTTTATTACCCGAGCCACCTTCTCCGGATTTTCTCTATATGCCCCTGCCGATTGCTTCCAAATCATCAGATCACTCGGAGAAAATGGGACCTTTACTAAAATTCTTTCTCCACTTCCCCCCCACAGCCTCCCGTAACGGGACCATCTAATGAGGTTGTAGCAATCTCTTTTTCCGTTCTAACCTCCCTTTACGAGTCCGCTCTGCAAGCGGCGTTCTCGGCTTATCAGCCAACAATTCTTCAGACTCTGTTTCCTCTTCTGTTAAAACAGGAATAGTGACCTTATGGTCATTCAGTGGTGGTATTTCGGGGGGGGGGGGGACGGCGCGCTTGGGGAAACTAACAAAGACACATCCTCCTCCGGTTCCGAGAACCAGACTTTCCACTCCTTACAACCAGCACATTCCTTATCTGTTAATCTCAATACCATCATTCCACATTCTTTCTGCCATTCAGGTTTCCCTTTTAAGTAATAAAATAAGTCAAGGTACGGCACCTCTTCCCATTTTTCATTTTCCCGTAAGAACTGCATTAAGGGGGTTATAATTTCTGAATTCACTGTACCGTTTCGTGGCTACTGCATTCCTTCTGTTTCATATTCAGGCCATACGTAATTACAATAATCAATTAAATTTCTCTTTCTTAATTCCTTTCCAAAATTACCATCTTTCCAACGTTTCAATAAACAACCAAGAGGAGAATCATCAGGGATATCGATTTCATTGCACGATAGAACTCTAAACATTTTAAACAGCATTATACTACTCACACACACACACACTCGTACAACTACAATACTATAACCCTTTTACCTTAATACCAACCAACTTGCCTATTCTCGACGCCGCGAGTGGCAAGTGCTGGCTCAGCGCGGCTTTCGCTGCGTCTTACGGCCAGCGCCTAGGCTTCCCAATACCAGAACCTTTGCCCAACCCTGCGAGATAAGTCCTCGTCTTATGGGCAGGCACCCAACCTTAAAAGAATAAAGCACCTTCGGGCTTACCTCACGGTTGTCCGTCCAGCGCGGAGTCGGGCACGGGTTGATGTCTCCCCAGAAATCACCTGGTGCCGGCTTGGAGTGGATCAGCCCGTGAACCGCTCCTGCCGCCTCCGGAGTCCTGCCGCGGTCGCCAGAAAACTGTTGCCCGTAAACAAAGACACAAACCAACAGAGTGTCAGTTTATGCGGTGCTTTATTCAGGGCCCGGGAACCTGAGGACTAGCGTCCAAAGTCAGGATTCCGAAGACCCTCATTTTCTGTTTAATTTTTATACCTTTTACAACTTGGCTTACATACAGAATTCTACCTCATACAGAAACAATTGGTAATTATCCCCAAACTTATAAATTTTCATGCTTGTCTAACCTAAGGATAATGGTTAACTAATTCCCATCACCAGAACCCCTTTGTTTATACAATACACCTTTCTTATCCCTAAGCAACTGTTCCCTAAGCAACTGTTCGTTACTTCTGCTAGTTCTGTTTGTCCTATATGCCCTACCGATTCCTTTGATTATTGTTCCTTCTTCTTCGGCACACTCCTTCTTGCTTCCCAGGACTTGTTATTCTCATAAGGCCTACCTGGCCAGTCAAAGCCTTAACCTAACTACTTCTACAATTTTAATTCTACTTTATTTGCAACAAAGTGATAGAGTTCAAGATCTTCAGGGAAACCTGGAGGAAGTATTCCAAGCTTACAACCCTAGACTTGAGGCATGCAGACTTTGATTCCTGGCCAAAGTGCCATGGGACAAAGCCCTAGAGGGAAGGGGGGTCCAGGACAGCTGCTCAGTATTCAAGGATCACCTTCTCCATGCCCAGGAGCAAAGTAAACCAACAAAGAGGAAGGCAGGAAAAAACACTAGGAGACCTGCCTGGATGAGCAAGGAGCTCCTGAACACACTGTCACACAAAAAGAAAATTTACAGGGAGTGGAAGATAGGACGACTAAAGTGGGGGGTATATAAAGAAACTGCCCGAGCAGCAAGACACCAGGTTATAAAAGTAAAAGCTCAGTTAGAATTAAATGTAGCCATGAGATCAAGGGAAACAGCAAAAGTTTCTACAGGTGCATTAATGGCAAGAAAAAGACTAGGGAAAGTTTCGGTCCCCTCAGAAAGGAAACAAGTGAACTGGTGACTGGACAAGTGATTTGGAGAAGGCTGAGGTTCTCAATGACTTCTTTTCCTCTATCTTCACTGGCAAGGGCTCCAGCCACACTCCTGGAGTCACAGAAGACAAAGGGAGGGGTTGGATGAAGGAACTGCCCATCATAACTGAAGATCAGGTTCGTGACCATCTGATGAAGCTGAAAGTGTACAAGTCCATGGGACCCAATGGGTTACACCCACAGGTACCGAGGGAACTGGTGGATGAGGTTGCTAAACCCCTCTCTATTGTATTCCAAAAGTCATGGCAGTCAGGTGAAGTCCCCACTAACTGGAAAAAGGGAAGCATAATCCCCATTTTTCAAAAAGGAGAGAAGGATGAACCGGGGGAACTACAGGCCTGTCAGTCTCACCTCCGTGCCTGGTAAGATCATGGAGCAGATCCTCCTGGAGGCACTGCTGAGGCACAAGAAAAACTGGGTACAGTCGACATGGCTTTGCCAAGGGCAAATCATGCCTGACAGACCTGGTGGCCTTCTGTGAGAAGGTCACAACATCAGTAGACAAGGGAAGAGCAACTAATGTCATTTACCTGGACCTGAGCAAAGCCTTTGACACTGTCTCACATGACATCCTGGTCTCCAAGCTGAAAAAAAATGGATTATGTATGGGCAATTCAGTGGATAAAGAATTGGCTTGATGGCCGTGCCCAAAGAGTGGCTGTCAATGGGTCCATGTCCAAGGGGAAGCCAGTGACAAATGGAGTCCCTCAAGGATCAGTACTGGGACCGGTCTTGTTTAACATCTTCATCAGCGACATGGGCAGTGGGATCGAGTGCACCCTTAGCAAGTCTGACAACGACACCCAGCTGTGTGAGGTGGCTGATATGCTGGAGGGCAGGGATGCCATCCAGAGGGACCTTGACAGGCTGGAGAGGTGGGCCCAGGCCAGCCTCATGAAGTTCAACAAGACCAAGTGCAAGATCCTCCATCTGGGTCGGGGCAATCCCAAGCACCAATACAGGCTGGGCAGGGACTGGCTTGAGAGCAGCCCTGGAGAAAAGGACTTGGGGGCACTGGTGGACGAGAAGCTCAACATGAGCTGTCAGTGCCACTTGCAGCCCAGAAAGCCAATCGTGTCCTGGGCTGCATCAAGAGGTGTGTGGCCAGCAGGGCGAGGGAGGTGATTCTCCCCCTCTACTCCACTCTCGTGAGACCCCACGTGGAGTCCTGCGTCCAGTTCTGGAGTCTTTAAGGCCAGGCTGGATGGGGCTCTGGGCAGCCTGATCTAGTGGGAGATGTCCCTGCCCATGGCGCGGGGGTTGGAACTGGTGATCTTTAAGGTCCCTTCCAACCCTGACAATTCTATGATTCTATGATTCTAAGTCTAATGATACCACCTCTTATTTTAGATGACTGACTTTGTTCCAGAAAAAAAAGAAAGAAAATGTACTGAAGGTTCAAGTCAGTGACATAATTTGAAAATAACATTAGGAAGCTAAATGACACGAAGAAACTGATACGCACAGATCAAGGAAATCCTATTACCTAAAGAGGAATAGTTCTTAATTTTAGGTTACACAGTGGTCTGTAACTACTCCCTTAGGCCATTACAAAGTAATAAATTTAGGCTGTGACTGTTGGCAGTGATTGACTTCCATATAATTTCTTAATGACACCAAGTGATTAATACATATTTCATATTCTTAATTAAAGTTTATTTAATGGACTTGAATGGTTTCTTTCTAAAATTCTACTCACAGACTGCTATTGCCTTTAAAATAGGCTGTGGTGAATTTGCAGGCACATCCTGAGCTTTTTATTCTTGTGACCCAGCGTAGAAGATTTTAGGAGAAAGAAGTTGGTGATCTCAGCTGAACATGTACCTTTGCCAGTAAACATAGATAAAAAATTAATGTTATATAGATACTTTCCTTCAAAAATTCTAACCTCGATAGCTGCTGCTATTCTTCAGCCATTGCCACACATGTAGCTGGAGCAAGGAGGGAGGTGTCATCGTGTCACTTTCAGTGCATCTAAAACTTTCTCTTGAAGTTACTACATA
Source organism: Trogon surrucura (assembly GCA_020746105.1). Taxonomy (NCBI): domain Eukaryota; kingdom Metazoa; phylum Chordata; class Aves; order Trogoniformes; family Trogonidae; genus Trogon; species Trogon surrucura. The sequence goes on from CM036658.1 coordinate 2,682,600, forward strand.
AAATCCTTTCTGAGTGAGTGAGAGGAAGCAGTCTGAAGCTGTGGAGCACAGATAGGCAAAATATACGTATTTTGGATGTTACTTATCCTGATTGTCAAGTCTTAAATGCACAGTTACTGACTTTAATTCTCCCAAGATCTTATTAACTCATAGCTTACAATAAACATCAATATTTACACTTTTTTTTCCTTTCCTAAGAAAAGCTGTTGATTTTGTTATATCTCTTCAATGATAATTAAATAAGAATAAAAAACCAACAGAAAAGCCCATGATCAAATATTTTCTCTACACAGTTAGAGACAAGTCATCTTTACTTACTTCACTAAGGATGTTCTTCCCTTTTCATTAAATCAAATTTTGCAGGAGATAGAAATGCTTTGTTGAGTATAAGATCCTAAGAAGAAGATAACAGAATGCAGTATTCCAAGTAATACCTTCTTGGTTTCTGATATGTGTAAGAAATTTTTTATGGATTCTATTTTTCCAACCAAACCTATGCAGTTATTTTAAAACTCTGAAATTCTGTAGAGGCCCAACATGCTCGCATCCTTCATATGTAGAGTTCTTGCTTTGAAATCACAACATATGATGAGCACATAAGCAAAACCAAGATGTTTACAAGTTTGTATTAATGAATTCTTTGAAAAGAGGGACATCCGTTTATTTGAATTAAATACTTAATCATCCACTTTAATTGGAATCAGAATGCTTTCATTCACTGAACGAAAAGAAACATTTGTTTTGACTTACCTAGGTGGTACTTTTTATTTCTACAGTGAGTGCAGTGCTTTATAAGAGGCTGATCCAGTTCTGATGTGATTACATTCCAGAAGGGAACAGGTTACTCTTCGAACTGGAATTGCCTTTGTATAAATTTGTTTTATTATAGGAGTTAAACAGCTCTGAGTGCCTAGTGGAGGACAGTCAGGTGTTGTGCCCATTGAAAAAAAACTGCAAAGAGGATCAATACAACACTGAGATCACAGTAAAGTGTTTAAAGATGAAACAAACAAACAAACAAAAAATTAATTTAGCACTGACAAGTGGTTTTAGAGACCTGAAAAGAAACATATTTTTTTTTGGTGAAAGTTCCATCTTTTGTTTTGATTAGAAATGGTAAAAGAGTAAAGGCACCAATAAATTTCCTGATAGACTTTTTGGCCGTTATTTTATTTATTTAATTTGAGAAGCCATGTTTGAAGTTTTTTTTTTGAAAAAAAAAGACATAATTTCTTCAGTTCTAGTAAGAAATAAGGACCTTATTATACAATTCGTTCAGTTTTTCATAGGTGCTGATAAATTTGGATAAAATTCATCTGTTCCCTAACTGTTTTTCAGTAGACCATCTTCTGCATTTTTGTTTTCTTCTTTAAAGATTGGAAGAAAGCAGAGTTGCGCCCATCAAGCTTCATATCACACCAACCAGCTCAAAAAAATAATAGTGGGCATCATCTCTACAGTATCACAAGACTTTAACCTGCAAACCTTTTCCTATAGCAGTCAGTGTCATTAAAAGCCGACAAATCTGTCTCAGCTTCATATCCTTAAATACATTTGTCTTTCCAAGGTCGGAAGAGTAATTGAGGATTTGGTGTGGTGATTCTGTTTCCTCTGGGTTTGAAAACTACAGTCTTTTCTAGATCTGTTCTCTGAGTCTATTTAATTTGTGAGCTCAAAGGGACTTTGAGCAACTATAACGAAAACTATAATTGCCGAGAACTTGCTGAAAATAGGGGATGAAAATGTCCTCAAGTAGATAATCTGCAATAGCAATTATGTTAATATTAAAAAAAAAAAATGGAGGAAGAGGTCTCGGATTAGCATAGAATAAAAACTTTTTCATCGCATTTTAGTATGTGAGTCAAGTGGAATTAGCCACGTGTTCATCCTGGTTTTATACTAAGGGTAACAGATGTAAGCCTGAAGAATTCACAGTATGCACGGCAGGGATGACCGTAACCTGTGGCAGTCTCTTGCAGGGATGTGAGGAGCCTTAACACGAGGGAGTTTGCAGGAACTGCGCTATTATAAATGAAGTAGAGAAATAAATGTGATCTCAGCATTTCCCAAATGGAAAGTGCCTCTCCTAATATAGAACCTAGGTCTCTGGGAAGTGTTAAAGATTCCAGAGGAATTAGTTCAAGCGTTGTGTACCTGCAGGAATAAGTCAGTCAAGTTAAAAGTGCCTCTCTGATGCCTTTCTGCCCTTGTAGCATGGTTCCCACGGCTTTTTTTTTTTTTTTATCTAGCAAGACAGTGGAGAACATCCAGAGAGTTTTGAGTCCAGGAAAAAGTGAATATCTTGTTTCCCGAATGGAGTTCACTCTTCTGACAATATTTGCTACTGCCTTTGCCCTGTGCTGCAGACAGCAAGCACATCTGTGGTACAGAATTACATGATGGGCTTCAGTCTACGTGGCTCCACACATACCTGGCTATTAGATGTAATAAAATATGTTTCTGTGGCAAAAGAAATTAAAAGTTGGAATTCCTGGGAGTTCTTCTCCATGGTCTTCAGTGGGACCAGAATTTCATAATAGGTGTTCAAAACCCCGTGAAAAAACTTCTAGGAAGGTTGAAATGCACACGTGTTGAAATCATGGGGAAAGAATTTATGATCTGCTTTATATATTTTTGTAGTGTGAGCTTTTAACCTGTATTGAAATAAGAAGAGGGTTTGTAAAAGTCACTCAGGGCAATTATTTCAATTTGTTTGGGCGGTTAAAGTTCATTTTCTATGCTTTAAATAGCCTCAATATGTTTTCTGAATATCTGGAATGAAGAGCAATAATTGCAAAAATGAATCAGTAGTCCCATCGTGCCGGGTCGAAAATTTTTGTGTTCTTGGAGTATTTATTGGGTAAATTAAAACATACTACATTTAACTCAAAATATCAGCTCGACATCTTAGCACTATCTCAAATACCATTCAGGAAGAAAACACTTCTAATTCATAGTATGTTAGCTCAAACTACACACACTGTACTCAAAACCACACACGACTTCGAGTGCATACTTTATCTTTCTGTTTCCTATGCCCAGATGGTAATCTGTTTGCTTTGGGGTGAATTCATGAAATGAAGCATCTGGAGTTTAGAGTGTTTTGATTTGCTTCACTAACTGCACCAAGCTCTGACTACATAACAAAATATTTGCTGCTAGAGCTCTTACCCTGAAAGTAATGTTGCCAAAGGGGAAAGAAAGCATAAATGTATTGGTAGTCTTTTCCAGACTACAATTCTGCCAAGATTACTACAGACCTTAAGGGCAGAAGCTCAGTTTCCCGATCTGAAGATGAATGTCATCTGTTTTACAAACACAGTCCTCTAAAATGAATCAGGTCTGCACCTGAATCGTCCATCAAGTTACAAAGTGCAAGGTCAAACAACATTTTGCTTTAACATAAGAACATTCATATAAAGTTGATTTAGTTATAGTGACAGTTCTATATTCTCTTTTATATTGTAAAAAGATATCAATTACATTACAGGTAAATTACAGCTATAAAATAAAGTACCTCTTATGTATTCATGCTGGAGAAGAGCCTTATTTAATAGCTATAACTTTTTTAATTCAGGCACTTCTTTCTGTACGCGACTATGAATAAGGAGAAGTTCTGGCTGTGGGATAGAAAAACTCAGAGGCAGCTCAAATTTGCTTCAAAGTAAGACAGAGAAGCAGTAAACAGAGTAATTCCTTCATTGGTTCTTCCTTCTTTGTTAATCCCCATGGATTTTAGCATTACTTTGTGATACTGTCAGGCCATACCACTGACATGGAAATTGCTCCGTGTATCCCTGGCTAAAGCAAATAGCTTATGTCTTACCTCTTTCTGACCCAGAAGAGGTTCAGGGCCACTTTGAGTAGCAAATAAAAGATTAAACATGCTTACCCACCAAAGCCGACAAACAGTAGCTTAACTGTAGGATTTACTGTCTCATATTGATTGTTATAAATGTGTACTGGGCCTACTTTTAGACAGTATTGAAATTACCTTTTCTTTTTTCTTTTTTTCTTTTATTTTCTTTTTTTCTTGTTTCTTTTTCTTTCTTCTTTTTTGTTTCTTCTTCTTTCTTCTCTCTTTTCTTTTTTCTTTTTTTTTTTTTTTTTTTTTTTTTGGTTATGAACTTGTCCTTAAGTTCTGACAGTAAGTTATCCTTGGTTTTGGAGGGCACAAGAGTATATTCATTAGTCCACAAGAAATTAGCATTAAGTCATGAAAAGCAACATTACTATTGTAAATAACAGAGGCAAATAAACTACAGTGGTGGGAGGCACCTGAAAAACAAAGTTTGTTGACACCTGCAGAAAATATAAGACTACTGTTGAGGTAATGCTCAAATGACTGTTTTCTTAATCCCTGTTTTTACAACTTCTCTTCTTGTCTCAGCACATATCTGACTAAAATAGGAAATAGTCCTGGATAAAGTTCTTGTTCTTTTGCTTTATCTCATGACAAATCCTATTTGCTGAGCTAATGAGAGATATCAAATGGACTGTTGCAGAAGTTTAATACAGCATCACATAATTTCATTAACTTTTTTTTTTGTCAAAGTGTGATTTCTTTGAACCACTTATCATACAGCAAAGTAAAGCTGTCTGTTAGAATTTCTGCAAATGAAACCAACAGTAGTGATGACTGAATGTCAAGTGGTGCAAATGATTATTGAGCATTCTAAGTGCTTATGTTGTGTTTGTCCAGTTCAGTGTGAAGTGTTTAAGCTGTGTCCCTAGCTCTATTTCACATGAAATGGCAATTTTGAATTGTTTTCTAATATGGTTTTATCAAGTCTTTGGTTCATAAAAGATTGTGTGCCTTCCCAATATCTATGATTAAAAGAGATGATTTCTCATAAGAATAGATTGACGTATTAATTTCAGCTGTTGTAACCACTTAACTCCTAGATGCCTCTAAAATTTTAAACCAAATTAAATCATGAGTGGTTCCTGGAACACTGGTCCACCACCAAGTGTTCCACAGCTGTAGGAGAACTTATCTGAGCTGAGTGAGTGTGTCACAGATTATCAGAAGCCAGTTGATGATGTGGTTCGTTGCAAGAAATACTCAGAATATTTGTCTGTCATTAAGCAATTCTTAATATCCGTGATTCTGCTGATAAGAAACACACCAAATGCATTTCATCACCGTGCAAAGAGGTGGGCTGGGATGAAGTGGGTGAGATATTTTAGTGGGAGGCATATGTCGATATTAGTCACCTTTGTGTTGTATCAGAATGGCACACGTGAAATGAAAACCTACAGATGACACACATGTATCAAGGTATAAACAGCACTGCCTTCTGGTTTTCCATATAAATGGTTTTAGTAGAGGGCTGTAAACCTGGATAACACTTGAGCAGTATGTAGACGAATGAAACTAGGAATTGTGTACTCTTCATGGAGGAGTCCTGTTGGTGGCAAAGAGAACAAACATTGAAAGGAGAAAGATAGTCGATTCTGGTTTCATAAGGTGACACTAACATTTAACCTGTCTTGCAGTATTTTTGCTTTCATTCTAGGTAATTTTAATTTTGCATTTTATTTGTGATGTTTTGATAAAGAGTAACCAGTTACTCTCATTTCATTCAAAAGTGAGTAAATTTTTGAGAGTCATAAGAAATAAATTATTTGAAGGACTGATTTTACAAAGACCATAAATTTTTTTCACGTCACTTCTGTCTATAGCAGTTCTTAAACGCAAAACTTAGTCAGCACTCATTCTAATTAAAGATTGTGTCATGGTGAAAGATGGACAGAATGACAGAACATAATTCTCTTCTCGCACAATGCCTCGATATCCATTATTTTGACTTTCAACAAAAACATGAATGATTTTGTCCAGGCTTTGTGGAAAGCTAATGAGATGACATATTCTTTGGATTCATTAATCTGAAATCGATTAGTTTTCAAAAATCTCATACCTAATGATTAAAATAGAAACTGTAATAATCGAAGATCGTATAACTCTTCAGGACATTTTAGAAGGTAAATTTGTACATTTTTTTTAAACTTTCCCATGGTTTTAAACCTGAAAATACTGCTGATAGCTTCCAATAATTTCTGATAACTGAAATAAAGTGTTGTATTTTAGGTCAGAGAATAAACTACAAACCCAAGCCTATATCCGATTTCTGTTGCTGAAATACTAGAAATTATTGATACGATCACGGAAGGTAGGTCTGATGGGTCCTCAAGAGTATCCATAACCCACTTCCATCCACCAGATGGAAGGTACAGAAGTGGGAAGATGCTAGGTATAGGTATGTGATTTCTGACAGACGTTTATCCAAGATGTGTGGTGACAGAAGTACTGGAGGTTCCACAGCTGCCATAGACGTTACAGTTCAGGGCTAAACTATCCTTGAATAAGAAACCTTGTTTTGTTTTGTTTTGTTCTGTTCTGTTCTGTTTTGTTTTGTTTTGTTTTGTTTTCCCAGAGGAAGCTTAATCTCTTTTTCTGCGGTTTAAACTTGGTACTTTCAGTTGCGTCAACTTTAACATCTGTTTTTTTTTTTTCCAGTACTTTCTTCCGCATGATGTAGAATGCTAAAATGCAATTGCGTGTCTGTGAAGTGTAATGCCCTGTAGCTCTGAAAAGGAAGCAAGTGGACATTTCACTCCAATGCCTGCTCTCACAAAGCTGCGCTTTTTCTGAAACTCCTCTTAGCTGGGGATGAAAGTGGGATGAAGTCAGGAGGAGAATTAGGTACCTGTGGGTTACAGTGGTCTGGCACGACTCAGCAACTCTGTTGAAAGCATTTAACAGAGAGGATACTGAAGGACTTAATTCAAAAAACCTGCTGCATCCTCTTTTGGAAAGTTGTGCTACGTGTTTGTAAAGCTGTCTCTCAAAGGCTGTGTTCAGACCTCGGGATGCAGCAGATTTTTTGAATTAAGTCCTTCAGTAACGAGTCTCTGAGATATGCTTTCAGGGAAAGTGTGATATCAGTGTCCAGCAGGGTTTACTTTTTTATTAGCTGGTTCATTTAGGTTTTGGGGTTTTTTTTTTTTTGGTTTGTTGTTTGGGTTTTTTTGTTGTTGTTGTTGTTTGTTTTTAAAAAATAGCTGTAGGCTTAATATGTATTGCAAGCAATCTAGCACATCTGTTGAAAAAACACCACTGCCTGCCTTAGGCTTATATGGAAATTTTTATTTGTTCAATTTGTTAATTCTTGACAAGAAGCATAAATTCTGAGGTAATGTTTTGAACTATGACAGCTTTACAAAATAAACTACTACTCTTCTCAGTGCATCTACAGTAACATCTCTTTGGGGATCTGTAAAAAAAAAATAAAATTGATGATTTAACGTTAGGAAGAATATGGTCACTAGCCTTACAAAATTCTGTAGTCTAAAGAATTGCGTTATTTCATACTTGGAAGCCCTACTACAAATTATATATAAAACTAATTAATTATAATGTCAAGATACAGGTCTGGAGGATCTTCGTTATTACTAATAAAATTTTGAAAGCTTTTTAAAACCTGAAATATTTATTGTTGACTGTTAAAGCAGTCATCATTTTAGCTCCACAGCGTTTAATGTTTTCGGTATTTTAGAATATGTAGGTCAACATATTTTTATGATGCTCATGCTTATCGTGTGCTTTTAGGGCAAAGCTATCCCCATTCGTTTCACATGTCTGGCATGTGGCTCAAAACACCCAGCTGAAATCCCTGTAATATCTTCAGGCTGTCCCTCTGTAGTGTGTTTAGTTGACTTCTAGATTTGATGACTTCTTGTTTTGATATTATGATACTCTCAGCATTATTTTTGTGACAGTTGTCCTCTTCCTTAAAGCAATGTCTTGACTGAGATTGCACTTGCACTGTTGCAGTAGACGAATTCAGATAAAATATTCTGGAGTAGCAAGGGGTTTTCCTGAAGATGATTTGTCCTGCAAAAATTTGAAATAATCAGCATCTGGGGCAAAACCTCTTGTGTTTTGCCTGCACTTTTATTCTGCTGGTTATTGTGTAGTTCCCAGTGATTCTTGTAGTGGCCTCTGTCTGAGCCACTAAAGATTTTTCTGAAAAGTGTGGTAGTCCTTGCCCTCTCATTTATCTCTCAGTATTTTCCTTTTTTTTTTTTTTTTTTTTTTTCCATCTTCCATTTGCAGTAATTCTTATCATTCAGGTCTGCTTCCTCAGCTACAAAGCTGATGTCCTTGCAGACCTGCTTTCTCAGACTCATGGATTTCACTTCCAGGGAGTGGTGGTGATGTCAGAACACGTTGCCTTTTATCTGACACGAGTGCTTCTTTTCCACATGTCACTCTGCATGAAGTGACACTGGATTTCCTTTACCATTTCCGCACCTGGCTAGTAAGCTTGTGTGGTTCTGCAGCATCAGCTTAGTACCACCTGAAGAACATCTTATTGCAAGACCAGACACTAGTGATGTCCTGCTGCCAGGGGAACAGACCGTGTTTCTCACCTCCTCGACAATTGCTTACCTCTATAATGGCCTCTTCCTTTTCTCAGAGAAAATTAATTTATCTCATAGTTTTTTTTGTGGTGGACCTTGTTAAATTCGCATTGAGATCTGTCATAACAACACCTCTCTAGACCTCTAAGGCCACTTGGGTTTTGCCCTCAGAAGTAAGGAAGTGGTGAGATGGAGATGTTATCGACCTTTGGGAGTTTTATTCTTGGGCTTCTCCAATGGAAGAGGTTGCGGTGTTAATACTCCATTGTACTGATGCATTTTCAGGAGGACAACAATCTGATTATGTAAATATCGTTTGAAGGTTACTTAGAATATAAAGCAGTTAGAATATAAAGTTCTGAGTTAAATTCTCTCAGCCTCCAAAGGCTCATGCTCATTGTAAGACTGCTCTGCGTGCAACCAAAGATGAAGGAAAATAGCTGCAATACCTAAAATACTTCCCTTTTCTTTCAGTATAAAAAGAAATGAAACATATTTTTAGAGACATGGTGGATTTCCTTTTTTTTTTGTATTTTTTTTAATTCTCATTTAATTCCATACTAAATCTGAGAAGAATTCAAGGGAACAAAAGGCAATATATTCCCCCTAAGAAGAGTAAAACCTGTAAAAAAAAAACAAAACACAATATTGCCATGAGTTTAAATAAAGGTTTTCTCTTTCTCCATTGAAATCACTGAAGAAGGTAGCTTTGAAACTATTACTTTAGCCTACACAGTAGTGAAAGCAAAGTGTGCTATTTATTTAACATAATACTACACAATAAATTTAGAAATTCTCTACAGTGTAGAAACCTATAGAAGCTGTTACTTCTGGAAGAAAGCACCATGGAAGATTGTCATTCTGAAAATAGCATTGTTTTCTTCTGTAGGAAAAAAAAAACAACCACTTCTTATTGAAACAAATAAAATATTATTCCAATAATAATGAAGTAAGATATCGCAATGATGGAAGAATTTGCTTACTCTTCACTTTCTTGAGCTGACTTAATCAGTATAACAGAACATGCACTGAATGCCCAAATATTTGGTCTTGTCAAAGCAGAATTGTCCTGTTGTAACCTTCACCACAGAAAAGTAATGGAATGCTATTGTTTTTTTGACTTAACCTTATAATGTTGGCTTTAGCTCAGTGACAGTATAGCTCACTAGGAGTAGGCACTTCTTCCTGTCTTTTTCAGCCAGCCAGCTGCTCTCTCACTCAGATGAAAAAATATGTGAGTCAAAATAAGGACCAGGACATCATTTACCAATGGTTGTCCCAGGCAAAACAGGCACAATTTAGAGAATTTAGAGAATTTAATTTATTGCTGGTTTAAAATAGAGTAGGGTGGTAGGAAATACAAACCAAACTAAAACCACCTTCCCCTCATACCCCCGTCTTCCCAACGTCACTCCTCCATGCCCAGTTTTTTCTACCTCCAGTGTTACGTTCAGAAATAATTTGTTTTACAGTTGCTGTGTATTTTGACACATCTTACAGTTTCACATAAATAATGGATTTTCAATCTATTTAGAGAACGGTAATAAAAGTAAACTAAAAGTTAAATAAAATATCTAGAAATTAATTCTTTGTGTTAATAGGACATCTTTTTTTTTTTTGTCATTATGCATTCAGGCAATGCAGTATTATTTTCCCCTAGTGGCTTTTTCTTCCTGCTTTCTTGTATTGCTGGTTATTTCAATTTCTTCAATTAATAATAGAAAATAGCCTTTGACTTTCAAAATATTTCACTCAGACTCTGTCTCTAGTACATAGAAAAAAAAAAAAAAAGAGCTGTACAATCAGATCAGATGTGAGTTTCTGTCAAGAAGTAGTATGTAAGTTTCTGGATGTCTGAAGAGGTGTTGACATTTGAGCAAAATGTTGGAAAATCAAATTTTTCATTCTATGCCAATTGTTCAACAAAATTCTAAGGCAAACTTTCTGCCCACACCTGTTGATCTTCTCACGTAAGCAATGGAGGTTGAGAGCATTGGGGTGTTATTTGGGGTTTTTTTTGTCAGACTGCAGCTCACACAAAACAAGAGAAAGTCAAGCAGATTGCGTAAATGGGCCCCAGAAGCCCAAGAAATGTATTTCTAGCAAATTTGCTTAATCACTCCTTTAGAAGAATCATTTTGAGCAGACAATATTTGCAGCTAGATCCCAGTGTGACCTTGCATTACCAAAAAAATAAGTGAATAGTATACAAAGTTTTTATTTTCATAAAGCAAGTTGGGTGGAAATTATATGGTAGGGTGCTAAGGAGTATGATGTCAAAACTGCTGCTTTGGTGAATGTGAGCAACCCAACTTCTTCTCTAGGGAAGCAGCTTTGTTCAGTGGAGACAGTCATGCCTGGAGCCCTGGCAGCTCTTTGCTGCCTTCCAAGACTCCTTCTGCAAATTGCGTAATTTCCTTATGTTGCAGATTCCCTCTGCAGTTCAGCTGTGGGTTTACTTACATTGTCTGTGATCGAGTTTATAGTATAATATAAAATGATTGAATTAACTCACGTATTTTTATATCGCATAAGAAGTTAGTTGAACGAGAGGTAAGACATTGTTTGTGTTTAATTGCAATTCTTGATCTTTTCCATAACTGCAGTGTTATGTTTATATAATAATCTAAGAATAAGGTTGTTAGAGCATATTTTTTATACGCTACATTTCAGTTTTCAGAATAATCTCTGTCAGATCATAATGTGCATTATGCAGAGGTGCAGTCTTCTTTTTTAGGCGTTGTGAAAGGTCTTGGAAAAGTAATTTCTATATGGCAGTGAACCAACGTATTTTGTTGATTTGGTTTGTCTTTCTAAAAATCTTAGAGGGGCATGTTGATCTAAAGATTTCTTGGCATTTTTTTCAGACTGAATTTGAAATAGCACAGTGATTACCAGTCTTTGGCATCAGTGTAGTTCTGGATCTTTGTATAATCTATCGTTCTTCTGCTCTTTCAGGGGTTATTCTGGTTCTGACAAACATATGAGTCGAAACTTTTCTTAGGTCCTCTGAAATCACTGTTGAAGATGACTGGATTTTTCTATGTCCAGTCAAAATAAATGGACAGTTCATGTCTTAATTCAACATGGCAAGAGGATATAGCTCTAAAATGCTTGTTGTGGACGGAGTTGTAGACATGGACAGAGAAAGCTGTGGAGATGCCAAATTCCATCATTACCATAGACATGTAGTTAATCCTACTGTTGAAAACATTTTTTTTTCTTTGTCTCTCGTCCTGGATTTAACGCTTTGTCAGATTCACCTTCAGATCCTTTAGTAAATGGCTTTCTAAGCTACTGTAGACAAAACAGCCGACTGCTCCCTTTCAGTGCCAGTGAGTCCACACTATTACTTGATGTTAAGAGATCTCATTTGCCTCTAACCCTGTTTACATCAGCAGAGGTAGTGATGGGTCTAAAAATCCTTTCTGTTCTTTTTTGAATAGGTTGAATGTGATCCAAAAACATCTCAAGGAATTTCACTAAAAAACGTCACCATCTCAAAAATCTCAGTATAACCAAAAAAAGGTTAAATAAATTTTCCTCTTCTTGTTTTCTAGGAAGTGAGCAGTGGAGCTGGAACACGTGGCAGCAAACCCTTTGTATTTCCTGCTTGTATCTGTGCAGCCTGATTTGCAAGGTAAATGTGCTATATTAATTGAGTGCAATTTTATACTATTATAGTTTCCACTGACTAAAATGACCTTATAATATCTCTAGGTTTTGAAGAAAATACCCTTGCTTAGTGCTTCATCTACACTTTCAGTGAATTGTATTGCAATACTTTTACAGTTTAAAATAAATGCACTGAGTTGCTTCAGATTCATTAAAAAGATACCACCCTATCAGGAAGAATGGAAGAGGATGCCAAAATCTAGGTTATTTGTGAGTTCCTGGGTTATTGCTCCTATATTTCCATCAGTCTGACTAAGAACAGTTAAGCTGAGCCTGAAGATTTAAATCTGAATGTGGATGCATTTGTTATGTCAAGATATATTCTCTGTGTTCTGTGTTTATTGGTGATTTTGTGTTCATTGGTGATTAGAAGAGACAGTGATTCTTGAGATGTGCCTGGCTAAACTTGACAATCTTTATTGCTGTACAGTTCTGTTTGTGGGGGTTTTTTTTGGTTGTTTTTTATTTTTTTTTAAATGGGAGGTTCTTATTCCTGCTCTTAAGCATAGATCTTAATAGTGATATTTGAAAGGAAATCATGTTAAATATTTGGAAAATTTAGTTTTCTAGGGTTTAAAAATACCTCAGGGAAAGTAGCTTGTTATGATAATTAATTTTGTTACCATGGAACACTGCTGGTTCTGCCAAGAAAAAATATGTCCCTGAATACCTTTCTTAGCTTTGGTTAAGGGTCTAGACTTAATAATACTCTTTATTTTGAGACTTTGTTCCATCCCTGAATTTTATCTTTGAAGTTGTCTTAGTTGTCTGTAGAAAAGAACATTCCTCTTGGAATCTTTCTGCCATTGAAACTAGATCTTTCACACGTGGTGAAAAAAAAAAGATTTTCAAAAGCTTTTTTATTATAAAGAACTGAACCAGAAGCTATGCAAAAGCTGCTCCAAATTCATGCTTTTAAATGGAATGCTGAGCAGAAGAATTACCCCCTCTTGACAGAAGTGCCACTGTGAACTGTGTATTCAAGGTGGAAAATTGGCCCTTTAGAAAAACAAAATCAGCAGCCCTCCCAGCACCTAAAACAGGGGAGTGAATATTCTGCTCTTCAGCATTTATTTAACAAGCTGAACCCCAAGGCTGTGCATTTTAATGTATTGTATTTCTTTAGCAGGGAGAGGAAAAAAAGGTGAATCAGCCTTTGCGGTGAGTGAAACCCTGCTACGAGATGTGGGTGGTGATTGTAAAAAGAAAAGTAGCAGCATTTCCTTCTAGGCACCTTCCGGGGATGGAAGCCATTCGTAAATACTGAAAGAGGCTGCCCGTTTTTACCAGCTCCCTTTCACCTGCTAGAAAGGGTACAAAAAGGCACAGAGTGGGTTGAGACCAGCCCTGAAGAGAAGGATTTGGGGGTGTTGATGGACGAGAAGCTCAACCTGAGCCGGCAGGGCGCTCCTGCAGCCCAGAAGGCCAACCCCATCCTGGGATGGATCAGGAGAAGCGTAGCCAGCAGGGCAAGAGAGGGGATTCTCCCCCTTTACTCTGCTCTGGTGAGACCCCACCTCGAATGCTGCGTCCAGTTCTGGTGTCCCCACCATAAGAGGGACATGGAGCTGTTGGAGCGTGTTCAGAGGAGGCCACAAAGATGACCCAGGGGCTGGAGCAGCTCTGCTACAAGGACAGGCTGAGGGAGCTGGAATTGTTCAGTCTTGAAAAGAGAAGACTTCGGGGGGACCTAAGAGCTGCCTTCCAATACCTGAAGGTACCAATACAGGAAGGTTGGGGGGGGACTTTTGACAAGAGCGTCCACTGATAGGACAAGGGGAAATGGGTTTAAGTTGAAGAAGAATAGATTTAGATTAGATCTTAGGAAGAAATTCTTCAGTCCGAGGGTGGCAAGACTTTGGAATAAATTGCCCAGAGATGTTGTGGCTGCCCCCTCCCTGGAGGTGTTCAAGGCCAGGTTGGACAGAGCCTTGAGCAGCCTGATCTAGTTGAGAGGCGTCCCTGCCCGTGACAGGGAGGTTGGATTAGATGATCCCTAAGGTCTCTTCCAGCCTAGGCCCTTCTATGAAAAATTCCAGTTGTGAGGAAGAGCCCACGTGCAATAATTTTCCAAATAATGTTTAGGCACTGAACAATCTTAACTGTCAGAAAAGTGTGGATGACGTTGCTTTTCAAAGAGGTGCTGGTGCATCTCCTCCCACCTTGTGTTGTTTTACAAAGGTCTCATCTATCTTAAGTTTTCCAGTGCAGCAGAAATGGGGAGAGAACTAGCAATCAGTAGCCTAATGGCTAAAGGCATAATTTTACAAGAGCTAAAACATGATTTTCATGATTATGTGGCATTGTGTTTAATGAAGATTTAAGCATGTACTTAAACACTTGCAGAATTGGGATATACTTGGCTCAATGGCAACTGAAGAAGTGATGGTGAAAACAATGAGTAAAATTTCCAAAGCATGTGTACGTGGAGTAGCAGCCGGCATGGGCTGGTCTTTCTCCATCATGTATGATAACTTGGTATCTTACGCAAGATAACACTCACCCAAAAAATAATATAATGCTTTAAAACCTGATGGATGAAGAGCATTTAATTATTTTCTAAGAAACTAGTATTACAACGTTTTGTGCAGAATAACCTTCTGGTTATTCTGCAGAATAAACTTCTGGTTTACTGTGCTTCCTTTGACTGTAGATGCAGTTAAATCTGAAGGTGCCACCAATTCTAGTGAGTTATGTGTAATTTTTGTCATTGACATTTCAATAGCAAAACATCAATATTCAATTTGGAGTTAGCAATAAGTCACTGCCAGTGAGAACAGACTAATATGTTTTTATGATGATGATCCTGTGTGGGGTAATGAGTTGTTTTTAATCAGCCTAAAGGGTAAGTTCAGATTTGCAATTTGATCTTTCTATTTTTAAGAGGGCTTGAGGAATTATTGTGAAGTAAATTGTCTTTCTTTCCGTCTTTCGTCTTCCTCCTTCTGAAAAGATTTATTACAATCTATTTAACTTGTTTTCCTAACATTCCTGTGAAATTGGAATGCACAGTGCATCACATTTATGGATTTGCATAAACTGATGCTGTGAAAGTTTCCCGTCCACTTTTGATTTCTTATTAGGGGACGAACAAAAAACATCTCAAACCTCTGAGTAGTTTTTAGGCATCTCAAGAGCGTTTCTTTCTTTAGTAATTTAGATAATACTACATGCTAATATAAAGCAATGAGCCACTGTAGGTGTAATGGCTATTCTGTTGAGGGAGTAACAATAAAAAAAAAGGTAAAAACCAAAAGAAAGGTGTTATTTCAGAGTCTTACCAAACATGTCTGTACATATGTATTTCTTTTCTAAAGAGAAAAGGTTCCACTACTCCCTAAGCTCAATTTTCCACGCTAACAAAAATTGCATATTTTTTGTTTTCGAACATTAAAAATAAAATAAAATTAGATTGGAAGTGGTGTCCTCTAATAGGCCAGTTGTTTTTATATATCAGGGACCTGATTTACAGTTATTTTTCTACCTGGCACTGTGGTGTGGGAATCCTTTCTAACTGTTTTATATGGTCCCTTTACTGATCGGTGAATGCCATTTGGACCAGAAGTCCTCTGTGTGTTTTTCTTAAGACTCTGGCTGATGAGCTGTTGCACCTTTTTTTCTTCTATGGGGAGCCATCTGGAGAGAACAACACTGTGATGGTGCTAAAGTGCTGTGCTTTTATTTTGGGTATCTGCAGTCCACAGCCTGTACTTGAGTTCAAGTGATAAGAAGATTTTTCACGCTATGACATTGTCTGTTGTTGATGGTGTGTTTGTGCAGCCAGATGAACTCAGTTCCCTTCTCCAGATTGGCAACAGTACTGTAAAATGTGATTTTTAATAATGCGGCTACCTTTATTTTCAGCCTAACAGGGTGTCACATATTTTTTATATCAACATATATAGCCAAACTTTATACGAGCGCAGCGCTTGCCTAAAAATAAGAAACTATCATTTCCATGTTCTTCTGTATTGACTCATATTTCTTGTGCTTAAATGTCTACATTTCTGAGTAACTTTCCTGAATTTGCTTGATTAGCACCTGTATAATGAGAAAAAAAAATGCATCTCTTGAACACTCCAAGAAGAGAAAAAGATCTGGATGGTTGTGGTTTTTTCCACTCTTTAACCCATGACTCTAGATTATAAAAAGTGCTTATTCAGGGATTTGGTAATATAATTAATTAAGATGTCTTAGATCTCTCAGTGTTTTCAGGTCTTTCTGCATGAAAATAATTAAAGGCTTTCATAAATGTGGTGCTTTTGAGACCAGAAATCACTGTTCTTCATACTGAAAAGGAAAATTTTGAAGGATGTGTTTAAATCGCTAGAAATATATGCAACAAGGTATGTAAATAAAAAGAGTAGATCTCCTCAGGTTTAAATTATTTATTTTAATCCATGTGCTTGACTCATTTCTGCTGATTTGATCTGGTACCTTCAGAAGTAACAGGTGATTTTGGGTGCTCAGATTGTAGTACCGCCTGAAGGAGTCTCATTTTCAGAAAATTCTGACTCCTCCTTTTATGAAATTCAGGCCTCTTCTAAATTCAAAATGCACGTCCATACAAACACTACGAGAAATCTTTGCTTACACTGGACTTGCAAGACCTGTTTATTCTTAAAACTGCCAGATTAAATTAAATTAGTTAATCTCAGTCTTTGGGGATGTCATCTTGAGGTCTTCTGTATGCAATGGTTTGCATACTTTTCTCTATAATTTGGAGTTATACTCTGAGTTATAACTGGTCTTTATACAAGTGTTGCAAATTTGGGGGTAAAGTTTACTTTATTTTCAAATAGATGTTCAAAAATAAGTTTTGGAGTAGGGCAATGGGCATCCAGACTCCAACATAATGAATAGATATTTAAAACTGATGCACAGCAAAAAAATACCTTCGTTTAGAGGGACGTGCCCCTCATTCAGTGAAGACAGTCCCATTTCTTCCTTGGCCTCCCACAGGCATCAAGAGGTGTCTACATTTAAATGGGGCTGGAATTACTGTTTGGAAATTGTAAATTTACCTCAGGATCCTTTGGTTTTGGAAAGTAAGAATGTCAGTTAAAGCTGAACAAAATGTTAGAGAAGCAATCTGCTGGAAAGAGTCAAATTAAAATTCACAAATAGAACAAGGATTTCTTCATTAGTGGAAATGTCACAGAGTTTTGTTACGTGGCTACCTCCCAACATCTTCCTACGTTTTGCAGAAAAATAAAAAGACACCTAAAGTAACCTAGAAAATCCGCTGCCTCCTTTTTAGTAGCAATGCCAATATGCTTCGTTTTCTGTCAAAACCAATGCACCGTTTTAGGTTGTGCGTCTGCCTTGAAATAATGGATTCAGTCCTTTCTTGACTTTCCTTCATGCCTCACTCACAGCCCTACTGTGCATCCCTGAATCTTTCCATTTTGCATTTTCAGCATTGCAGCCTGATCTTTGGTATGGAATTTTGCAAGGAGCACTCACCATAGTAAAATGCTGTGCTGCATTTAATTATTCAGAAAGTATATGAGAAGGAAAAAAAGGAATAACTTTGTATGCTATTACAGTCAAGATGAGGGTGATGAGCTACAGTAATAAAAGGTAAAAGAGACTTTATCTAGATAATCTGTGTAACTGTCCAAAACTGGGTGGATTGGTTTATTTTCACGTTGGAAGAATAATTTGCATGCTGGAAAGTGTTTTTCAGTTCTTGACTGACAAAAAAAGAAACATTAAAAAAACCTGTTATATAACAGCAGCCTGCTGATACAGAGATTTTTAGTAAATATATAGGTGATTGCAATTTAACACCCTGAATTCTTCTACATAATCTCTATTTTTAATACAGCTGTGGTTTCTGGTATGTTTTGTCAGTACCCCTTCTCAGTGAGGGTGATGGAACACTGGAACAGGCTGCCCAGAGAGGTTGTGGAGTCTCCTTCTCTGGAGACATTCAAGACCTGCCTGGACACGTTCCTATGTAGCATAATGTAGGCATTCCTGCTCTGGCAGGGGGATTGGACTTGATGATCTCTCGAGGTCCCTTCCAATCCCTAACATTCTATGATTCTATGATTCTATGATTTTGACATGAATCCTAAGTGTCATTCTTGGATATTCTTTATTCTATCCTTGTTTACTGCCTTACCCTTAATTAAAACATCCTTAGAGTAGGAGATCGTTGCCAAGCTCACTAAAGTTTAATCATGCAGCCTGCTGCGTTCAGCTTCATTTTACTCCTGTGCACACAAGGACTTTCTGCTGGCTGGGGATGATGAAGCAGGTGAGAGACCCCAGACCTGGAAGTCCAGGAACTAGAGGATATTGAAAAGCTGTGGCCAAGTGCTTGATGATGAGGAGCCCTGTCAGCTGCCTGGGAGAGCCCCGTCTCAAATCCATTTAAAAGTGTGCAAGAAAGAACAGGTCACCCAGCTGTGTGAATGTGAACAATTATAGGTCAGTAGAATTTTAGAGTAATGTGATTTGACACATCTTGGGAGAGCACTTGAATGGAGAGGCTGCGTAGAACTGTGCGTGTGCTGTCCTGGAACACGGAAAAGGAGTTATGAGTACCCTGAAGGTAGAGAGAGGTACTTTTTCTGCAAATAGTTATTCCCAAGCTTTTTCTGTCACTATAAATACTATTAACAACATCACAGGAAGAAGACTTACTGTCATGACACTCTTAAAAGCAAAAGTGTGGAGGGCGAGAAGTGAATATGGAGTAATAAAAAATATATCACGTCATTAGAATACGAATATTTTAGTAATGAATCTGGATGTAGAAAAGCAGCATACTCCTTTTGTTATATATAAAAAGAATACTTAAGAGAAAGAAATCTTCCACGTTTCGCAGAGGGTCATCAAGGTTTCTTCAAATTACTCATCAAGGTTTCTTCAAATTACTCTTAAATTCTTTCATTTGCTCAGGTGAAGCCCCTGTGCTGCGTCTGGTGTTCCATCTCTGAAGCATACTGACACCGTTCCTAAGGCCGTTACTTGAACTCCCTCACTGCAGTCAGTACTCAGAACAAATATGTGCAAAATCAGGTTTGTTTTTTTTTCTTCCCCCACAAATGCGGGGAATATTTCTGAATGTGCAAATGTGAGCATAGGTTTGGAATCTTTCTGGGATCATTAGTCTACAAAATTTGGCCTTCTGATGAGGAAAATTATCTGGGAACAATTATACAAAATTGGAGTAGTTTTAATTGGAAGATTTAAAGTACCTGCTAGTCACCTTCATCTCCAGAAGAATAGGAGAGCTCTCTCATAACATTTATTCAAATGTATTCACTCTAAAAATATTTGTATAAATTAAGCAGAAGGCAGCCACCATTTCAGTTTCTTCCTGTTTTGTCAGACAGATCAGAGCCTCAGTCATTAGTCTAAACTAATGTAAATCATGATATCACTGGAGTTATAATTTAAAAGAAATTACACCTGCTTTGGATATTCTGTTTGCTCTGTATTAAAGCTTGTGGAAAAACATTAAAGAGTTGATGGAAAATGTTGTATTTATTCATTTGGACATTTTCAAAGAAAATATGTTCATGATTTATATTTTTCCTCTGCCTGTTCTTAACTTGACTTCTATTCTGCCTAAAAAGCTACCAGATACTGAAATTTGGAAAAAAAAACTTGTTACATGCAGTAACAGCAATTAAAGCAGTGTGCCTTCACGTGGTATCCAGGAGGCAGAAATGCATCTATTTTTATTTCAGTTATGAAATATTAGGATCGCCTACACTGTGTTAGCAAATCAGTAATTATTTAGCAAATGTTATGAAGAGAAGGGAAGAAAAAAAAAGTGACAGCTATGTTGTTCCTACTTAAAAATGGATATTTACAATATTCATAAAACCCTTACAACTACTTAAATCTATTTTTTTTAAAAAAACCAACAAAAAATAATTTAAACAAAATATGTCCAGCTTGTTCATCTTCATACAAGAATCCTATTGTGCTTCCAAGTGGATATACGTAGGGAAACTGGGGACTCACACAGGAAAAGTCTAAGCATCTTATGCCTTTATGTTTCTTTACAATGCACAGCATAGTTTTAAAATATTTGGTGTATGTTTCCAATAGTTACAGTGTTTGCACTGAGTGGTTTGTTTTTGACTCATCAATTAAGGAAAGTCAGATGACTAGATCTTGTCAGCGCCACTTGGCGGCTGGTCACAAGTGTCTTGGGGAAGAGTGGCTGGAAAGGTGCCTTGGAGAAAAGGACCTGGGGGTGCTGGTGGACAGCTGGCTGAACATGAGCCACCAGTGGGACCAGGGGGACAAGAAGGCCAACGGCATCCTGAGGTATATCAGAAATAGTGTGTCTAGCAGGAGCAGGGAAGTGATTGTGCCCCTGTGCTCGGCACTGGTGAGAACACAGTTCTCAGGCTGTGTAAGAAAGATGTTGAGGTGCTGGAGTGCATCCAGAGAAGGGCAACAAAGCTGGTGAAGGGTCTGGAGAGCAACTCTAATGAGTAATGACTGAGGGAACTGGGATTGTTTAGTCTTGGAGGAGGCTGAGGGGAGACCTTATTGCTGTCTACAACTACGTGAAAGGTCATAATGAGTTTGGCATCGACCTCTTCTCGCATGTAACAAGCAATAGGATGAAAGAAAGGGGGCTCAAGTTGTGCCAGGGAAGGTTTAGATTGGATATTAGGATTTTTTTTTTTTTTACTGAAAGAGTGGTGAAACATTCTAACAGCTGCCCAGGGAAGTGGTGGAGTCACCATCCTTGGAGGTGTTCAAAATATGTATAGACATGGCACTTCAGGACATGGTTTAGTAGTCATGATGATGTTGGGTCAGTGGTTGGACTTGATGATCTTAGAGGTCTTTTCCAACCTTAAGGATTCTGTGATTTATAGTTTTATTCACAGTTTTCCAATTCTGATGTCTGAAACAGCAGCTGGACCTATAGCATACGCTATAATTATACAGGTATGCAGTGCAACAGTAACGTGTTGCAGAATGGCAACCCCTCCCCGCCCCCCCCAAAAAAAGAAAAAACAACAACCCCAGAAGGTGAGTTGAGATTGTGCCTTTTGTGCTTGGATAACTCAGGTAAAAATACTTTCATCACAGCTTTGTGGGGGCTGAAGAAGAGCATATATGGTGCATGGCATGCCAAAAGTTGACAGTCATGTCTGTGAAGGTAAAAGTGGTCAGATTTTGAAAGTGGAGATAATAGACAGAAAACAGGACAGAGGAAATGTGGAATTAAGTTGTCATATAAAAGACGTGCCAGTGGGGTTCCAGTAAGAGTCAGCTTTGTCAAAACTGACCAAGATGACAGATAGATGAACCTGAAAGGAAGAGTAAATCTCCCAGGGGAGACTTTCGAGTCTGAGTGGAAACCATTCTAGTGAATGCACCTGATCCATTTAAAATGAGATTCTGAATATGACTACTCAAAATTCCTTCACATTTTTTGAACTACACAGCTGTGAAAGCTATTCCATCCTCTGGGTGTGAGGGACCTACACTTTATACATTGTAAATTATGAAATATGATAATATTCCAGCTTTACTTAGCCGTATTATAGAGCTCCTCAGCTCAGCTAAGCGTGTTAATTACAGGAATTCATTTTACCGAGATGGTATTCATTGTGCAGAAATAAAATAGAATAGAACAGTTACTGGTGCTGTAGTCAGCAAAATGTGTGTTTTGTGAGTAGCAGCAGGTAGATGGATAATGGTTAGCAGAACCACATCCTGTGGAGAATGACACATTTTCTGGGTCACTAAATAGTCAGCTCACTCAGTTCAAGTACAATAGTAATTGAAAGTTAGAAGATTTATGGTGACAGTGGATTGGGGGATACTAGTTCACTAAATAAAAAGCACAGACTTCTTTATTCTAAACACAGTTTTTGGTAGTCACAAAAGCCTTATTCTTCTGCTATGAACTGACTAGATTCTGGTATGCTCACAGGGTATTTGAGTTCCAGCTTTGCCTTAGCTTCATCTTTCCTTCAGAGAGAAGGCAATCTCAAAGAGCAGTCAGTGTGCCTGTCAGGCTGAGGGATGCTCTAAGGGCTGTCACCTTCAGTCTTTCATTTCTTTTCCTTCAGTTACATAAATAATAACAATTTCAGCCCTGTCACTCCAGGATTATGTGAACCTGTGGATGTAAATGGGGTTTCTTTGAGAGTCACTGAAGGCAATGCTGGGCACAGCAAGCTCCAAGGCATTAGTTTTTTTTCATTTTCAGCTATGAATGGGTCCCCTTAACTTCAAAACACTTGTGAGCCAGGTTGAAGTCCACTGAAGGACTCTCACGTAGGGGTGTTTCTACTCCTTTGGGGTCTGCCTGGAGGGGTGGCTTTGCCTTTACCCTCCTGTTCCCATCCAATTAACCTCAGAGCCAGAGGTGGAAGGGTGGTGCTTACCTGTGAGCAAATGAGTGCCAGCCAAGTGTGAGTGGTGGTTCCAAAAACAGCTGCCTGTGGAGGCTGCTGTGAGCCTTGCTGTAAGGACTAGGAAAAGTGCAATTTCATCTATCAGAGGAAGGGTGTTTTTTTTTCATTTTTCAGTCAGATGAGGGTTTCATTATCAAACTGCTGTTCTACTCTGGAGGTTGCTGCATAAAGAAAAAGGCTGGGTACTTCAAAGGAAAACCCACATACACAATTGTGCTGACGTTACTGTACGTTCTCTCTTTATTGTGCTGTCGAGTGTCCTAATTCAAATATTCTACAACCCTTACACAATCTTCTAATGGTATATTTCAGGTTGGGATTTCTATCTTCACTCTCAAATTAGCAGTGTGATTTAAAAAGAAGACTTTTAGTATACTCAATAAGATTAAAAATTACTGGAGTCAGAAGGAAACTTTTGTGATTTCTCAAATATAAGTATTTAGCAGAGCAATGAATTTTGAATGAGCACCTGAGGGAAAGTCGTACTTAGATAGTTTTGTCTTTGAAGATTCTGTTTTACTGAGGTCTTTTAGAGTAAGCACATTGTACTTTTGAATATATTTTATATTTTCAAATAATTTATCCTGTTTTTTTTTTGGTGATAATTCTTAGATCTTAAATATATATAGCAATAATGTTAAAAACAAACAACAAAACACCTGGATGGTATTTGATTAGTAAAATGCATCCAGGTACATAGTTGCATTCCATGCAGGAAAGCTTTGTTTTTATTTGAAATAGAGACTGCTGAGAAGGAAAGGTTTTCCACCACTGAAGACATACTTTAAAGGACATACCTGGCTAGGCAGACATCGTGCTTTTATGGGTGTTCTGTCTGTGTCCTATGTGCTGGTGGGAAACACTGCCATGAGTATATAGTGTCCTTCAGAGTTTTAGTCCTTATGGTCCTGAATAAACTACAGGTGTTCCATTTATTAAAAAGTAAGCTAATACAGTGTTCCAAAATGCTGATCCTCAGGGAGCGGGAGAGCATTCACATTTGATGCTGATTTTACTGTTTAGTGTTTTACTTGCATTAATTCTGTCAAGTGATGAAAATGTTTGTTTTGTTAATTATCCAGCTATTCTTCCATTGTATCCATGCTTGTCACTTTCAAAGGGTTTTTATGGCAATAGCATCTTACGGCATTTTTTTTTCTCTAAATGAAAAAAAAAAAAAAGACAAAAGCATTTACAAGAGACTTTTTGAACACTCAGGAAACTGAAAATTGTAGAATGATTATGGTTGGAAAATTATTTTGAGGGTGCACTTTAATTATCACTAATTATTTCTGGCTAATGAGAGAGCCCTTGCTGAACTGCGGAAGACAGTTCTGGACAGTCCTGGCAGGGGTACAAGGGCAATCTATTCTCTTGCATAGAATCATACAATGGTTTGGGTTAGAAAGGACTTTAAAAATCATCTAGTCCCAGTCCCACTGCCTTGGGGATGGACATTACTGGACTAGGTTGCTTAAAACCCCATCAAACCTGGGCTTGAACATTTCCAGAGATGAAACTTCCACAACTTCTCTGGGCAACCCTCCAGGGTCTCACCACCCCTACAGTAAAGAATTTCTTCCTAATATAACCTAAATCAACCTGCTTTCACTTCAAAACCATTACCCCTTGTTGACCTCTTTGTAGTGCTTTTGCTTGCTCTTTTCTCCCAGATCATAGTAGAAGGGGTTTCTTCTTTGGCATTCAATTTTATGCGTAAATTTTATTCATAAATTGCATTCATAAATGCATTCAATTTTATGCATAATTTTATTCAAAATTAATGCATAATTTTGCGTAAATCTTTAGGAACACTTTTTTCACCCTTTGCTGCTCTGCGTCTGACTAAACACGTATATGGCCAATAAAAAT
The DNA here is from genome assembly GCA_020746105.1 of Trogon surrucura. NCBI lineage: Eukaryota > Metazoa > Chordata > Aves > Trogoniformes > Trogonidae > Trogon > Trogon surrucura. Next base: position 2,706,986 of record CM036658.1, read on the forward strand.
TTGAAAAATTTGAACTCAATATGGATGCCAAAATGACAGATCTTTATTGGTGCCAAATTGACAAATGTGTACTGTTTGATTAACTCTTCTGGAAAGCCAGTCACTCAGGCTTATCGTCTCGGATTCCTTGCAATTGTTAGCAGCAGAGGTGGTCAGCACCGCCATGAACTTCATTTGAGCCCTCCCAATGCCTCCTCCTAGAAAGAGTTTCCACATTTACATTGGCCTTTAACTTAAAATTATACAGAAATATGGCTTTCTCCTTTTTGCCCACATATGAGCACTTGTTTCTTTCAATCTTTAAGGAAAAGAGTAACGGCGTTGGTAAATAGTAAACATTTTGTGTTCTATTTCTCTATGTATTCGCCAACTATTTTTTCCTGTGCTTCATTCTCTTCTGGTACACATCTTGGGCAGATGCAAAGTTAAAAGAGAGCTTTAAATGTAGCTGCCCTGCCTTTATCTGTTGTTTCAGTTTGCAACCTAATTTCATTGTCTTCCAATCAATGTAAGGACACAGGGAAAGGACATGGCTTTGGGTGTTTGTACGTTCATTAATTCATAATCCAGAATCATTAATATTCTTGGGAGTTCAAAACAGAAGCATAAATCCTGCTTTCGTGAAGTGAGGTATTGTTCTTCTAATAGTGCTCATTTGAAAACTAATTTGCAAATCAGAAACCAGTGCATATGTTTTGGAGGTCAGAGACAGATAACTGAAGCTCAAGCCTTTGTGCAAATAATTACGTATCTGTCAAGTCCACATCAGAAATTCCAAATTATTTTTTATAAAAATTTTACCTTTTTTTTTTCAGTTTGTTTTTTTTTTGTTTGTTTGTTTCTATTTCTACTTCAGAAACACCATAAAACCAGTAGTTTGGATTGTGTTATGACCATAGATCATGTGATACCTTTCTTTATGCTTGCGAAGTGCTCACAGAGTGCTGATGGGCAGACAGGACAGATGTTATGTAAATAGACCTTGAACCTTGGGTGTTTTGTTTTTTTTTTTTTTCTTTAAGTGCTGACAGAGCATGATAAAAAGCAAAGATTGATGAAGAGCTCTAAATTACTAATTTTGGAGAGAAGTCCTCTTCTTCAACACCAAGCATTGATTCTTTCATAATTGTTATTAAGTAAATTAATTATGCAATACCTGCCCCACTGTAAAACTTTCTTTTGGGTGCCACACTGGTTTTTTTTGTTGTTGTTTGGGGTTTTTTTGTTTGCTTTTCCTTACGGTGGTATAAAAATGAAACGAAGTCAGCAACAGATCTGTCCAAATAAAAGCTTTTAAGGTTTTCTGACAATGCCAAAGAAGAATGATCCAACAAGTGATTGTTTTAAGCCAAAGTAAAAAGATCATAATTAAAAAAGAAGTATCTGGAAAAATGATTCAATTCAGTTTTTAGCATATTTTCCTTCTAAAAATGAAACTGCAACAGACTTCAAACAGAAACCAAAACATAGAGTTGAAAATAACCCTTAAATTACAGTTTCTTTCCCATTATTTATTCACTTATTATCTGGCAAAACCAAAAATGAGTTCATAAAAGATCGATATAATTGAAAAAGTTTTTTTTAATATTACTAATGTAATATGACCAAAAAAACCTAAGTTATGTTTGGAAATTTTTGTCAGTCAGATGAAATCAGCTTTCTGTTTTGTTGGGAGTAATTAACATATATTAGCTAGCCTAAGGGAAGAATATGTCTTACCTCCACTCAGAGTCTTGTAAAGAGAAAATAATATTAAGCTTTCTTAGGTCTTTGTTATTTTTATGAGTATTTATTAATATAGTAGAAAAAGAATAATTATGATGATTCAAAATGTAAGTATGCATGAAGTTCTGGTTACTAATGCTAAAAAGGGAACAGTTGCTGTAGATTAACCAGTTATACTGGGCTTCTGTATTAAGAATGCATATCTTTGGCTTGACAAAGAGGCATTTGAGAGGATGTGAGAGAGGTTGATGCGTTGTATAGAAAGTGCCAGTTAGAAACAACCAACCACTTTCTCTCAGAAAAATAGGGGCAACCAAAGAAATTACCAGAAAGGGAGCTGAAAGCTCCAAAGGGAATATTTTCACAGACTAGAATATTTGTAGAACTAATTAGATCTGGAATTTATGAAGGACTAGGCTGAAGAACATATCATGTAAGTGAAATGGAGAAGAATCTTTCTGATACCATCAAAATTATGTAATATCTGACCTGTAAAACCTATCAATTTCTGTTTGCTAGAAGCCTTTGCAGGTGAATATAGCATGTCTTCTATACTCACATGTGGGCTTTTTCCTACTGCTCCCCAACAGAAACATCATAACTCAGTGATCACTTGATTTCACCAGACTCTCATCTGTTGATACAGTGCTTGGAAGTGTTTTGTTTTGAGGTTTTTCTGTTTGTTTCTGACATGTAGTCAAGGTAGTATCTTCTATAAACTAAAGCCCCAACTGTATTTCAATAATAAATTCTGCCAAGAATCTTATTAATGGGAAAAGTAGTATTTATAGTTAGCTAAGATGGAATGGGGTTTGCATTTTTAAATTACTGTTTACTTAAAGCACGTAGATTTGTTTGCCATGTGGACAGTTCTTTAACTCCACTAAAATGCTGGCAAAGTTGTACTTACAGTACAAATTTTAAAATTAATAACAAATTAATAACTTCTCACTTCAGAGTCAGTGCTGAAACAAGAATATGCAGTAATTTAAGTAGTTTTATTTCATCCACCTTTCCTTTAATATAGCCAAATTAAGTCAAATATACTTTGAAGTATTACTTTAAGAATGGCCTGTACTTCTCAGGACATAATTTCCTAAGTGTCTAAAATTTATGTGAATAATTTTAACTAACCTGTCACAGTAGCATAAAATGAATTCCCACCTACATGGTTTCCACTACCACTTTGCAAAATTGTACTCATTTATTTTTGGTTTAAAATGTTACAGTTTTGGGGTTTTGGTTTGGGTTGATTTTTATTTTTTTATTTATTTACTAACTTTGATAAAGCCAGGTTGCAGTGACAGGCTTTTGAGTCATAAAGTAGTAGATGAATACCAAATCCTACTTGAACTTGGCTAGCCAAGACAGAACTGCATTTTGTAATTCCACTCATCTAAAGTTCCGTGAAAGATAATAAAGAAGTGATAAATGGTAAATGAATGTACGTGTCTTCTGCTGGGCTCCAAATAAGTGAGACTTAAAAGCTGCTAGGGTTCACACAGCCTTACTGAAGATTTATTTTGTCATAATTCTATACAGAATTTGGGATGAGATCTGTATTCCTCTGCTACATCTTCACGCTAATCAAACCAAACTTCAGCTCCTTGCCTGACCCACTGCAAAGAGGCATCAGGAGAGAAACTGCAGAGCACAGTCCCCTGACGCAGTCTGGCATTTTTGTTCATTTGCTTGCTTGTTGGTTTGTTTTTCTGCATTAGGTCAGAAAAGGGTGCATTAGGTTTACCGTTGTGGGTAGGGGCTGATTGTGGATGGCATCCCAAGTGAGAGACCTGTTTCCCCACAGCTGCCAAGTTGGCACATACTGCGTGTTTTGCACTCTGTGTTGCAAATGGAGAGCAAACAGCAGGTTTGGGCATTTTTTTTCCTAGATGTAAATCTCAAGTGTGGATTTTGGACATGGTTCTAAAACATGAGCTATCCACAAATGACAGAGGAAAAGGAAGTTTTCTTCAAAATCGGGAATGTTCAGATGCGAAATCAATCAACTCATGGAAGTGAACGGAATCATTTTTCCAAGTAACTTTTTTTATTCATCATTGCTTCAACAGTCATTGTATGTTCTTCCAGGCAGGGACAACTGAATACATGGCTTGGAGATGTCTACGTATTTAGCAGCAGACTGACGGGGTTCACAGTACCTCTGTTCAGAAGCTGAGGAGCTCAATAAGAAGGAGCGCCTTACCAGAGCCAGGGCAGAAGCAAGGGAGGGGTTTACAGCCTGAGGATTTCAGGTCTGTTCATGCAAGCACAAGTCATTGCTTTGCAGCACTGCTGTGCAATTCCAGTAACACTGTATGGTAGCCAAGGTGGCTGCTTCCCCAAGGGGCTCATAGGAGGGAGGATCACAGCCATTTCTTGTCACTTTGGAAAGCATCCTTTTAGACTGTCATACTAATAAATGAAGTGTAGCTTAAGGCAGCAGGACTTACCCTTCAGATGTAATTTCGGTCCAAAAAATTTGGGGATCCCGTATTTTATTTGTTTATTCAGATCTGTAACATGACTATCTCTATTCACTGATGTTTCGCTGTCAGATAGTTCTAAGTTCAGCTAAGAAGTTGAAAGAATTGACTTTGGAGTGGATCATCCCGAGTGCCATCAAGCAGCATGTAGAAGACAACCAGGGGATCAGGCCCAGCCAACATGGGTTTAGGAAAGGAAGGTCCTGCCTGACCAGTCTCATCTCCTTCTATGACTGGGTGACCCGCTTAGTGGAAGGCTGTGGTTATGGTCTGCCTCGACTTCAGCAAAGCCTTTGACAGTCTCCCGCAGCATCCTCCTGGAAAAGCTGGCAGCCCACGGCTTCGATGGATGCACCCTTTGCTGGGCAAAAAACTGGCTGGATGATCGGGCCCAGAGAGTGGTGGTGACTGGTGCTGCATCCAGTTGGTGTCCAGTGCCCAGTGGTGTCCCCCAGGGATCAGTGCTGGGCCCAGTCCTGTTCAACATCTTTATTGATGACCTGGATGAGGGGACTGAGTCTACCCTTAGTGAGTTTGCAGATGACACCAAGCTGAGGGAGAGTGTCGATCTACCAGCGGGTGGGAAGGCGCTGCAGAGGGACCTGGACAGGCTGGGTCGATGGGCTGAGGCCAGTGGGATGAAGTTCAACCAGACCAAGTGCAGGGTCCTACACTTTGGCCACAATCGCCCCCTGCAGTGCTACCCACTGGGGGAGGAGTGGCAGCCCTTCCTCACAGAGAGGGTGCTCCGGCACTGAGGTGCTCTGCCCAGGGCAGGGGGAGTCACCGTCCTTGGGGGGGGGTTTAAGGAGAGGTTGGATGTGGCACTTAGTGCCCTGGTCTGGGCCATGTGGTGGTCTTGGGTCATAGGGTGGACTTGATGATCTCAGAGGTCTTTCCAACCTCAACAGTTCTGTGATTCTGTGATTCACACTGAGGAGTTTTTTCTTTTTCTTTTCTTTCTAGGAAGAAGGAATTTTCTAGACTATAATGGTTAAGACAGAAAGACCTAACTTCTTTATTTGAGGTGAAAGGAAACAAGTTTTCTAAGATCATATATCAGACTGCTGAAAAAAGCACTCACAAACATCAAATCCTAGTCCTAAACCTCCCTCATCCTCCCGGCCACATTTCTTTCGATGCAGCCCAGGATGCAATGGGCTTTATGGCTGCAAGTGCACATTGCTGGCTCATGTCGAATTTTTCATCCACCAGTACCCCTTCTCCACAGGGGTGCTCCCAATCCATCCATCCCCCAAGTGGAACTGACACTGGTGCAGGACCTTGCACTTGGTTGTGTTGAACTTCAGGAGGTTCACATGGGCCCACTCCTCAGGCCTGTCAAGGTCCTTCTCTCAAGCTGGCATCCCTTCCCTCAAGTGTGTCAACTCTGCTTGGTGTCATTGGCAAACTTGCTGAGCGTGAGGTCCATCCCACCATGTCATTGAGGAAGATGTTAATAGTACTGGTGTCAGTAGAGAGGCTTGAGGGACATCACTCGTTGTTGGTTTCCACTTGGACATTGAGCCATTGTCTGTAGCTCTTTGGACATGGCCGTCCAGCCAAATCCTTCTCCATCTAAGAGTCCATCCATCAAACCCAGATCTCTGCTATTTAGCAGCAAGAATGCTGTGGAGGACCACAGCAGATACCTTACAGAGGTCCAAGTACATGACATACCTAGCTCTCCACTTTTCCAGTTATGTGGTCACTCATAGAAGTCACATCCTAGGCCACTAGATTAGTCAGGCATGATTTGGCCTCAATGAAGCCACATTGCCTGTGTGTAATCGTCTCCCTCTGTTCCATATGCTTTAACTTGCCTTCCAAGAGAATCTACACCTTACCATGCACTGAGGTGATGTTGACTGGCTCGTAGTTCCCAGAATCCTCCTTATTACCCTGTAACTAATTACTGAGAACTGATTTTCATTTTACTTCTTTTGTGAGGGACAGTTTTTTCATTCTCAGTTCAGACAGACAGGTTTAGAAGTGTAAATGTGATTTGCATACCCATGGAGTAGGAGATGGTTTAGCAAGACTTAACTTATTCTGAAATAATTTTGGTCTGAACTAATACATTGATTTCTTTGATTTCATGTAACTAGATCTGAAAAAAAGCTAAACAAAGCGTATGACTGGGGTCAGAATTTTCAGACAATAATATTTCAGTTGCACAATACATATCCAGGTAACTAACACAGAGCAATAACATTTACATAACATATTAGTTCTTGGTCTTTTGACAATAAAATTTTAAAGAAGGCATAAAATGCTCTTTTCAGTATTATATTATGCTAGTCTTTGTGTAGGAAATTATGCCAAACTTCAGTTTTATTAATGCAAGATGTGTACGTATGATAGAGATGTGGTATTTAGTAGATATTAGTAGACTTTGGGGAGGGGGGGAAATTCAACTTAGACTTCAGAAAATAGTTTTTCTTCCCACTCCAAAACACTATTATATGCAGTCAAAATTAGACATTGCAAAGAAGTAATTTCTGTAAGACTTTATTTCTTTTTTTCCCCAAGATGACTTTACAAAAATTAAAATACGCAGTTCAAATTCAAAAACTACGATGATGCAGGTACAGAATGCGTCCGCTTTAAACTTAAGAGATTTTAAATGTCAGCACAAGAATGGTATATCAAAATTAAATACCTAATTTCTTAGGAAGCTGCCTTCCCTCCTCCGTCCACACCAAAAGTCAAGACATTTGAGAAAATAGGTGCTACCCTGCATTTTCAATTAACAGATATTTTCTCCTGAAAACATTTATTATAGAATGTCTTGCTGACTGGTAATTGTGCAGATTCACAACACTGTAGCAGATACGGGTATGTAAAACATACTTGGAAATACGAATTTTTTAGTTTGTTTCTTTTTTTTTTCTTTTAATTCCCTTCACACAACCCTTTCTATTAGAAAATATCGGTCACTATTGGAAAATAGTACATATGTAAAGGGAATACAAATGATCCACTCAGTTTATTTGTTGTACACAGCTGCTATTGTACACTGGTTTTGTAGAAGCAACATGCAAACTATTAAAAAAAAATAGGTAAAATTAACCTATAATATATTCAGAGGTTTTTAATTCTCTTATTTGTAAGTTAATCTTTTGAGGTTAGGGCTAACAACGTAGAATCAGTCACACACTTCAGCCTAAAGAATGTTTTTATGGAACATTTTTCTTCAATAAACTACCAATTTCCCACAAGGCAGTAAGATTCGTTGATATTTAAATAGATAATGACATAATATTAGTTCCCTGGCTCTTCTTTTGTTAGTACTCCTGCTCTATATATATCTTAAATTAGATTTTGCGCACTAGAAATAAATTTTCGTGTATAAGTCAAATTTGCTGTGTCTCTATAGCCTCCTAAGGGGCATCAGATATATGGATAACATAATCCATCATAAGCAATAATTGTGTGAATAAAGCATACTATTTACATACAGGCTGAGAAAGGGTATGCAGCTGCCCACCTTTAGGAAGACCACATAATGCTTTCAGCTAAATAGGCTGCCCATGTGAGCTGGTTTCATCCATCAGTTTGACACTCTGCTGAGCTTAAATAAAAAACTGTAAGTTCATAGGTAGAAAATAACAGATAAAGATTAGCATTGCAACAAAACCTAGAGAATGACTCAGTATTAGGCTGTGCACTACTAAGTGAATAGAAGTGCACTAGGAAACCAGGTACTGCACTGATATCCCATTTTAATCCCTCTTAGAGCATTTCTGGAAAATCTTTGTTCAAAACTTGACATTTCTCATTTAAAAGTTGTGGGTTTTTTTTTTTTAATTTAATAGGTTTTATTGTTTCACAATTCCATTATATTTTTTTTTCGTGTAAAATAAAAATGAAGATTTGTATCACTTTCCTAAGGAGTCATAACAATAAATAAATGAAGTAGATTTTCAGTTGCAGCACACATTTGGAATAAACTTTGAAAGAAGGAACGCTGACTTGTTTTATTTATTTGTTTTCCATTTTCATTTCCATTCTGTTTCCACACTTAAAGCATGCAGCTCTTCCCTAACTCACAGTCCAACTGTGAAATGTTTATGCCAGAGCTACAAATGGAAAGCGCAGATCTATGTCAATTGTTCAGATTTGAAACAGGATGTTCCTTCATTAAAACAGACTCACTAGTCCAACCACTGTATATTACCGAGCTTGCTGTTTAGGAAAATACATAAATTACTACAATACGATGGAAAACAACTATAATGACAAGTAGACTTGCAGAAGTTATGTCTTGGACTATCATCTCTATTATTCATCACCTGAGAACACAGAATAATTTTGCTTCTGTAAAAGCATACTTTTTCCTTTTGATGGGGAGAGTTCAGAGATGGAAGTGTAGTGGGAGAAGCAAGTTAAAATGGAAAGAAAAAAGTTTAAATCTTTTAGCTGATGGATGGGGCTATTTTCTAGGTTCAGGTTTTAACTAAACATAGTTTAGATCTTACTGAAGGAATTTTCTCATTCTTGTTTTTTCTTCCCTTAGCTGTATAGTCTGAGTTAATACATTGAGTCAAACCAAATGAAAAGAGAAAGCAAATTAAGTACATTGCTGAGCAAAAATAAAATTTTGTGTGTCAGCTGTACAAAATGGTGTCAGACCTCTGTATATTTGAATTTCTTGACTGGTGGGAAGTGCTTATAGTGTCTGGGATTAATTCCAAAACTAGATGTTTTAACAATGTTTGGAGGAATGCTACAAATAGTGGACTGAATGGGAAAATTATCTTTTCTAATTTCGTTTTCCAGTGTCTTAAGCCAGCAGGCAAGTGATTCAGTGAGGGGGGAAAATAAAAATAAAAAAAAATAAACAAACCAAAACAAAAAACCTTTTACTTCCATGTAAATACAGTTGTCCTTTTTACTTCTAGTACTGTAAACAATGGCAGCCATAACGTTTAATTTGAAAAAAAAAGTCATAAAAATGTCGTATGTCTAGACACCTATTACTGCATATACTGAACATAATTTTTATTATGTTATTTGGCTAGCATCTGTCTCTAATTTTTAAACTTTCCTTTTCTTACTAAATTTTAGATTTTATTTTTATTCGCTTTCTTTGTCTTTTTCTATTTTTTTTTCATACATATTTCAAGGAATGTCTGTAACATAACTACTTTGTATTTTTGAGATTCGTTGTAGGTCAACAAGTGATCTTTTCTTTCCACAGAGTATTTTAAGGCAAACTAAACTCTACTGCTGTTTTCACCGGAGTCAATAGTAATATTGATACATTCATTATGAACAGGATCTGATCTTTATATACTGAAACTTGAACGGTTATCTCTAAATTTCGATATCTGAACAGCACTGAAATTCCTAAAACAACCGTCTAGGATTAAGATAAACTTTCTGATCATTTTTTCCCTCAGCCACAAATGTACAGGGAAGCTCCCTTGACCACAGAGTCCCCAGTTGAGGCCAACTTCTAGCCTCTCAGTAATTGAAATTTTGGCCTCAGTTGTAAATGGAGAAACGTAAGAGGTTTCCTTCAGTGAAACTCATGATGTGGCAATCTGCACTGGATCAGTACTCTCACACAAGAGCGTAGTGTTTGTGGAGCAGTGCTGTTACTATTAGAATATAAAAAGCTGGACACAGGTAATCCTTCAGCTTTGCTGGCCAGGCTAAGTCTGAGATGCACCAGAAAGCACTAATTAGTAAGTTCTTTAAGAAGAATTACTTGAAATATGCCAGTGTTACCAAGTTCTGAGTTGGAAAACTTGACTCCCTACCAGAGGTGATGTAAAATGATAGCATGTAATGGCTTAGCTGTATTAAAACTGAGCTGTATAACTAAAGTATAGTGTGTTTTGGTGAGCACCTGGCGCCATTGTGTTGTATTCAGACTGGTCACACCTAGACACCTCAGCTCTGCTGTTCATGACACAGAACAAGGGCACAGCAGAGAATCCATCTAAGCTAACTGCCTGTGACCTATTTTACTTGTGGTTCTCCTGATTTAGTAAAATATGAATCAAAAATATAGACAACTTGTTAATTTTTACTTCATAAAATCTCTTTGGTGTCTATTTTTTCATTATCGAGTATTCAAACTTTTCAGGGCTGCAAGCTGTGCCCCTCTTTTCTTTTTCTTTGACTGTTCCCGTGTAAAAATGCACATTTTAATCACAAGCGTGCAAAGCAAAACCTGTAGAGCCCATCAAAGCAATCTTTTTACAATTATAAATACATGAAAAATTATTCAAGTTATGGGAGGTTGGACTAGATGATCTCTAGAGGTCCCTTCCAACCCCTAACATTCTATGATTCTGTGATTCAGGGTGAAGAAGTTGCGGTACACTTCTCTTCACAAACACAACAGTTTTTGACACCTCACCCCATGTATTTACTGTGAGATTAACCTGCTGGGCTTTTCCCCCATTCTTACCTCTGAGCAGATTCTTGGTTTTAACAAAAGAAGAATACACTCCTATTTTATTCTAGCTTCCTGACAGTCATTCTGTGAATTGTATTGTTAGAAACACATTATATAAACTTATTTTCCTTCTTAATGTAGCATTTAAGAGAAAATTTAAACGGCCCAGAAAGACAGGAGATACAAATGAAATGACTGGAGAGCTACTCCTTTGGGAATTGCAGTGTGAAGGTTGTTAGAACTCAAGAATATCCGCTGTCATCAAGACCATGTCTTTTGGGAACAAAAAAAAAACAAAACCAAAAGACTCGAAAGATGAAACTCTAGTATGGTGAGGTTGTCTTTTGCTGTGCTATTCGTCTCCATCAATTCACTCTTCTCTGTGAGCAGACATTAGACTGTCTGAAAAGCAGCAATGTGCTTCACTGTTGAGTGGGCTACTTGATGAACTCTTACTCCTTCTTCCCAGATATAAATGAAGCATCATGTATCATCACCATCTCACCCAGCGAAAACAAGTAAGAACTGTGCTGACCTTTTATACCCTCTGTCTTGTCTGTTCTTTATATGCTTTACATCTTGTGAAATCTTTGCATGCTTTTTTTTCTACCTGGGCATGACATATACAGAGACGTATATAATCTATTGCTGACAGATGATTATCATTTCCCTATGCTTTTAGTTATGCAGACAGTCTTTGATATCCATGAAAGGGTAAAAATTTAAGAGTTTGATGTAGAACAGTAAGGGTATTGAGTAACTTAGCAGTTAATACAAGATTTTATAAATGTGAGTTGCCTTTGACCATCAAATTATACCACACATACACATGCCATACTATACTCAATCACCTCAGTTGCATACAATACTACTACTTGCAGGATATGTAAATACTGCTGCCAAAATCAGTTTTGTGTGTGCAGGTATTTGCAAGTTTTCACGCACAATATAAATAGACTCGAACTATCTAACCTGAATAACCTTGGTGGGAGCGGGCAATTCACTTTTATTTTTTCCTGAGCTTGGCAGCCTGGACATCCCTTATTCATATTCTGTGTCTTTTCTTGCAGAGCTGTGTGAAGTTCTGCTGCAGCTCCCACAGGGGTTAATTAAAATATTTGGTCTATTTCATTTCATGTAAGTTTCATCCTCTCGAGTTTTAGATTTAAATGAACCCAGAAACAGCTCCGTTTCCTCCTGACTTTGATCCGAGGCCATGAGTGCCTGTATGAGTTTCTTAAGATTGGGCTAGGGGTCTGCTCCAAGTTGTCTCAGTCTTCTTGAAGGTCCATAAACCCAAGTCAAGTTTCAAGACAGACATAGTGCTGTTTGTACACAAGTGGGAATTGCAATACCAATACTACTGCTGAATGAAGGGAAATTATTTGTTTCCACCATCCTGACATGGGTATACCTGGTTCCTTACAGGACTGTGGCCAGTACATTACAATTGGTATCTCCTGTTCCCACTGCAGAAATTTGAACAGGTGCTGGTCACCATCACCAGCTGTCTCCAGACAGCTACTCAACACCCCCAGAAGACAAGCAGTTACATCTGCTGGTTTTTTTTTGTGGCTGAATTGTCTTTTTTTTTTTTGAAACTGGAAAAGGAGGAAATAGCTAGCGGGGAGCTTCTGATTTCATAACTGTTCGTTATGTAAAGCCTATTAACAGCATCAAATTTTTCAGCAATGTTGTTATAGAATACCATATTCTTTAGGGAACAGAGTTTTCTTTGTTTAGCTTTTAGATTGTCACCATACCATGTAGAGAGACAGTGCATTATTTCTTGTTGAGAGCTGTTGTAAATGAAGTAGTTATAAAGACAGAGCTGAAATGTGTTTGAAAGGCAAAGAGAATTAAAAAAAAAAATATTAAAAAAAAAAAAGAGAAAGCAGCATTGGTTTATCTTCTATTTCTAAAGAACAAGTGTACAGTATATTCATAACAAAAGCTTCTGGGGTGTTTAAGTAATAAGTTTATTAAGCTACTGATGGAAAATTGCTTTACTTAACATGTACACTAAACACAGACAGTACATGAATCATTAGGCATGAGAATAAATTATAATTACAAAATATTCTGTATAAATATATTTTTAAAATTTAATACATTGTAAATAATTCAGTTACCACAAAATATGCTGTCATGGAGAAAAAAAACAAACGAACACCTTAAGGAATGCATCCTTCCTGTGTCACATTCCAATGAGGATATCTAGAGGATAACACAGTCTTAAAACATGTATTTGTGACGTTTGGTTTACAATTAACCCGTCTAAGATCAGAGGTGTTGTCTCTCAGACTAAGAAGATGACTGGGGAGCCCTCCTTGCTAGATTCTTGATGTGGTGGCGTGAAGCATCTCTTGAATCAGGGCAAGAGTGGTTGTTCCCACCGGACACGTAAAGTTAGATGTCCTGCTTCAGTTAGAGATTGGTCAACACAGACAATCTGGAACATAAACCTGAAAAAAAAAATATTAAAAATATTAAAGCTATATTTTTCTTGTTATTGACTTTTCCGCCCCCCCTCGTGTTCTTTTGGATTTCAGTCACTGGGACCTTTCCTTTCTGCATAATTTCCCCCAGAAGTGAAACACCATCCAGCCACCCATCTCCTGTTCCAAGAACAGGAGAGGCAGCCCCCTTGGCTCAGTGTCTCCCTGCACCCTGGGCTAGAATTGCTCACACATGTTGCAGTGTAGCACTGTCTCTGGGGAAAATGGAGAGAAATGAGCCCTGGGGAACTCGTGTCAACCAGGTTTCCCTGTTTGGATGGGAGTGCCATGGAAGAACAAGCTGATAAAACACTCTGGCTGACCTGATCTGTGCCTGGGATTGGTCCCATGCACAGAAACCCCCAGAGGTGCCTTCAAGAGCAGTCCTCTATTTCTGTGACTCCACTTACAGAAAAGTAACAGGGAACCAATTCAAGAGGAAGAACGGAATTAACAGCTCTACAGAAAGTGTCTCACTTTGCCCCCAGTATGAAGCTATAGGCAGCATCATGATTCATCCCTACATTGAAGGCTGACTTCAGGAAACCATGTGTCACTAATTAAGACAAGAACAAACAAATGGTGCCCACTGGTCACCAAAACCACTTCACAGATGGAAAAAATCCCACACTCGCTATATTTTCTTTTCCCAATTAATTTCTGTGTGACACTGAAGCAGGTGCATCTTACCTGTTTTCTGATTATTACCTTCAAAATTAACACAACGTGAAATGGACCCAAACGGTTATCTTTTCCTCCTCTTCTCGTACCTCCAGGAATGTGGCTGAATTCCAGGAGGGATGACAGACACTGTGGCAGCTGGAGTTAAATGTGCCAGTAGAGATTTGTCTTTTTAAATAAAAGGTCCAAGCCAGAACAATTGTCAATGACAGCCAGTCCAGGAACTAAACATTGTCCTCAGCGAACTGCTTTGCACCCTGCAGGGAGGAGCACGCTCTATCTGAGTGCACAATCTGTAGAAGGCAGATGATAATACATATTGGATGGTTCTGCAATAAAATGTATAAAAATGACATCGAGTACTCAAAGGAAGGGGTTGCTGAAGTACTATCTGCTGTTATCTGATACTCAGGATGATGTTATTACTAAGCTGACAGACAGTATTGGATCCTTTACACTATTGACTTTGATTATGCCTTACTAATGGCTACCTCTGGCAATAGTTTCATTTTCTTACCTATACGTTTCTATTGAGTCATTCAGAAAAAGTCAAAGTCATATTCCAGAGCTGAGAAATGGGAATTACTCTCTATCGAAAGAACTCATAAAAGTGTCGTATCTTGAGAAAAGTTGTTCAGGCAATCAAGAGTGATTTCATCCTTCCTTTGCAATTGCTGAGAGGAGACAAGCAATTACGTTCTCAGAGGCTGCTGGCAGACACAGCAGTTCTGCTAAGGCACAGCTCCATCTAGACCAGTATTCGTATGCTGACCAAGTCCGAAAAACAGATTCCTGTTAGAATGGCTTAAATCAAGGCAAAGGCACAGAAAGACAGCTGTAGGTGGAAGATTTTCATTCCTAACTATGGTGTGATATTATTATTTTTCAGACAGGAAAAAGAAAGAAAAGCACCAGACAGGGCCTGAGATTGTGACCATATGGAGAAGTGTAGACCAAGTAAGTTTTCAGTGAAGTGTTGCTGAAATAGGTAAGAAGCTGTGAACAAAACCACAGTTACCCCAAACTATTTTTTCGTTACTGCTTCCAATGCAAACAAAGAATGGGGTTCCTTATTTTCTGTGAAAGATTATTATTGCATCAGACTGGTTTTTGTCATTATTTTTATTAGTCAAGCAACTGGTATTGGCTCAAGCCTGGACAGTATTTGTTTTATTTCTTAGATTCCTACTGTTTGCGTGCTACTGCAAACATTGTGACCTAAATACAAGCCTCAGGATAGTGCTTGATGTCACAAACCAAAGAATATTGATTCTGGGACTGTTTGTGAAGAAAATCTTGAAAGTGATTTTATGCAGGGAAGGAAGAGAAATGTTCTCTGAAATCAGTTTATTTTATCCAATACTAATCTTATGATGCCAATCTTATAGACTATGTTAATAGCACTATTATAGGCACAACATATTATATAGAATAGAATATTTCAGTTGGAATTACCTACAATTATCATCCAGTGTAACTGCCTGACCACTTCACAGCTGACCAAAAGTTAAACCAGGTTGTTAAGGGCAAATGTCTCTTAAAAACTGACAAGCTGGAGGCACCAATCACTTTTCTAGGAAGTCTATTCCACTGTTTGACCACCCTCTGAGTACAGAAATGCATCCTAATATCCAGTATGAACCTTCCCTGATGTAGCTTTGAATCACTCCCAGTCATCGTGTAACTGGGTCCCAGGGAGCAGAGCTCAGCACCTCCCTCTCCACGTCCCCACCTCGGGAAGCTGTAGAGATCAACGAGGTCGCCCCTCAGCCTCCTCTTCTCCAAACTAGTGTCCTCAGCTGCTCCCCACAGGACATGCCTTCCAACCCTTCCAACAGATTTGTTGCCCTACGCTGGACACATTCAAATACCTTCCCATCCGTCATAAATTTGTGGTGCAGAACTGTGCACTGTATTCAAGGTGAAGTTGCACCAACACTATATTAATTTAAGAGGTGAAAAGTCTGCTGCACCTGCTTACCATCCCACACCCTTCTCTTGGCTACATAATCTTTCCATCTGCACACTTCAAAAGACTTTGCTTTTTCCCATGTTACCTATTTTTCAGGAATTTTCTGTGAATCAGTTTTGCAAAGACAAGAAGAATGGGTTGGTGCCAAAGACATTTTACATTCCTTAAGAGTATGAGTGTGGTTGTAATGAGTCAGAATACAGTTCTTCCAAGCCCAGTGTCCCATCTCTGACAGTGCACAAACCCAGATAATTAAGATATGGTTCTGTCACACATGACTTAAGTTTACTGGATAAATGGCTGAGAAAAATAGCCCACTTCTGCTAGGAGAGCAGTGCCCGTCGTCCTAGACCAGAGACAAATTAACAGTGTTCACAGTTGCAGTTCAGAAAAGGAAGTATGGAGTCACCACCCAAAGAAACATGGGAGGTAAGTTAGAGAAAGTCAAATTAAGAATGTAGACACCATGAATGGTTTGAAATATTCACCATAGGAAGAAACATGAAGAGCACAAAGACGATGCCAAGCCTGTAGACAGTGGAGGCTAAGGTACATACATATTTTATATTCCAGGGAAGTGTGTTCCCCTAAGAAGAGCAGGAATATGAGCTAGGACTAAAGCCTTGTAATGCAAAGAAGAATGCCTGAGGTATGACTTTAACATATTTTAAGATTCTGAGTGTGCACATTTTACATAAAAAGACTGTCAGCAATACAAAAGCTAAATTGCCACCGTGTTGTTAAATCAACAACAGTTAAATCACAGAGGGATTAGAAAGGCGTCTGTAATGCAGTACTGAGGGGCAGAAATGACCTGGTGCAATCTGTGCTGTTTATGACAAGACCTGTTGATAGGAAAAAGCAAGTAGGAGTAAAAGGACGTTGAGTAACAAAAGATGACATCACTTAGACTTTATGGGAGCTAACATACAGATGTACCTATGTAGCATTATGAGGCAGTAGACTATTTTGGAACAGTTCAGTATAATATGAAAATATCATCATTAAGTGAAAGATTAGTTATTATGGATTTTGGCAACCAATATAAGTAACTGTGTTAATGGACGTACAAATAGCAGCTGGAAATTCGAAACAGACTACGTACGGTTTGGGACTGCTGAAATACGTTCATCTCAGCCCTGCTGCAGTTACTGAGGAAAAACATTAACAATAATGCAAAGAAAATTCATTGCGATTGTTGAAAATAGTGGTCTATAGTGAGAAATAATTGCGGAAATTGAGTAATATAGAAGAGTCATACCTTCTTAATAGAAGTGCATCTAATAGATGAATATCTTTTTATTAGGAAATTAAAGACAAAATAAATTCTTCAGGCAATAGACTAATGTCCAAGAAATGTATTGGAATTTGTGTCTCCAGATCCCCCACTCATTAGTGCTGAAGTTACCTGGCAGTAGATTGAACGCTTTCCTGCTGAAGTGAGTATTTATTTATATTTCTGAAATGGAAGAGCCCTAACAGCAAAAATTGAAAACTAGGTCTATAATGTGGTGATCATGTTAGAATCTTACTAATAGCTAATCTTGCTCATGATGATTATTCTGAGGCTATCATATTACCTCATTTCAGTGGATAAAGAAAATTCTTCAGCTTCAGAGCTTTTATGAAATGATATTCTTGGGAACAAGCTATTCTTTCTAAGGATTTGCATTGATCCAACGCTGCAGAACAGCATCTGGATAAGAAGTTGCTACCTATTACTAACAATTGGGAACATACTGCTTGATTTGTCCAGGGAGCTGTAGTAACAGAAAAGCAGCAATCTGCTGCATTTGATAAAAAGTCCATGAAAGTCTCAGGAAGAGAGTGTGAATGTACTGAAAAGGAGCTGCTAGCTGTGCTCTGAATGAAATCATTGCGTCAAGGTAGAGATGCTTTGCGCCTCAGGTGAGGTTTGATCATGAGCTTCAGAAAGCATCATGAAAAAGCCACTGCTGAAAGCATCCAGATAACTAAAATGCCTATTGTTCAGCTTCTATAGTTGTCAGCTGAAGATAAATCCTTGCCCCCCAAATCATTAGGAAAGTCACAATGTAGTGACTGAGATCGTGTCCCGGCTTATTATAGAGATGCCACTCCCTATCAAGAACGTGAAATAGACTTTCAACGTGATACGGTATAGGCACTGCTCTCACAGGAGACTATATATAATCCAAAAATCCCAGTGAGATGAGAGATAAAAACAGTGTAGATGGAAGAGATATCCTGTATGTCACAAAGTATTTCAGTGCTTCTAATGAGCTGACAGTAGCTTAGGAAACAGAAGAGACCATAAAAGCCAGGCCCTGTCTTGTATTTCTGCAGAAGAGATAAATGATATTGAGAATAAAGAAACAATAAATTTAAGAACAGCAAAGCGATGCAGCAACCCAGTACAAAAGAGGAGCAGAAGCTCTGAAGCCATAACAGATAAATTGTTTTGGCTCACCATCTGAAAACCACATAATG
Organism: Trogon surrucura; assembly: GCA_020746105.1. Lineage (NCBI taxonomy): Eukaryota > Metazoa > Chordata > Aves > Trogoniformes > Trogonidae > Trogon > Trogon surrucura. Next base: position 2,725,229 of record CM036658.1, read on the forward strand.
ATGCAGCAAAAAAATCTGAACTGCACAGAAACATAGAATGTATTCCACAGCCATCTGGATTAAGAACAGATAAACTAAGATAGAAAAGGGAGCATATGGTAGTGTAGCAGACAGCTTCAGCCACTCTAAAATCTTCATCGTGTGTTGGACTCTGTTAAAAGAGCTGGAAAATAATTAAGCGCTATAGAGGACTCAAACAGGAGCACTCAAAAGAACATAACTTTAAAAAAAAGCTAAATTCTTGTCAGCAGCAGTGACATAAATAAGAAATTTAACTCTTTTAAAGATCAGGCATTGGATGATAACCAGTCCTCATAGGCTGCAGCAAAAAGACAGTAACACGTCCCTGAGATGAATGTGAAAATACATTTTAAAAAGGAGAAAAATCACAACATAAAAAGTTGAAATGAAAGAGCAATCCATCAGAAATTTGGAAATGGCATCAATCAGTCAATTAGGCAAATCACAGAATGCGGAAAGCAGCGTCTCTCGGTAGACCTTGGCACTGCACCCGGACAGAGAGCTCCATCATTTCTTCCACACAGCAACTGACACAGCAATTGACAACTGCGTAGTGGCTGCATAAGGGACTGGTGGTTCAAGTCTTGTGTGTTTATCCTTCAGAAAATCACTTCCAGAGTGACCATGCCTGAGTTTTAACCTCCAAGATGGAGTACAGGTAGAAGTTCACTGAAATATTCCTTATTACTGTTTTTGCTAAAATCTCCACCGCAAATTCTAAGTTTTGTTTTTCAGTAAGTTGTCCCAACATAAGATCTGATTGGCGATATTCTATATCCCAAATCATACTTGGAGACCAAATTCTCCAGTTTTGTCCACAGGGTGTACAGAGTAAGCTGAAAAGATAAATTATTCCCTGCAAACGATTTGGGGCTAGAAGAGTTAAAAGAGTTTACAAGTACTCTTCCTCCTTCTGCGTGCCTGAGATTTTCGAAGAATTGCTTCTCATAACAAATCATACTTACAAATAACCGATGTTATATATAAAATAAGATGGGAAGAAATTTGTTCAGGAACATCACAGGCACAACAGAGCTGAAGGAATTCTGCTTAATTAAAAATGTGTGTTCTGTCTGTTCGGCATTGCTTTGTGCCACTTTGCTGTGCAATAAAGAAGCCACTTCCCATTGACTTTTTTTCATCTGTCCATGGGAAAAGTAAGGTGTTTCGTTTTTAGTCCTGCAAGCAACTGAGAGCAGCACTCATGGCAAGGAGAGGCAAGTGTGGGGCAGCTTTGCAAAAAAACTAGCCAAGAGCTGAAGAGGTTCTGTCTGGAGAAGGTGCAGACAAGACTGGAAATGGGCAGGGAGAAGAATACAGAAATCTTGGTTTTGTACTTCAGCTGTACAACGGGAGGCATCTGGGTGCATGCAAGATCCTGAACTGAAAATCACTGCCCTGCAGTTACTGCTTTTGGGCCCGGAACAGCCTCACAATGTCTCTTTGTGTTAACAGCCTGAAAATGGGGTTACCAGTCTCCACAGAGAGCTGTGGCAGCTGGTATGTTCTTCTGCAGGAACTCATCTGAATCCCCCAGAAGACTCTAGGACACTGCGTATTAAAAGAAACATCTTAAGATGACTCGTATAATTACTACTGATGCTTCACCCGCCTTTCTGGAGTTGGTAGGATGACATTCTTTTTTCTGATAGTGCTTCTGCAGATCCTGCTGGAAATGGTAGTATTGTCTGAGATTGTACCCCCTTACATGAAGCCAAATGAAGGTTCGTAAGTGCATTAAGCGTTAGAAAAAGTAAATTCCGCCTATGATCCATGACATCAAAAGACGTCTCAAGATCGGCAACCATGCAGAAATCCACTGAAAATTGGTGTAAGCACCAAGAAGTCTCTAGCAGTACACTAGCTACAGCAGTACTTTCTGAAAGGTTCTCTGTGGGAAAGGAAGGACAAGTTGAACGACCACGTTTGTAGAATTTCCCAGTTCTTCATCTGGCAGGAACAGTTATGCCATTTGATAACAGAATAATTTGTGCGTGATAAAATTCATCTGGAAAGTCTGGGGAGTCAGCTGATATTCATTACCACATACCAGCTTTTCTTTGAAAGGCAACTTGGAAATGTCATGCTGTGAGAAACAAACGTTTGAAAAAACTCTGGTTTCTGTAACAGCTTAAAACATTTTAACCAAATGGCGCTCAGGAAAAAAATGGAGATGAATATTGCATGTTACTTTATGGAGTGAGTTGCTTTTGTTGGCATTTTTTGAGTCAATAGAAATATTACCTGAGCTTACCAGATCTGTTTATGAAGGCTCAGGCATTCACATGCACAATGACTTTTATTAAGTATATAGAAGATCATTTACAGTAAAATTTTACTAAAAGTCTAAACACGTATTAGAACAAAAATCACCTACACCTATTGTATGCTGCAAACTACAGGTAATAAGAGCCAGCATGAAAACAATTTTTATACTGTTATAACTATTTTGATACAGTATTAGACAGACTAACACAATTGTAAGAGTAATATGTTCATAAGTTATCATGCCTTGCTTAATCATAGCTAAAACATAAAGCAGAAAAAGTATAAATAGGAATAGATGAAAAAAAGTACTCAGGACTTGGGTACAAATGTAACTAACAACAATAAAATATAAATCCTATAAAGAACAAAGAATAACTTCTCTTATTGTTTAATTAACAATTATTTAATATTGTTAAATTAAAACCTCAAAGGTTTAGTGGAAGAAAAATGAGAATACATTCAGGTGTAAAGTAGTCTTTATTGGATTATCTGGAAATCTAATGGTTTGAACTTTTAGTATATGGTGTTTTTTTTTCCTTTTTGCAGTAAGAAAATAGAGAAATTACTTGAATATGGGTTTACTGTAAATTTATATTATTCCTCAGATTCTAATTATCCTTCCAGTACTTGGGAGTAAACTGAGATTTACGATAGTAACAAAATTATAAACTTCTTCAGAACCAATATAAGTCAAGCATTTTTCTATTGATTTTTGTATGGAGTTATGCATAATGAACACTGTGACACAGTTCACCACTGTAAAAGTTTTCACATAAGTGGAAGTACTGTATGAAATAATAGTGTTTGAGAAAGGCCAAACAAAGTTAGACAATGAGCAGATAACATAAATTCTAAGAGTGGTGTTAGTTCATCTCCCAAAAGCCCCTATTGTTATGTAAAATATGAAGATATTATGCTTTTCTACAGTAACAGATGGTTCAGGAACAATAAATCAGAATGAATAAGACTATTCTCTAATTTTGTGGAACTCTACTTGTCATTGCTTATTGGATAAGCATGAACGAAAAATTAAATACAGATGTTTGTGTGTGTCTGATGACTTGATGGTGAATTAAAAGTATTTCCAGTGTAACTCAAACTTAGAAAGTATAAACCAGCATGAATTGTCAGCTCACTCTCAATACATGTCCATCACAGAATCACAGAATCACAAAATCTCAGGGTTGGATGAGACCTCAAAGATCATCCAGTCCAGCCCCCCTGCCAGAGCAGGATCACCTACAGTAGATCGCACAGGAACGCGTCCAAGCGGGTTTTGAATGTCTCCAGAGAAGGAGACTCCACAACCTCCCTGGGCAGCCTGGGTCAGGGCTCTGTCACCCTCTAACCTGTTTTTGTGGAACCTCCTATGCTCCAGCCTGCACCCATTGCCCCTTGTCCTGTCATTGAACATCCCTGAGCAGAGCCTGGCTCCGTCCTCCTGACACTCCCCCTTGACATATTTATAAACATGAATGAGGTCACCCCTCAGCCTCTTCTTCTCCAAGCTAAAGAGACCCAGCTCCTTCAGCCTTTCCTCATAAGGGAGATGTTCCACTCCCTCCATCATCCCTGTGGCTGCGCTGGACTCTCTCCAGCAGTTCCCTGTCCCTCTGGAGCTGAGGGGCCCAGAACTGGACACAAGATTCCAGATGTGGTCTCACCAGGGCAGAGCAGAGGGGCAGGAGAACCTCTCTCGACCTACTGGCTACTCCCCTTCTAACACACCCCAGGATGCCCTTGGCCTTCTTGCCCACGAGGGCACACTGCTGGCTCATGGCCATCCTGCTGCCCACCAGCACCCCCAGGTCCCTTTCCCCTGCGCTGCTCTCCAGCAGGGCAGTCCCCAGCCTGTGCTGGCACATGGGGTTGTTCTTTCCCAGGTGCAAAACTCTACACTTGCCCTTGTGGAACTTCATCAGGTTTCTCCCCGCCCAGCCCTCCAGCCTGTCCAGGTCTCTCTGAATGGCAGCACAGCCTGCTGGTGTGTCAGTCACTCCTCCCAATTTCGTATCCTCAGCAAACTTGCTGATAGTACTCTCTAATCCCTCGTCCAGGTCATTGATGAATATATTGAACAGCTCTGGACCCAGCACTGACCCCTGAGGGACCCCACTAGACACAGGCATCCAGCCAGACTCTGCCCCATTGACCACAACCCTCTGGCTTCTTCCCTTCAACCAATTAGTGACCCACCTCACTACTTGGTCATCCAGCCCACACTTCCTCAGTTTTCCTGTGAGGATGCTGTGGGAGACGGTGTCAAAGGCCTTGCTGATATCCAGACAGACCACATCCACTGCACGGCCACCATCCATCCACCTGGTTATACCTTCGTAAAAGGCTATCAGGTTGGTCAGACATGACTTCCCCCTGGCAAAGCCCTGCTGACTGCTCCTAATAACCTTCTTATCCTTGGTATGCCCAGAGACAGCGTCAAGGATAAGATGTTCCATCACCTTTCCAGGGATGGAGGTGGGGCTGACCGGTCTGTAGTTACCCAGGTCCCCCTTCTTGCCTGTTCTGTAGTGACATTCGCTTTCCTCCAGTCCTCAAGCACCTCACCTGTTCCCCACGACTTGCCAAAGATGATGGAGAGTGGTCTAGCAATGACCTCCACCAGCTCCCTCAGCAGCCGCGGGTGCATCCCATCAGTTTCCTATCTGTGCAAAAAGTCCTAATTTTCCTTTTGCAAACAGCTTCTTTGCGTCTCGTACAAGTCACAATACTCGTGAAGAAGCAAATGTATCTAAATCTTACTTTTCACCAGCAAAGTCACTAATATGATAATTGTACCTTTTGAAAGGGAGTGAAATTCAGGGCCTCATTTATCACAGAAGCATTGCTTGCAGCTTTTCATTGGTTGTGGGGTGTTACTTAATGGATTTCTATGGACTTTATTGAATTTGCTTTCAAAATCTGTTTGTGTTTGAAAAGTTCGTCGTTTCACTTGCCCAGCAAAGCTGTCTTGTATTGGTAAATAATTTAAACCAAAACTACTCTGATACAAACTCTGTAGACTAACTGTTCATTGCCTGAAAAAAATACACCAGCGTTTTTTTTTATTTTACATTTCTTTCAATCACTTAATTTATTCCAAGTTTCCGCTTGAGCTGAGGGTTCTGATTTCTGCTTCACTTGAAGCATCCTCTGTGGTATTCTCAATCTTCTTTAGATTATATATTGGAGACAAAATTTCTAAATTAGCCTCTGCCAGCCTCTGCTACTTCACTGCTGGTTACTTCAGTCCTAGGTGCTGCAGTACAGCCAGATATAGAGTACATTTTTTCCTGTCTAATACTCTGTAACTTAAGTTTTTTATTAAATTCTGCAGCTCATTTCATTCCTTCTTCCTGACTACACAGGATCGGTCATGTCACCAGGGGAAGTTTTAATTTTCTTTATTCTCTTTCTGAGATCTATGAGTGCTAGGTAGAATGAGAAACGAGCGGTCGAGTCAGCTGTTTGTTCTCACTGAATGTGTTTGGCAAGATGAAGCTTCAAGACAAAGATTCAGATACTCTTTGTTCCATCTGCAACAGTAAAATCCTGTTCCCACTGAAACCTGTTGAGGTTTTGCCATTGAGAGCAGCTGGGAAAAAAAAAAAAAACAACCTGATAATATTCAAGAGAACATCTGATTTGTTAGAAGCCTTAGTTTTCTACAAATCAGAGATTTTTAATCATTAGCTTTTAAACTAAAATACAAGCTGTTTAGATTCTCGTGCAAACCTGTTTAAATTACTTTGCAATATTTTTCCTTGTTGTTTATGTGATTATTGAGATTAAATCCAAGTGGGAATGTGAAGTTGTATAATCATTTTATTACAGGCACTTTAGGTATAACAGTTCCTGGAGTTTTTACTTGGTTTTTAATAAAGCACTTACTCTCTTATTACAGTGGTTTTGCTTCCAGACCAAACAAAGTCCTTTGGAATTGACATGTTTCATTTTACTCTTCCTAGAATTTGTCACCTAGAGTTTGTCCAGGTAAGGCAGATAAAAATCAGTAAATCCAAACTTTTTCATTTTTCTTTTCATAGCAACTTTTTGTGGTTTGTTTTCTTTCAAAATGGAAACACAGTCAAAAAAAATGAGCAACCCTAGAGAGGCAAAATGTGTTTCTAGGGTAACGTAGAATGTTTGCTGGTCCAGAAATTATTATTATTATTTATTATTATTATTATTATTTGTTTCTTGCTAAAAAGTAAGCCAGCATGTCATTGATTCAAATTTTAATGTTTAAATATTTTTTCCTTTAGTTTGAAGTACATTTGGAAATCCATAATTCAAGGCACCTTGTCTGAAATTGCTGATTTTTAGTTTCTTTGTTGATGGCCACACAGTAAAAGGAGTTCTGTTCCTTTTTAACAGATAATTTAAAATTCCGAATGAGTTTTCTAGCCTATTATGCAAACAGTGGTTAGTTTGATTGTTCAGAGCCACAGAGAGAAGTTTTTTTTCTTGTCCTCCTCTTAAGAATCTGTCAGACCATCAAGAAAAGTGCATTGCACATAGCACTTGTGTTATTATCTTTTTTATCACTGCCACCAAGGATAGATCTTTTCCTTGCCAGAAATGAGTGGAAATCTGAGTTAAAGGTTCACAGTATTAGTTGAGAAATTGACTTTCTGTACTCCTCACAGTTCCAGCATTTCAAAACATAATTCTCAGGAAAAGGACGAATTAAAATCTTGGGAAAGATTCAAATGCATAATTTGTCTGAGTAAAATTGAAAATGTGCAAATCCTTTAAATTACACTTTTTTTTTTAAAAAAAAAATATAAAAACTGAGGAGCAAAATGCACAGAATGAGGCGAGACTGTTTCCACTGGATTCCACCTCATCTGCTGGGTTAGCACTTTTTTTAGCTAGCTCTGGATTATTAACCACAAATTGCAAGCCTGCTTGTGGCACGGATATTCTTCTGTCTTCTCTGCAGTGGTTATTAGTGCTTCCATGAGAATGGTGATTATTGCATAGAGCAGCAAGACAGGGTCTGGTGAAACGAATAATGGAGGAATTGTGTGCTTCCACAAGGGGCAGAGAAGTACTGAGGGGAACCCAGAGGTGGGTTGAGCACCAGAATTGTTCAGGCAGTGCAATTTCACATGAAAGGTCTCACTTTTTCCCCTGAGAGGCTCCCTTGCCATTTACAGACAGGCTTCTTTAAAGATTTTGTTAGAAAGGCACTGCTGCTTGCAAAGTGTCAGGGGATGCTGCAGCTGATGATAGGAATAACAGCGTTTTTTGAACAAGTGACAGATCTGTGGGAGAAAAAGAACAAGACAAGTGTTGTGTGAAATGTTATTTACCATATGCAAAGTTTGAAATATACAAAAAGTATTTTTAAGAATAAAGAATCAATGGGAAAGGTCAAAAATAGATGAGGAAGATGCTTTCTTAGACCTGCTTTCTTCCCTCCATCTCTAAATGGGCAATTCATCTGCTAATATTCCGTTTATAATCAAAATAGGAAATATGCCTCTGCAGAAATCATCTATAGGAGACTGTACCACTTGTTATGTAGCTCGATATCCAAATGACTGTGTTTTCTCCACTCATGTATTTTAAGACTGTATGGATGTGAAAAGGATGTGACAATGATAAAAGATGAATAAATGAACAAAAGTCAGTGCTTATGGAAAGCATTTAATGTCATCTGTCCTCACACTGGTGAACGGCTGTGGGTTATTTGCTATATTGTACCGCAGCATTAGGAAAGTGTTCTGCACACACTGTTTTATCAGATATGAATGGGCTCATCGAGCTATCGAGATGCTGATGTACCCCTTATACTCTTCATTCCCCATTTGTGTACAAACTCCGCGGAGTTCTCAGCTTCGGAAGGTCCTGCCATTGGGGTCCAAAGCCAGAGAGAGGGAAGCACTAAGGAAAAATAATGCAGAATAGAAAAATGGATCTAGAAACAGTTTGGAGCCCGACAGTTCATCCAGCTTAGGTGGACAAATGTGTTATTTTCTTGATATATTTGCTTTCCTTGTTGTTTTCTGAAGTTGCAAGATGCCAGGCAAGGTCATTAGCAAGAGGAAAATCACTGGCTTTCTGTTTCTTTGCAGGGTAAGTATAGATCACAGTTCCGAGTGATATTGCTTCAGGCTAATGGGTTACTGGTTTGTTTTATTGTTTTGTTTTTGTTTTCCTCGTACTCATTGATACTCCATGTTTAACTCTGGTCTCATAAGCCCACTGGCATTTTTTTGAACAAGAATGGACAAAGAAAAGCACTTAACACTCTATAGGACCTTCAGGTTAAGTGTTACAGACCTTTTGCTGTGTCAGTCTCCCTGGGAGAATAAGGAAGTTGTTGTTATCTGAATGTCCAGTTTCTTTGGAGTTATTTCCTCAGTCCATGCTAAGGACAAGGCTGCTACTAAGGAAAACAAGTCTCTGTAGCCACCCCTTCTACTTCAGCTTAGCAGCAGAGTTCAGGTTGCTCTTTAGAAGCCTAAACTTATTGAAGATGTCACTGCCAATGGCAGGGGTGTGGGAATAGATGATATTTAAGGTCCCTTCCAAACCAAACCATTCTATGATTCTGTGATTTGCTTTACAGAATTGGGGCACTGACCAGCATCACCTTTTCTCGAAAGGCATTCACTTCTCCTGCGATGTGTAATGTGCTGCCTCCTTGTAGGTAGAGGAAGAGCAGGAGTGTAACAGCAGTGCGCTCACCCTCAGCTGTAGTGAAAAGAGGAAGCAAGGCTTGCTTGGTTACAAAGGGGCTAAATCTGGCTACCTCCTTTCAAAAGGGGATTTAAACTCAAGTAGCGGATAAAACAGAATTTGACCGAATGAAAGAGGAGGATGGAAAAAGGAATATTTTATCTGTCCCTGAGGATGTACAGGATTTAGAAGATCCTTTCTCAGCAACCCATATATAGATAAAAACCTTAATCCTTTCTGCAGTCCTGAAAGGTAAATCTTTTATCTTTCTTCAGGCTCCTACCTGGTTTAAACTAAGTAACTGCAGCTTGCCCAGCTTCAGCACACCCATTGATTTTTGGAGAAGTAAAGATTTTCTATATTTATACAAACATGGTACAGTATCATGCCAGAGAAGCAATTAGCCTTCAGCAAGAGGGCTATTTACTTCAATATTTGAGTAGATAGTCTTCTAATATAACTGTACCTATTTGCTTTCAGGCACTCAGCTTCCGTTCCATTAATTTCAGTTTATTGTGACACTTATAATTTATTCTTCCCAAGATTTACATGCATCTGCAGTACCATTAGTTGTATTTGTTGTGCTGTTAGCTTTAAACTTTTATAAATATCACAGAGATGGCAAATAAAGTGTCAAGGAAAGTGGCTGATGTATGGAGGAGTATTAATATCTGCCTGGAAAGATGCACCAAATTTCTTCAGGGGATATATCAGCTCCTATAAGAAAACTGTTAAGGTTATCTTGGGTTTTGAGGCTGATTCCTGAACTTTATTGATTCTTTATAATGTTGATATTCCTTTAGGCATAGAAATTGATGTCACCATGAGAGTTGTAACTCATGTTCCTCTCTGCTGCTGGCCTCAGCTATATTTTGAGTAAATGAAAATAAAGACGATATAAGACCTAGTTTTCACCCTCTGAGACTTTCACTGAGGCTTGTCAGTGAGGAATAAATGTCTTTTCTTCTGTAGGAACAAGAGCATCCTTTATGTCATGACGCTCAAAACACAGGAACTGATACCCGGGTCATAGTGCATGAAAGTGCTAAACAAAGTGAAAGGTGGTATCTCCCAACTTTCTTGCAAATCTGCTTTGAATTTTTGGGGAAATCGGAGGCAGGTGTTACCACAAAGGTGAAAGCAAGCAAGAGTTCTGACATTGCTAAGTTCCGAAGTCATGTCAGGATAATGGCTTTCTAATGCAAATCTAAAAGAGTAAACCACAAAACGCATGCAACCTTCTAGCCCTATCTTTTTTTTTGTTTGTTTACTACTACAGATAGAATAAAGAAAAAAAAATGAAAAAAACACCCCTGATCTCATCAAGAAGTCCTTAATATGGATAATAACTCACTCATGCATGATGAAGAAATCCATATGGCTATTAGCTTGTTTTTGTGTGCAGACTAGAAATTTAATTAGAGTCTGGGTCCAGCCTTCCTGCAGTAAAAAAACACAGCTTTCATTTCGCTGGTCCCAGAAATAAGGTTTCATCTTTTCCCTTTTCTTATTTTGTTGTGTACACTTGACTTTACTCTTTGACATTTGATGGCTCTATACTGTAGAGTTCCTAAAACACCAATGAGGCAAGTAAAGCAAAAGGAAGTTAAGCAAAAGTGATGCAGCATAAACACATTTTCAAAGTATTTTGACACATAAATGGGCCTTTAAGCTGTCTGCATAGACACACAACTACCTTTCATACAAAAGCCCTCTTGTTAAGTGTTTCAAAGCTCAATCTCTTTCAGGAAAGGCTTGCCCACACTCAGTTGTCTCCCCAGGTAAAATTTAAAAAACAACCCTTTCTATATGTTATTAAAATAGTTAAAACTTTGAACTTTTTTTTTTTTATCTTACAAAACCCCATACACTTCTTTGCCATTTAACAAAAATGGTGAAAGAGATTTCTTTTAGCATGATCATGCCAGAAATTGGCACCTGTGACCCAACAGCAGAGACCTAATTGCATAACAAAATTTTGAAAGAAATATGGGCAACTGCAAATGAAGGTTTAGATACCTCAGTGACACTAAATGACAACGTAATGCAAGACCTATCCAATAGCCTTTTACCGTGGCATAACTTTGTGGATAGTGACGGGAGGGCAGTGGATATGGTCTTCCTTGAGCTCAGCAAGGCTTTTGACACATCCAAGCTTAGGAAGTGTGGATTGGATGATTGGACAGTGAGGTGGATTGGCAACTGGCTGAAGGACAGAGCTCAGAGAGTTGTCATCAGTGGGGCAGAGTCTATTTGGAGGCCTGTGGCCAGTGGCGTCCCCCAGGGGTCGGTACTGGCTCCAGCCCTATTCAATATATTCATCAATGACCTGGACAAAGGGACGGAGTATGTCCTCAGCAAGTTTGCTGATGGTACAAAACTGGCAGGGGTGGCTGACATTGTGGAAGGCTGTGCTGCCATCCAGCATGACCTGGACAGGCTGAAGGGTTGGGCAGGGAGAAACCTAATGAAATCCAATGAGGGCAAGTGCATCTGGGGAAGAACAACCCTATGTATCAGTACATGTTGGGGACTGACCTGCTGGAGAGCAGCGCAGGGGCGAAGGACCTGGGAGTCCTGGTGGACAACAGGATGACCATGAGCCAACAGTGTGTTGTTGTGACTGAGAAGGCCAGTGCATCCTGGGATACATTAAGAAAAGCATGGTGTAAGGATTGCACTCCTTCTCAATAAAATCCACAGGCATGATTAAGCTAGATTTATTTAAGAAATGAAATGCTCCCCCACGTATACAAGTTCAGGTATCAGTTGAGCAACTACTACGCTGCATCCGACCACTAACAAAAGAATAATGATCCGGATCATAAATATGCTCACCTGTAAAAACATGAGGAATCTCAACCTCGAGGATTATCTTTGGACGGCATCCCAGACCAAGGGGGAGGTTTGAGTCCGACTGCAGATCCTGCTGCTTCTCGAATGTCTCCAAAAATGGCCGCCAGCAAAACCCCGTTTTAAAGCCCAGTTGATTATGAGCTGTGGTCAATCAAGCCATATCGGCCTCTCATTGGCTGCCAGCCAACTCCCTGGGTGTATCCCCAGGTTGGTGAGCTAGTTCCAAACCAGCCTAGGTTCTAGAAGATTCTCTGAAACTGCTAAAACTCACTGCTAGAGGGAAATGCACCTGCCACACGTGGCCAGCAAGTCAAGGAAGGTCATCCTCCCCCTCTTCTCTGCCCTGGTGAAGCCACATTTGGAGTTCTGTGTCTGTTCTGGGCTCTCCAGTTCAAGAATGACAAGGAACTACTAGAGAAGAGTCTAGCATAGAGACACTAAGATTAGGGGACTGGAGCATCTACCATGTGAGGAAAGGCTGAGAGAGCCAGGTCTAGTTAGCCTCAAGAAGAGGCTGAGCTGGGGGATCTCATCAATGCTTATAAATATCTGAAGTGCTGGTGTCAGAAAGATGGGGCAGACTCTTCTCAGTGGTGTCCAGTGTGAGGACAAGGGGCAATGGTCACAAACTGCAAAACAGGACTTTCAAACTAAACATAAGAAAAATACTTCCTTACTATGAAGGTGACAGAGCGCTGCAACAGGCTGCCCAGAGAGGTTGTGGAGTCTCCATCTCTGGAGGCTTTCAAAACCTGTATGGATATATTACCATGTGACCTAGTCTAGGTGATCCTGCTCTGGCAGGGAGGTTGGACTAGATGATCTTCAGAGATCTCTTCCAACCTCTAACATTCTGTGATTCTGTGTAATCCATGAATAGTGTTGGCAGTTGTTCTTCAGTTTTGATCCTACTTTCTGTCAGATTATCATCAGTCGGATTATTGCCCTTGAGGGGAGTATTATCAAGATCTGTCCCTGTTTTCTCTACAGAGCAGCAATAACGTCTTTGATTTTGGTACTTAGAACAGAGTGATCCAATATTTTACATTCTTATACATTTATGATTTCCTAACAGTTTAAACTGATAGTTTTTTGTGATTATAGTAATTCTGTTGTTAAAACAAAAGTGAATTCTGTTCCTCAAACAGAAATGTGAAAGTTTGTCCTGCACATTAATAATCTAAGGAGAAGATTGTATTGTGGGCATTGAACTGACACTTGCAGGCAAGTTTGCTCATAATTTTGCAACCAGCACAGTAATTGTCTGAAGTAAATAAGGGATTATGGACAGTGAGGTACCGATGATGCAGATAGCTCATGCTTTGATAATTCAACAAAACAAGGGCAATTTAGTCTCACAAGTCATCTGACCATTTGATCTCCTCACCTGGTGATATGAAGAGTGCCTGAGAGTAACCCTAAGGATAACAAATTGTTATCTCTAATCCCTTTTGGGTTGATTATATGCATAACCGTTCACCTGAGTGCAGACATACTGAACTTTTATGTAGCTCACAGCTTTGTTTTGAGAGAGCCTCAAAATGAGGGTCAGATCCTAGTGTACATTTGAGAAGCTGTGATGTCTTCGGGTTCCCTTCTGCCCAGTCCTACAGCTATTCATACAGGTTTGAGAATACTATTTTGGGACAGACTAGGGGAAAATATGATTTTAGTTCACATTTTTTTTTGAACTGTGCTTCATTTTCTTAGTATTTATTCATCCTAGCTGTACAAACACGTATATGCAAAGTCTAATAAAAGAAGAGGAAGAAAAGTAAAAAAAAAAAAATCCAGTTTCACACTTGCCAGATTCCTAACAAATTACTTGATCCTGCAGCCATTTCCGTTACTGTGATTTGCAGAACTACCCTAATGCAGATGTGTCCGTAGGTTATTCTTAGTGGTTTTGTTTTTCAATTGTTCATGGAAAGGTTCTCTTCAGTGCTGGGAAATGGTGGAGGGAAAATTTGCCAGACTACTTCCAGTAGCTAATACATGAAACATATTATATGAAACCTCTATCTATTTATTATCTTTTTAAAATGAAAAGAGGAGCGGGAGGAGAAAGAGACGGGCTGTGATTTATGTGTAGCATTGTTATTTAGTTATCAAAATGCACTTAATTCTTTGAGCTCAGAGGACTTAAAGAAATCCTAGCACTGTGAAATTTTAAACATATTTTAGGAGTCTATTAGCTTTTCCTAAAGGCTACAAAAAAAACTCAGAGCTTATTTTTTGTTTATTTATTCCAATACTTAATTTATTTGATTATAACTTTGCTTTTTAATGTTGGAAAATAGTCGTGGTACAACAGCAATGTGACTGAAAAATTAAGCACTGACCTGCATGATCTCTACTACTTTGTATTCTGCTCTTGCAAGCAGGAATGATTCTCTTTAAATAAAATTTGTCCATCTTGGAGGTCATGTGGTTGTTCAACAGTGAGTCCCTTAACTGAGCAAATCAACTCTGGGTAAAATTGCACAAACACTTTTGAATGACAGTATCTTGCACTTTGTTTTAAAACCTTTGTTAATAGTTACGTAACAACGAAAAGAGAAGGACCACGATTTGCAGTCACTTTTCCTCTGCAGCTATCACTTCTTCTGTTGGCAAGGAGGAGGTTTTCAGGCTTCATGTAATGTCCAGAAAATATCTTTCAATGAAATAGCATATGTGTCACAAAACTGTCATTTTATACTCTCTCTTTCCTTGGCGTCCTTCCAGGCAAACTCATCTAAAATATCCTGGCTGGAGCCAAAATGCATCATGTACTTTTCTAATATGTATTTCCTCTTGAAAGATGCAGTGAGACATCATCCTTTGGACTACCTGAAATTACCTTTATAGAAGTTAAATAAGGTTTGTTTTGTTCTGAAATAGAGTTGGATTGAAAATAGC